>OY759159.1:13015443-13122943 GCA_963662125.1 Diplazon laetatorius
ATCCCGATGGATAAACAAGACACTCAAAATAAAACAAAAGAAATAACAATGAAATAATACAACTGAAAAATCACGCTCGTCCTCTCGCTGTCATACACACGCACACACGCTCTCACCCCTCGCCTCGCTCACTCACTCGCGGTACGAACGAGACGATCCTCGTTCTCTCTCTCTCACACTCTCACACCGGTACACTCACGGAAAAAATATACAATAAAAACTCACGACTCACTCTTTCATCGGTCGCGGCTGCTCTGTCCACCGCAAAAAAATACAAACAACAAATTATAAAAATAAAGATCCGGAACCGCGATCCACACTCACTCTCACATACAGATCGTCCCATTACCCCGCGCACTCATGCGAACACTCGTAGACCCAACATTTTAGATTTTCGGGAAACGCAAAAAAAAAACCCTAAATATCGAAGGTAGCTTTATTCGTTCAACAACGACACATTCCGGTGGCGGTTGACGATAAACCAAAAAACACAACCCGTGACTCTATTCGCTCAACTCCGACTCAGTCAGGTGGCAGTTGACGATTATTTGAAACAAAACTAAAACGTGATTTTATTCATTCAACTCCGACCAGGTCAGGTGGCAGTTGACGATTATTTCGCGTACCCGAGAAAACCATTACGTTCAAATCAAACCGAATGTTCACGCAAGATAACAAAACAGAAAAAAACATACAATATAACAATCATAACAATAAAACAAAGTGACTGTTCCGGGAAATTTTGCAACGGACAAGACCCATGCCGACGGGAAAATCAAAGAGTTCGGCCATGTGACCGAACCGCTGTCGCGATGACAAAATAAAACGATGACTCGAATAAAAGTTAAACAAATACATTATTAGAGTAATATTTCAAATTCGTCCCGAGACAAAAGTTGGACAAAGAGACTCACCGGTACCGACGCAACAAACACGATTCTCCGGGAAAAACGAATTAAAATCGGAATATTATTTTCCAGGGAATGATAACTTTCTTTCTCGTTCTATCTCCATCTCCCTCTCTGTCCATTATTAACTTCTCCATTCTCCTGGTACTGCTCGTCACGACGACTCTCCCGAAACAGCCTCGATCATTGTCGTGACGAGTGACTCGTGCCCCTTGGCCCCTACACAATCGGACATTACATCGCTGGAGGGGGCAGGTGACCAACTCTGACCCCTCACCTCTCGCACCTATATTTCGGGTGTCGCGTTCGCGTTATCTTCTTTAGCGCAATTTTGGAAACGGAGAAGTACTCGCGGCGTCTTGATGGGGGACACCCCGCTTCGCTGACCGGCGGGAGACTACCCCTCTCGTCTCGCTCTATTGCTTCGCCCAATCCGAAGCTCCCGGTAATATTCGTCGCTGCGGTAACGTCTCGTCGTTCGGGACGATTACAATATGAACAAATAAAATAAAACGAAAAGAATAAATAAAAATGTACAAATTTCCTATAATAACCATGGGCCTGCCGGTGTCGTCGCGACGAAAGCAGAGGGAGCGAATCTTGGAGGGACGCGAAAATAATTCGCGTTACAAACTATACGACGTATTGTTGCGTAAATATATTTATATATTATAATATAAGTAATTAACCATAGACTCGTCAAGTCTCACTGATCCCTATATCGAGGCTTGATCCAAGCCTTGATAATCAGGCTGTCGCCAGGCTTCCACCTCAGGCCTTCCTCCGTGTTATCATTTCAAGGCTCCCGCAAGGATGCCGACGGCTTGATTCCCAGCCTGAAACCAGACTTACGCAGCCTTGACGCAGGCCTGAATAAGGCCTTCCTCCATTGTGCATTCCCAGCTGGGAACAGGGCACTTTCTCCACAAAACGAAACATACACAGCACAGTCCCACCCTTGCCCGGAACCAAAAACCTCCGCCCGTTCTCCAGCGTGACGCGCTCTTTTTATGGGGCGCAGGCATTGCAGCCCGACCTCCACGAATCCCTGAGCGAACCTCGTCGGGCGCACTCCACTGCCGGGTAGCTCATTTCCTCGAGCGTCACTCGGCACGACAGTGTCGTGCGCTCCGAACACAAACACATTCACACACACACACGTAAACGCAACCAATCATATCACAGTCACACTCATGACGAGACCCATCGGAATCCAAAATCTGTTCGATAACTGTCGGTTCTTTGGAGGGTAACCGAGAGAGAGGGAGACGGAACACGCAACCGCTACGGTCACATCGGTACAAACGAGATCCTTGTGACCGTGATTCAAAAAATTACGTCACAACTTCCCACCCCTTACGGGTGGTTGAGACCACGGGGCCAAACGGTAGCTTCTACCGATTCAACGTGACGTCGTTGAAGCGGGCGAGATCAGTTTCTTCCTTTTTTTTCGTTTCTGTCTTCTGTGAGACGAGTGCGAGAACTATGGGGAGAATTCGCATTCCAATTCTTTCCATCGAGATCATCATCATTTTTTTTTCTTTTCGAGAACTGACCACTTACCGTGACGATAGCTTCTGCAAAAGCAGTACGACCCAGACTCACCCCGAAGGTGCTAGGCAATCTACCCACTGTTACCGTCGAGAACTCATTTTTTTCTGGTTAGGACGAGAGCGGCGCGAGGAAAATAAATTTCCCTGGTCCGAGAAAATAATTGTTGTCGTACCGTGTACGAATATCGAGAGCTGTCCGTACGGAGCATAACGAGAACCGATACGCGAGCATCGCAGTCTGCAATCACCTGCACGATGTTCGACCTCTCGTCCACTATTACGATCAAGAGCCAAAATTTCATCGTGGACGAGACGAGAACGGCTCGAGAAAACGATTTTTTTTTCTTTTCGGCACGAGGAGGGTTGCATTCAATCGTATTGGGTACGATGCTTGCGAGAACTTGGCACACTATGAGCCTCAACGAGATCCGATGCGTGAGCACCATAGTCCGAGATCACCTTAGCGGTGCTCAACCTCTTGTCCACTTTTACTGGCGAGAACTGATTTTTAACGTGGACAAGACGAGAACGATACAGGTAATTCAAATTCTCCGCCTCGAGAAGGGGGTTGAAGCGGAACGATACATTTGTTCGTCGAGAGCCACACTTTTTTCGATAATAATGGGAAAAGGACCCATTTTATTTTTTTTCCTTCGAGAACAATAGACAATTTATTTATTTATTTTTCGAGAGCCACAACTCGCAATTCGGTAACGGAACGATATACTCGTTTCAAGAGAGCATCAACCTTTTCGCGAACCACGGAAAAAGAAACCAGTTTTTTTTTCTTCGAGAACAATAAACAATTTATTTATTTATTTAACGGTAACGGAACGATATTTTCGTTTCACGAGAGCCACAATTTTTTTTTTTTTTTGAGAACAACGGGAAAAAAACGATTTTTTTTCTCTTCGAGAACAATAAACATTTTTATTTATTTATTTTTCGGGAGCCACAACTCGAAATTCGGTAGCGGAACGATATTTTCGTTTCACGAGAGCCACAATTTTTTTTTCCCCGAGAACAACGAAAAAAACGATTTTTTTTTTCTTCGAGAACAATAAACATTTTTATTTATTTATTTTTCGGGAGCCACAACTCGCAATTCGGTAACGGAACGATATATTCGTTTCACGAGAACCACGCCTCGAAGTCGACAACGAGAACGACCTGTCAATTCACTCGCAATCCGAGAACGATCGGGGCCAGCACTGGTACCTAGTGGGTCCCCCGATATCCTTCGAAGCTCCGGCGTGAAAATGATCGAAGAGTCCGGGATCAATGAAAAAAGGATTTTATATTCTCCGAGAACTGGATTTCACTATCACAAAATAACAAAATCCGTTGGTCGCGGCATCGTACGTTACGCGACCCGAAAACACAACGCGATGAAGGGCGTTACCGAGAACGCGGCGTGCCGAGCACATGATGCGAGCACGTCGAACGGCAATTATCCGCGAAAAATTCGCGAATGCACGATGACGAAACTAATCCTTTTCGAGAACTTGCATTAGTCAATGCACGAGAACGTGAAGCGTCACCACCCGGCAGCAATGCGGCGGTGTGGTGAGATCACAAGCGAGATACGCGATGCTTACATCTTCGTAACGAAGATGAGCATGTCGAGAACTGGTTGATCACACTCTGATCAGCGATCGGGATCCAACTCCGTCGATAGCTCGCGGTGTAATCCTCGGATCGGTAGCTCGCGGTGTAATACGCAGATCGGTAGCTCGCGGTGTAGTACGCGGATCGGTAGCTCGCGGTGTAATACCCACTGAGAGCTTTCGTCCGGGGTGGGGTTACCACCCTCACGGGTGCCGAATTTGTCGCCCCACCTCTCCGTTATCGGTAACCGCCGAGGCCCTCGGCCTAGGCTATCGATATACCCCCCCCCCCGACGGGTCACGCTACGCGAGCTTGACCAGCGGAGATGTCGAGATCGAGAGTTTCAGAATTCCGAGAATTTTAAGCCGCCCTTAAGCCGGATTTCGACTCTCGAAATTCGAAACCGAAAAGCAATCACTTTTCTTGCGGGAGCCATAAAACCTTCATGTGTGAGACATGAAACCTTTATTCGAGATCAATAAATCATTTATTCGAGAACGATCGAAGAATCAATTGTCGGTAACAATTCCAATTCGAGACCGTGAGATTATCTCCACGAGAGCAAGCATCGCGAGGACGAAAATTAATAATTTTCATTCCCGTGGATTTTGCGGGAGCTATAAATCTTCAACGATCGACAAGAAAGTGCGTATCGCAATTTCTGTCCGAGAACAGGTACCGTCAGAACAAAAAAAAATAGATTCTTCAGTTCACTGATTTAGCGAGAACGATAGATAATTACGTGATCGACAAGAAATTGTTTGTCACAATTTCCATCCGAAAACGAGGGATATTGTATCCGCGAGAGCGAGTGCCGTGAGAACGAAAAAAAATTTTTTTTTTTTTCGGACTTCGCGTAAGCTCGTGAACAATTGACACGAAGTCGAGTATTTCAATTTCGGTTCGAGAACGAGGGATCATATCCCCGAGAGCAAGCATCGCGAGAACGAGAATTAATAATTATCATTCCCGTTGATTCGACGAGAGCCATAAATCTTTACGTGATCGACCATAAAGTGCGTATCACGATTCCTGTCCGAGAGCAAGGGATTATCTCCCCGAGAACAAGTACAGTCGGAACCAAAAATACATTTTCGGTTCGCGGACTTGGCGGGAGCGATAGTTAATTTCGTCATTAGAAAGAAATTGTTTGTCACAATTTCCGCCCAAAACGGTAAATTATTTATCCACGAGATCACCCCTGATGGATGCAAAAAAAAAACCACAATGTGATTTTCCCTCTCCAACAGGTATCAAACAAGAACATGATCGAGAACGTGCGAGATTCAAACGAATTTCGCGAACGTGAATCTTACCCATCAAAAATCATAGTCGAAATCATGCAAACCTCGAAAGGGGTTCGCAACCGTGAAATTAATTCAAAAGAATCATTGTCGAAATCGTGCAAACCTCAAAAGGGGTTCGCAACCGTGAAATTAATTCAAGAGAATAATTGCCGACATCGTGCGAACCTCAAAGGGGTTCGCAACCGGGAAATTAATTCAAAAGAATAATTGCCGGCATCGTGCAAACCTCAAAGGGGTTCGCAACCGGGAAATTAATTCAAAAGAATAATTGGTCGAAATCGTGCGAAATTTAAGAATTTCGTAACGTGAACTTGATTCAAGAGAATACTCGTCGAAATCGTGCGAAATTTAAGAATTTCGTAACGTGAACTTGATTCAAAAGAATACTTGTCGAAATCGTGCGAAATCTAAGAATTTCGTAACGTGAACTTGATTCAAAAGAATACTTGTCGAAATCGTGCGAAATTTGAGAATTTCGTAATGTGAACTTGATTCAAAAGCATACTTGTCGAAATCGTGCGAAATTTAAGAATTTCGTAACGTGAACTTGATTCAAAAGAATACTTGTCGAAATCGTATGAAACTTTAAAAGTTTCGCAAACGAGAAAACGATTCAAAAGAATACGTATCGAGAACACGAAAATTCATCGGCGTGGGCCCCACGTTGGGCGCCATTTGTGACGTATTTTTTTGTAGCCAAACGATAACGGTCGAGAGCTCACGAAAACTTACCCAATTTCATCCACACGTCACCTTCGGCCACGCACCTCCGTTCCCGCACCCGCGCTTCCGGTGGGCGCCAGCCAATTTTTGTACCGCCGGTATTGACAAACCGGACTAAACTGGGAGTCGAGTGGAACCTGGCTCGACTCCACTAACCCACGATGCGGATCCTGGGACCTACAGATCCGCACGCTAACGATAACCGTCAATCCTTTTGGTCGCGAAGGATTGACAAAACGCAACCGGGTGCAGTCACGGAGCCGCGTGGTTGCGGAAATGCTCGGCCGCTCAGGCTGTGGGTTGTGGTAGAGGGGTCGTGATCCTTATTGGCCGATGAATAACGAGATCGTCATTATCCAACCGCGAAAACAATAATTTCGGAAATAATTTCTGAAATAACGGTAACACTCTACTAATTTTTATTAGTGAGTTACGAGAACCAATCGTACGCAAGCCCATACGCAGCGTGCGGGGAGCGCGACAATCCGAAAACATCACGGGAACTAGTTCTACACCTCGCGTGAGCGAGAGAGAGACACAAACATCGAGATCTATCCGCACGCCCCACCCATCGCTTGCGCGCCAGCGATGGTGGGAGAGGCGCACGGGAGCTGTGCTCGAGCCGAAGGCCCGAGACAGACTGACTAGCGAAATCTCGATCAACGATATTCGCGTAATCGTTCGATAACTGTTCGATAACCGCAGCCCTCTCTCTCGGGTTACCTCCGAACCATAGACGAGACCATACTGCCAAAATATGCCGGTATCCTTGTGAGGTCGCTCAGGATCGCATCCCCTGGTGCATCACGCGAGAACAGGGCACTTTCTCCACAAAACGAAACATACACAGCACAAGGGGTCCCACCCTTGCCCGGAACCAAAAACCTCCGCCCGTTCTCCAGCGTGACGCACTCTTTTTATGGGGCGCAGGCATTGCAGCCCGACCTCCACGAATCCCTGAGCGAACCTCGTCGGGCGCACTCCACTGCCGGGTAGCTCATTTCCTCGAGCGTCACTCCGCACGACAGTGTCGTGCGCTCCGAACCAAACACATTCACACACATACACGTAAACGCAACCAATCATATCACAGTCACACTCATGACGAGACCCATCGGAATCCGAAATCTGTTCGATAACTGTCGGTTCTTTGGAGGGTAACCGAGAGAGAGAGACGGAACACGCAACCTTAACGGTCACATCGGTACAAACGAGATCCTTGTGACCGTGATTCAAAAAATCACGTCACAATATATATATATATATATATATATATATATATATATATATATATATATATTGTAACGCTTATTTTGAGCGTTACAATGATGCCTCTAAATATCCGGCTGTTTCTGGCTAATTCCCTGATCCCTCGGCCAATATCGAGCACGTTCGTCAGGGCAACGAGAAATATTAAGAAATATTATTCATAATTTTCTATATATTTTTTTTATGTAACGGCGACGAAATCTCGAGGAAGACGGAGACGATTATCGTAACAACCAATGGACATGATTCCCGGTCCATTTATTTCCCGTCGAGAACCAATCGAGGAACGAAGATTGGTAGTTGTCAATATTCCCCGACGGACAAGGAATGATCGGGGATGAGCACAACGGCGAGGACTCGTGATCGATATAGTAATAGTCACGGGGGTAATTAAATGCGAATTTTGAACGGTAGGCGACAGCAGCTCCCGGACTTCGAAAATATTTGAGAAAAAGAGTGGGGGGGCAAGTAGCCGGTCCGCGTAACGCGAGCAGTCGTTACGGGGCATTCTTCGCGAATCGTTGGTCCCCGCAAGTTGATTTTTGATCTTCGCGAATCGTTGGTCCCCGCAAGTTAATTGGCATTCTTCGCGAATCGTTGGTCCCCGCAAGTTGATTTCTGTTCTTCGCGAATCGTTGGTCCCCGCAAGTTGATTTTTGATCTTCGCGAATCGTTAGTCCCGGTGACTTAGTTTTTGGTTTGGTACGAGAGTATCCGGTTTGAAAGCAACGAGTCCCGGAAATAAACCCAGGAACCAGGCCAACGAAGCCCATTGGAAAATCAGGGTAAGATCTTTCCCGTGGCAACGCCGTTCGGTCATTATTTTTCGTGGTTCACAATTTCCATTACCGGATCACGCAAGTTTCGTTTTGGTTTTTGGTGCGTGTCTCTCTCTAATTTTTTTGTATCCGATCGCCGGGGTTACGTCGTGTGTGACTTGTAAAGCGCGTGCGATATTGGCTATAGCATAAGATAGTAGGGTCCCTCGAGAAAGAAACAATTCGCGTTTTAGTTCCGCGTTCGCGAAGTCGTTTGTTCTGTATGTTTTTTTTTTTTGTATTCCATTTTTGAAACGTTTCGAATAGGGAATCGGCGCTGCGGACAGAGTAGTGGCGCGCGATTATAGTAGGGAAATTGTACTTTGTTGTCCATGAAAATCGCGAGGTGAATTATTTTATTTTTGTATTTTTTTTTTGTGAAAATAAATTCGCCGTGAAAATTCCCTGAAATTTTGTAGTGTTCATGTGTGTGTGCAATAATTTTCATTTGTTTCGATCTCACTCAAATCCCCGCAAAAAAATCACATTTTCCCGAACCGCCCCTCTACCCGTGTGATGGCTGCGGTCTAGTCGAGCAAACCCCCACACGTCTCTCCAATTAACATCTTGAAAATTTATTTTTCTTTCCCGGTCGGGTCACGCTATAAGCGTGGCTGGCGCCCAAATATTTTTTATTAAATATCAAATATACCGGCCGAGGAGGCGTTTTTGTATACGTCCCGGAAAAAGACGTTACAATATATATATATATATATATATATATATATATATATATATATATATATATGTATATATATATATATATATATATATATATATATATATATATATATTGTAACGTCTTTTTATATATATATATATATATATATATATATATATATAACTATCCAACGCAATACCCAATGCATCCGATGCAGTATATGGCTTAACCAACAAAGCAGGGACTGTAACTCGAACCGCATGGATCTATTATCCAAGTAAATTGAGTTGACCAGTCACTTCGAGGTTGTGCCCATATCTCTAGTAATATGTTCTGACCAATACCACAGTAGCATCGTCTGAAAAAGTTTGATGGGGCAACCGAGTTATAGCTGCATCGTCCATCTTGAGATGGACGCAATATCCAGCGTCACCTCGTCCATTAAAAATGGTTATCGCATCCATCTAATGGGACGGCGCCCCAGAGTCCATCAAAATTGGATACCGCAACCAAATCAAGGTTCCATCGTCCAATTTTTTCTTTCAGTGCGGACAGCAGCAGCAGCGACTCTTCTCCACCGCAAAAAAGGAAAACCCCCTCGCCCCCTCTTTTACGATCCAAGACTCCGGACAGCAGCAGCGACTCTTCTTCAACGCAAGAAAGAAAAACCCCCTCACCCCCTCTTTTCGACCTAAGACTCCGGATACATCGATTCAAAAAACGAAGCGAAGAAAAATCGCTCGCCGACCTGCGATTTCATTATACGAGACTGTGCTTTTACGCAATCTTTTCCGAAATGTGAATGGCAAAAAAAATACTAATTAAGAAAAAAAGATTTTTCAAATAAAATGAATTGTAGTAAGGTTTATGAAATAAATAGATCAAACATATTCAATGCAATTTGTTGGTATCTATTACAATAAGTATTACAATAATTATTATCCTCGTTTTTTTACATCGATTTAAGGGGACTGAGTCACCTAAAAAATTCGAAAATTAAATTTTTTTTTTCCGTGACACGGCCGATCCAAATTGAAAATCGATTTTACCCTTACAAAGTACGTATACTCAGCTATCATTTCAAATTTTTCCATAGCCGTATGAGTTATCTAAATGCTGTGAGATTTTTCACAAAATTTTTCACTTGTCGCAGCTTTCGGACTCTGCGACTCAATGGATTTTCAATTCTGACGTCTCATTTTCTTCGTAACAGTCCTCATTCTCGGATGAGTGTGGGATTTTTTTTATCTGCTTTCTGGAAATTATGGCGACCTACCCACACAGCAAAATTGATCCCGGGATCATCCTGATACAGTCCTATTCGGGTCTCGGCAAGATAGAACGTCCTATAGACGTCTGTGGGAGGTACTAGTGAGACATTGTTCTACCCGGGATTAATATAGGATGGCTTGAGGATGTCCTGTCGTGACCGCTTGTAGACGATCGCAGTGCACTCTCTTATAGACGTCTGTGGGAGGTGCCAGTGAGACATTGTTCTACCCGGGATTAATATAGGATGGCTTGAGGATATCCTCCCGTAACCATGAGTAGACGATCACAATGCACTTGCTTATAGACGTCTGTGGGAGGCACTAGTGAGACACTGTTCTACCTAGGATTGATATAGGATGGCGTGAGGATGTCCTGTCGTAACCGTTAGTAGACGATCTCAATGCACTCGCCAATAGACGTCTGTAGGAGGTACTACTGAGACATTGTTCTACCCGGGATTAATATGGGATGGCTTGAGGATGTCCTGTCGTAACCGTTAATAGACGATCGCTGTGCACTCTCTTATAGACGTCTGTGGGAGGTGCCAGTGAGAAATTGTTCCACCCGGGATTAATATAGGATGGCTTGAGGATGTCCTGTCGTGACCATTTGTAGACGATCGCTGTGCACTCTCTTATGGACGTCTGTTCGAGGTACTAGTAGGACACTGTTCTACCCGGGATTAATATAGGATGGCTTGTGGATATCCTCCCGTGACCATGAGTAGACGATCACACTGCACTCTCTTATAGACATCTGTGGGAGGTACTAGTAAGACACCGTTCTACCCGGGATTAATATAGGATGACTTAAGGATGTCCTGTCGTACCCGTTAGTAGACGATCCCAATGCACTTTCTCATGGACGTCTATGGGAGGTACGAGTAAGACTATAACATGAGGTCTTATAGGAGAAAAGTCTTATACTTGAGTATTTCAGTCACTGAGTGAGGAAAATAACACTCTCTGTGTTCCTGTTAGATGTGCGTTATATGAGCGTAAAGTAATGGTACAATCTCAATAGTCAGATTAGCGTAGTGGTTTAAGTTAGGTAGTTATTAGTTAGGTAGATAGGTCAGTCCGTCAGGTCGTAGGTTCGAATCCCCGCAGTGCCATCTTTCCGAAATGCAAATTGCATTTCCGGACAACTTTTTTTTTTAATTCATATTGGTCAAATAATTGAATTAATATAACGATATGTCGACTGTCGGCCAAAAAAAAATTGATTTAACAAATAAATAATTATTTCGCAAGCGTTTTTTTACGGATATGCATATAAGCAAATCTTTGGACATCGCAGGGACGTCAGTGGGATTGTCCCATTCCGGTAACACATAGCGGACATTTAAAAGCGCATGGGAGTCCCATGGGACCATCCCAATACCATCACGAGACAACTGTCGAGACGTCCGAAAGACGTACTTTGGACGTCTTTTTGCTGTGTGGGTATAATGTGAAAAAAAAAAAATTTTTTTTGTAACTTTTTGAAAAACCGGTTGAATAATAAGTTACAATAAATTCGTTTTACCTCGCATCCAAAATTCCTACATTCGTCCAAGAATGACTGCGATTTGGAACAAAATGAGACGTCGGAATCCAAAATCCGTTCATCGGTGCGGTCCGAAAGTTACGACAAGCGGAGGCAAATGGAATGTCGGGAAATGAATTTCAAAGATGAAGTTGAAAAAAATTCACTTCGCTGGCCTATTCATGGTACTTCTTTCCTGTTTTTTGTTTCACTTGCTCTTTGGGGACATTTCTTCTGTTTTTGAAGAAAAAATTACCCCAAAAAAAAAAACCTTGAAATTTGAAAAAAAAAAAAAAAAATTAAAATGAAAAAAAAAAATTGATGAATATCCAGACAATGGAAACACGTTATCATATTCTTATTCGTAAAACTAGAAAAATACCTTTTAGGAGATGATGTCGAAGAATGAGGTTATGTATCCCAAGATGAAATTTCATATCCTCGTCAATCTCAACCAGTGATCTCACCGTATCGCCTCAAAATATATTTTCTATTTCGGTGGCACACAAGTTTCACATAAAAACCGTTTCACATAAAGAAAATAAGAAAAAGTTTACGGTGACCGGTGTTGTTGTGACGTTTGCGAGATATTTCATGGCGATGCGAATGCATACGTGCATATTTCTAAGAAGCAATGATCGCCCGGTCGGTAAATCGTTACCCCCTGAGGGCCGCAGCGTTGTAGTGCACATCTCGGTCGCTAGCGCTGGCATCGCCATATCGTTTGAAATTGCGAGATCGCGGTCGAACTCGAACAAACAAAAACAAAAGCGACAACACCGTACCTGTAGCGATTCGAAATTATTTACTGGCGATTTGTTGGTTCTTTTTTCGATTCCTACAAAAGTTGCACGTTTTATTATTACTTTTTTTCGGATTTTCTTTTCTCAAGCTTTCCTTTTTATTTTTTTCTTTACATCTCGTCTTTTTTTTCTTTCTTTCCGACTAATATAGATTACTCTTTCTTCGTATTTTTTTCTTCCCATCTCGTCTGGTTTCTATTTTTCCACTTACATTGATTACGCTTTCTTCGTATTTTTCATTCACTCCTGCAGTTTTCCACTCCGAGAGTATTATTGCATATAATTATTGATATCTGTTATTCTAATTTGTTATTTATCGAATTATATATATATATATATATATATATATATATATATATATATACCGTTCAAATATTATATTTGTGAGTGTGTGCCTATATAGTGTCTATATATAGTAAAGTGTGATACATATTTTCGCGAGTGATAAGTGTTATCATCGAAAATGGCCAGAAGTAAAAAAAAGATTGAAATAGACCGAAAAAATTCTACAGGTCGAACGCGTAGAAGGATAAGGATCTGTAACGTAAATTGCCAAGGAGAAATCAAAAAGTGTTTGAGTGCCAGCGCCAAGAAAATTCGAGAGGACAACGTACCGGTTACCGATTTCAGGGGATACAGGATTTTTGATCTCTCTCTCCTATTCAAAAGCCTTGAAGAGTCCGTCTGCTGCACAGTATGTCACGGGGCCATCGTTTTTGTCGAGACTGATCTACGAGGACTAGGAGGAAAGTACGAGATACGGTGCGAAAACTGTGCAGTGAAAAGCACTTTCTGCAGTTCTTCGATTGTCGAAGGAGGTCGTGGCTACGGAATAAATCGGCGCAGTGCACTGGCGATGCGCTGTATCGGCCAAGGGCTTGCTGGCCATAGGACGTTCTGCGGAATCATGGACTTGCCACCACCAGTGCAATTATCAACCCGGAAGAAGATTGGACAGAAGATGCTGAAAGCTACCAACGATGCCGTACAAGAAAATATGAAGGAAGCCGTAGAAGAAGAAGTAAATTTGACGCCGGACAACGATGAAGAGCCCGTCGCCAGTACGAGCACTGCTGAGCCCGTCGCCAGTACGAGCACTGCTGAGCCCGTCCCCAGTACGAGTGCCGCTCATCCCAATCCCAAACGGTGTATCACAGTTCAAGGTGACGCCACTTGGCAACGTCGAGGCTTCAGCTCTCTCAATGCAGTGTTCACTGTAATTGGGACTGAAACTGGGAAAGTGCTGGACCAGGAAGTCCTGTCACTGTTTTGTCGGCAGTGTCGTCAGTGGGCTAAAGTGAATCAAAATGCAACTTCGGAAGAGAAAGAAAACTGGATACAAGCACACCAAGACATGTGTACAAAAAACTGTTCGGGGTCGTCAGGATCCATGGAAGTTGACGGGATGATGAAAATCTTTCATCGATCAATGGAGAAGTACGCCGTGAAATACACGAACTACATCGGCGATGGCGATACGAAGAGCTATTCAAAGGTTGCCAGGTCCATGCCATACGGACCAGCCATCGAAATAAAGAAGATAGAATGCACAGGTCACGTTCAGAAACCCTTTGGAAATCGGGCGCGGAAACTCAAGGCTTCTCTCACCGGAAAAAAACTGAGCGATGGCAAGACATTGGGAGGAAAAGGACGACTGACAAACGTATTGATAGACGAAATGCAATCGTACTACGGGAATGCGATACTAAACAACCCTTCATCTGTGAAAGATATGACGGACGCGATTTGGGCAATCTGGCATCACAAGGCGTCCACAGATAAGAAACCGCAGCATCAACTTTGCCCACCTGGTGAAAGGTCTTGGTGCAAATATCGACGAGCAGAGGCAACTGGAAGTCTCCAGAACTATCATCATCCGATGAAAAAAATTCTACCAGCGGCAGTAATGGAAGCAATCAAACCGATTTTCGAGGAATTATCGTCGCCAGCGCTTTTGCAGCGTTGCGTCGGAGCCAAGACGCAAAACGCGAACGAATCACTGCATAGCATAATTTGGAGATTCTGCCCGAAAACGGTCTTCACAGGAATCAAGACCGTGCAGATTTCAAGCAACCTGGGCACTATATTTTTCAATTCCGGACCCGCAGGCATCATCGAAGTAATGAAAAATTTTGGTATCGTCCCAGGGATCCACGCAGTGACGGCCGCAAAACGAAAAGCCAACGTTCGAATCGCAGAAGCCAACAAGAAAGCCACGGCGAACACCAAAGACGCGAGAATCAGCAGACGTCGGCAACGGTTGCAAGAGGAGGATGATTCGTATCCACCTGGAGGATTCTAAGTGCAGTGTTGACACAAGTGTTGAGTTAGTGTATATTGCAGTGAAGTGCTAAAGTGTCGTGAAAATGGTGACATCGATTATGTGATAAAAGTGTATAGGGCAGTGAGGGTAAGTGCAATAATTTAGATGTAATTTATAATTTTGTCACTTTTTATAATTATTGTGAATATGCAATGATAGTCTACTTTCCTGAATCTTTTTTTTTGTAATTTGTTCTGTTCTTTTTTATTCAATTCCCTTATTTCATTTGATGTCCTATCCTATTTCTACTCACTCTTCCGGTTATTTATTTTTTCTGAATATTATTTATCCAACCCTTTCACCTTCCAAAACCCTTCCCTGACTCCTTCCCTTTCCCCTCCCGATGGAAGTTAACCCACCACCTTCACGTGGTTTCCATCGAACGGTGTCATCCAACCAATGCCAAAATTATTTCCTATTCTTATTTTTATTTTCCCGTTCCAATATTTCGTTCCTCATTTGAATGCATTTTCTTGGGTGAAAAAATTGGTTTGGTGACCAGTGAGAGTGGGAATGTTAGTAATGTCTGTGGGTTAGAAAAACAGTTTTTTTTTCAAATAGAGTATCGAGACTCATCCGCATTTTTCAAGAACAGTGGACAATATTACGGGAAAAAAATTTATTGAAAAAAAAAAAAATTTTCAATCTCACGCTTATTACTACCTACATACCAAATTTGAGATCGCGATCTTTAAAAATGAAGAAGTTATGAGCACTTGAGTACAGTTGTGAATATTAAATAATTTTTTAAAATTTCGACTCTATTAAAATGCTCATAACTTTTTTATTTTTGAAGATAGCGGTCTAAAATTTGGTACGTAGGTAGACAATCGTATGGAGATTCGAAAAAAAAAATTCGATTTTCAGGTGACTCAGTCCCCTTAAGTTCGAAAAAAATCAAAATAATACATTTTTTTTACAATATTAGCATCACCGACGACGACGTTAGCTTGGTAGTCCGAATCCACAGTATCATAGCCATAGTTAAACTCAACTCGAGATGGTAGTGGTGGTGGTGGTTGTAATCTCACTGCTGCTTCTGCTGCTGCTACTATTGCCGGCTTATACGTGTTGAGGTACCATGTTTTCATTAGACGCACATTTAAACCAGCGCAGTGTGATGTCCTCCCCATTAGTGGATGATTATTACAAGAACCAGTGATTTTTTCACCCAAATTGTCGAGCGATGGACAGCCCAGTCCACCAGTCTTCGATATTGAGGGCCAGTGGAACATGTTGACGAAGCCATTCGGTATTCTCCGTCCCCTTTGCATAAACCGTATGAGCGTTTTGTAGCAGCATAGTTAGAGTTGAACTGAGGTTTTCGTAAGATATATCACCACCGCTCCACGCAATCCCATGATAATTTTTCGCAAGCCATCGATTCATGCTCTTGAAATAATCGGCGATCATGCACCAGTGTTGCGGTGATTCGAACAGGCACACTGCAGGTGCGGACTCTTCTTCGAGAGCGAGCACTGCAAGCTCTTTGACAATTAGCGAGTAGTCGTAATTTCCAAAACCTTGGACGTCTACAACGTACTCCGTTTTGTAACGAATAATGCAAGACTCATTTTCTAGAACAGCCAATCATCATCAATGTGTTCGAAAATTTGTCACAGCATCCAACGAACATGAGGATGTATCCTCGAAGCTTTCTTCACCCAATCAGCGGAGAGATCTATATTCCTCATGAGTTTTGAAATAGCATAAAAACGAGTCCTCGATGGTCGGTCCGGTAAGTGTTTCTCCCCGTCATTCGATTTAGTTCGAAGGATAAGGAAAACTGTAAACTAGTTCGAAATAGTGTGAAAAGAGCCATGAATGCTCACGAGTGTCTCGAGTCGGTGAAGATTTGGGATGCGGTACTTGAGCTCATGCCCAGGCTGGACGCGACTGAAATAAAAAAATGGTTAAGTCGTCTCGAAGATTTAATTCGAGACTATGAAAATTTTGCTTTAAATGCAAAATGTGCAGTAATAAAAAAGTATTTGAACACGTTAGGACTTCTCCGCGGCATTGAAATAAAATTCAATGTTTTTCTGAAACGTGGTGATGGGCTGAAAGCCGATCGTGGAGACACTGTGAGTGCCGTTGAGTGGGTGGATCTAAGTTCTGCGTTTAAGAACCACATTCGAACGAGTGCAATTGTTAATTTAAAACATGAAGGGATAGAGTCGTTTATGCATGACTGCATGCGACTTTTTATTGAGAAACTCACGGGTATGCTGGAGGTGCGGAAAGACTCAGTGAAAGTTTACGTGGTGCTCGCGGCTAAATTCACTCCGCACGGTGGTAAATTTGACAATCCATGTGAATAAATTCAATCCGATGCGTGGCCATCGTTCATCGATTTGCCCGTATCGATTCGACGAAAGCGTGCATGTATCAATGTACAAAACCGTGATAATATGTGCTTCAAATGGGCCATATTGTCTGCATTACACCTCGCATCTCCTCAAGAAAACCCATCTCGCGTCTCTTTATATCATGCATATGAAAAGGAGTTGAATTTCAACGGGATCGAATTCCCTATGCAGCCCGTTCAAGTTAAAAAATTCGAAAAACAAAATTTAGTTTCGGTGAATGTCTACATTCTGAAAAAACGCCACGGTAACTTTACCGTGGCACCTTTGCATATTACGTCCGCAAAAAAGGATGTACACGTGAATCTTCTCCTCATTCAAGATCACTACATCGATGAAGAAGATGACAACGACAACGACGACGACGACGACGATAATCGACAATACCAAGCACCCAGATCGCATTATCTTTGGATAAAAGATTTTCGCGCTTGGTATCGAGCCAGCTATCGAAGCGGAACCATCGAGTTCACATTTGCGATCGTTGTCTCTATTATTTTAGAGACGAAGAAAAATTGGCCGGACACGAAATTGATTGCCGTAATATGAACAAGTGTAAAGTGACGATGCCTACGATAGGCAATCGGATTCTGCGGTTTAAAAATTATGGGAACCGAGAGCGCGTACCGTTCGCATTGTATATGCCGATATTGAATGTTTGCTGAAACCGACGCGTGACGAGCATCATCATCAAGAACATGAGGCATTCAGTATCGGCTATTACGTAAAATGCAGTTATGATGTAACAAAATTCGGATATCACGCATTCAGAGTCGTTAATCCTGCTGAATGGTTCAATCGAAGGCTCGAGGATCTTGTTAAGCCATCCGTTTAAACAAAAGAACTTTCGTTTCGTAATCATAAAAGGTAGTATAAGAATTTGCTCGCTGAACGAAACTCAGAGAGTTTCGTCTGTCGCTATTGTAATATCACTTTCCGCTGCCATCGAATAATTAACAATGGTCACCGGAATACGTCCGGTCCGATATGTCGTGAATCATATTCATTTCGACCACCTCGGCGACTCGCAATTAGACCTCGCCTCCCCCCGCACTTTGCAGTGAGACGCATCGCGACTTGAACAATTACCGTCAGAAGTCGTTTTGACGCGATCGAGTGCAGAGATCCTCTCTGCTACAATTAGTTGTCGTACTAATTGTAACGCGTTAATAACGGAATAACAGAGACTTTAAATTTAAACGCGGATCGTTTGTAACAAACATCTATAAGTTTTAATATTGAGAATCTGTCATTTGTATTCGATAAAAAGTGAAAACCAAGTGAATAAAAAATCTGTTTTCGCTCATAAATCGTGATCCTTCTCCTTCGCGTAAAGTCCGAAGACATCTTCCTGATTCCTTGAAGCTCTGATTCTTCGCCCGCTTCGTGTCGTATTCATCAAGGTTCGTTACTCGTTCTCCGATGACATCACCTGCCACGGTAACGGACGTCCACGGGAACGAGACCTTTGATCAACATTTCGATAAGTATTCTCATACACACAGTGTTCGACTCACTTCACATATTGGTCCTGACTCTGATAATCGAAGGAAGACTGCGCCGTCAATAAAGACACCGTTGGGCTACGGACCTATTGTTACGCGTATTACCATCTATCGACGTAATACAAGCCTTGGAAGGGCTTCACCAAAAACTTAACCTGGCGATTCGAAAACCTTAGGTTCTTTATTGAAACGAGTTTCCTTGTGATGTGTATTTTGCACAAGGACAGAGTTGATAACGAACGCTAGTTGGATTCGAGTCATTTTCCAAGCCATATGCGTAACATAAAATTGGCGATCCTGCCAGGATACAAAAAAAAAAAAATAATAATAATAATAATCGTAAAACCAGAAAAGTGAAAATACTAGTTCGTTGCCGAAACTCCACGACGGAGGGTGTAAAACTACGAAACCTGTGCACGAGTGAACGTTGAATAGAAATTCAACTTAGTTAATTTTGTGTTGACGGAAAAAACATTGCTACGCTGAATTTTCCGAAAGTGAACCACGAACAACTGTGTATTGAGATACTTATACGTACCGCGCATCTATAAGACTTCGCTGCAGGAGCACGAGCACGGGAAGGATTGACCTAAAACTGGGGGAGACACGCCTTCAGAAAATAACCTCAACACCGACGGTATGCTGGATCATCAATCAACGCGAGAAGTCTACAACCGATCGTTGTAACAGCGCCCGCCGCTTCAAGAACGTCCGTAACAACATCATCCGACTATTATTGTATGCGAGCACTGAGTAAAAGTAAGTTTCAAATTTTATAAAAAAAAATTAGCGACTCTTTTGCGAAAAGACTTCTCCGCAGTTATTATTCTGCGCACGATAAATTAAAAATAAGGATTTGTAATTGCTTTGTCCTTCAAATAACGCAATTGAGTAATTTTGTGTGTTTAACTCTGAAAGAACCACTAGCATTGAAAGCTATTTCCAGTTCAAAGTAACAAAAAGAGACACGGCAAATAATAGAGTCTCGTTACTACGTAAAAAAAAAATAATAATCATAAAAATACTATTTTTTTTTATTCATTAAATTTTTTATTTATTGTCATAAAATCTGCTTATGATTTATAAAGAGTTCTCGGATTATAAAAAAAAAATAATATCTTTGAGACACACAACATCGCTCAATTAAAACGTACATACATATATCTAAATATACTTATATATATATATATCGTAATATAAAATATCATAATAAGTAAAATATATGTGAGCGCTCCTCGGCAAGAAAAACTAGACGTGAATAAAAAAAAATTGAAAAAAAAAAACAACAACAAACACGCTCACTTCGGTCCGAATAAAAAATATATATACATTTGCAAAGTTAAAAAAAAAAATAAATAAATAAATAAAAATAAAAATAAAAATATTTCGATCAGTAATAGATATCCATCGGCACTGTGACAGTAAAAGAAAAAAAGGGTAATGTCAACGTCAGAAAAGAGCATTTCTGGAAGAAGTATAATAATTCAGGAGATACCCAAACACGTGAAAGATCTCCCGAAAAAACTTCCGCAAATTTTATTCAGCTATTTCTTTTATTACAAGGATCACCCCGAATGGAATCCTAAAATAGATTTAACAACATTTAAAAAATCCGAGCACATAAAATCCTCAAATTGGGAATTTCATAAAAATCCCGACAACCATGCACATTTATTAGCATATCACGGAACACTCCATTCATTAGATTATATCTTGGTAATCACGGGAAAAAAGACGATCGAGGAAGTTAGCGATCAAAACCTTGCATTAGCAATTCTACCGGAAAATCAAATTTCTATTCTTCAGTCCAGGGGAGTAGAATCCGAAGCATCAGGTAGTGCAGAGCTCAAACCACCTCATAAAAAACGATATATCGAAAATCCCAAAACTTTGAAAGAACTCGAAGACGCCCAACAAGCCAACTCTGAACTCGCACTTTTAGTAAACAAATACGTAAACGAGGGACTGACACTAAAAGACAGAGCGATAGAAGAAGTAGAACATCGGGACACGGGAATTCGACAATTGCAGCAGGCACTTGCAGAATCAGATATCGAAAAAAAACATTTCGTAGAAAAAATTGAACAGCAAAACGAACAGATTGCTCAATTCACTGGCAATAAAATAGAACTTGAAAGAAATATATTTGAGTTAAAAACTGAAATAATAAATTTACAGAAAAAAAACGATTTTAACCTTACACTCGTTGAACAAATAAATCAAAAGAATACAGAACAAAGCAATCTCATTCGCACACTTGAAAACCAAAATTTGCATCTCGAAAATCAATTCTCAAACATTTTGCAAGAAAAGAACGTAGAAATCGCAAGAAAACACGACGAAATATTCGAACTCAGACAGACTTTACAACACACTCAGACTGAAAAACAAACATCAGACGGTGAAATTTCGAAACAAACAACCGAACTTGAACAATTGAGAGACCAATTAAACACTGCTAATATCAAAATCCAAACGTGTCAAGAAAAAATTGGAACTCTTGAAAAAACAAATTTTTCACTACGATCTCAAGTAATAACCCAACAAGAGTACCTCGATAAAGAATCCATTGAAACACAAGATTATTTTAAACAGCTCCAAGAACAAAACGCCGAAACTCAAAAGCAATTAATCATCGATTTAAAAAAAAATTACGACGCTCAATTCGACCAACAAATAGAAGCAAAGGTACAGGAACTCAAGATAACCGAAGATAAATTTAAATACGAATTTCAACAGGCGTTACTTCACGAAAAAAAATTATTACAAAAATCCACAACGGACTTAGAAATCGCGCTTCAAGAAAAAAATCAAGAAATTAGAAACCAGCATTTTGAAATAGACAATCTAAAACAAATACACCGACAAGACATGGTTACTCGAACAATGACAGAGGCTCAAATAAATGGCGAAATGGAAACATTGAGAATGGAAAATTCTCAGCTTCAAGAGGAATTGCATCAAACGCGAAACCAAATGAGTAAGATGCAGGCTACAATGGAGAAACTTCTATTGACACAAAAATCTCAACATAACGAAAATCAACGTGGCTACATCAAAAGACCCTTGAATTCAGGGAATCACGGGCAAAATAATCCACCACCAGGAGGAGACCCAGGAGACGAAGATCCCGATGACTTCGGTGATGATGATGGGAGTGACTTCAACAACAGAAGAAACAATTCATTCAGACGACCAAGGGAATTGCCACCTCGAGACCTGCTTCCAAACGAAAATGCACCAGCAAAGGAAACTATAGATATAGTTCCGATCTTCACCGGAGATACAGGAGATGGAGCCGTAAACATATCGGAATGGATATCGAAAGTCGACCGAGCTCGACACTGGACAACGCCAAGCCAACACGGACTTCTGTTGGAAAAGATACTGACGATGAAAATCAAAGGAAGAGCACAAAACTGCATATCGAACGTAGACATTCGTACGTACGACCAATTGAAAGATGTATTGGTGAAACGAGTCAACCCTATGAAATCATCCTTGCTACTGATGAATGAGATGACAGCATGTGTCCACACTCAAGGAACGATTCAGGAACACAACACCAAATTTCGTAAAATTTACACATCTTGGTTGAACGCGAAACGACTTGAATTGAAACAAGCTCATCAGACCGACGAAGCAATCACAATTTATCTGCAAATATCCGACAAAGACGTTATTCTGACTTATTTACAGAATCTCAAGGAAGATACAAGAGCATATCTCCGGACGAAGGATATCTATTCACTCGCGCAAGCGGAAACGACTGCCCAGGAACATGAAGACTTCAAAAGAAGTATTCAAAGACAACGAGGAATGTTTCACGAGCCTCACCATCAACGAAGACCGGACCAATCGAAATTCTCGAACGAAAAATCGAGATTCAACAATAAACACGAGAAAAAAAACTTCTTCTCTATGAACAAACCAAATGTTCACCACACCAAGTATGAATCGTCTGACGAAGAGGAAGAAGAGCAGCAACATATGACACAGAAAGAACGTCAATACCAGAATGATATTCGACAATTTGATCTCGATTCAATAAACAATATAGATCAAATGAGAGAAGCGTTTGAGTACGTCATGGTAATAAATCATCCGGATCGACAATGCACTTACTGCAATCGACGTGGACATACCGAGATGTACTGCAACGAGAAGAAAAAAGACAACGATATACCGAGCCCTTTCAACAAAAAACACGAACAGAAAAAAAAGAAATTTCAGAAAGAGAATTCAAATTTTCGGAAGACTCCGAATCAAAAGCGACCTCCTCAACAAAAAGTGAATGTGACGACCGAAGACCGAGAAAACACAAGCGACGACGAAAGCATTTGCGACGAGAGTACATTTCAGCAATAGATAAAGGACATCTATTTACGGCAAAATTCGACTTCAACGAAACGACATTCAAAACGTTAACAACTTTAATAGACACCGGAGCATCTATTAACATTATTAAAGAACATCTGGTAAAGGCGGAAGACATAATCAAAAAACCGATTACATTCAAAACAGGGAAAAAGAACAACAAGACACTCGGGTATACATTCATCAAATGCAAGGGCAATTTGAAAAACAAACACGACAAATTTCACATCGTTCCGCCCGATTATCCGATACGAGAAGATGCATTGATCGGAACACCGTTTATCTTAAACAACGACATGATGATTGATTTACCACAAGACAGGATAAGAGTCAATAATAAATATCAACAAATAGAATCGTCGGAATTCACCGTCCCCGCGGGACATTTCATCACTATTCCCGTCGAAGTAGAAAAACAGAAGGGAACAGTACTGGTCAAAACACCTCAAGGAGAGAGCATTCATCACATAAAAGATGGAATCGTAAACATTCCGTTAGCCAACGAAGGAAAAAAGAATTTAAATTTTCAGACAAAAAACATTCAGATTTTCGAAGTAAAACCAAGAATCATTGCCAACAAAATTAACCAGAGTAAAAAAAGAATTGAAGAACTAAAAGCCAAGATAAGCTTGGATCACATCCAAAGCTTCAAAGAAAAGAGTGAAGTTTGGACAATAATAAAAAATTATTCCGATTTATTCCAACTCGACGACGATGAATCACCAAGTACCAAACTCGCAGAACATGTGATCGTCATCGATGAACCGACGAGACAGATTAATATCAAATCTTACAGACCACCCAAAGTCCATCAAGATGAGGTTGATAGACAAGTTCAGGAACTACTAAAGAAAGGAACAATTCAACACTCGCAATCACCATTCAACGCACCCATTTGGATTGTACCAAAGAAAACGGATGCATCAGGAAAAGCAAAGTGGAGAATGGTTATTGATTACAGAAAATTGAACGAAAAAACGGCTCAGGATTCGTATCCTCTACCCGTTATCGAGGACATTCTGGATGAATTAGGAAAAGCCACAGTTTTCTCTGCATTGGATTTGAGCGCGGGATTTCATCAAATACCTATGGAAGAAAAATCAAGAAAATACACCGCTTTCAGTACTCACGAAGGACATTTTGAGTACCTACAAATGCCCTTCGGATTGAAAAATGCACCCGCAACATTCCAGCGGATGATGAATACCGCATTAAGAGGGTTGATAGGAAAAACTTGCTTCGTGTATCTCGACGATATAATAGTTTTTGGGAAAACAATGGAAGAACATAATAAAAATTTGATAACCGTCTTCAATCGATTGAGAGACACGAATTTAAAACTGCAACCAGATAAATGCAAATACTTAAAACCGGAACTTGAATATTTAGGACACATAATCACACCTGACGGGGTAAAACCGAATCCCATAAAGTGTAAAGCTGTAAAAGAATTTCCAACACCTAAAACACCAAAGCAGATCAAATCATTTTTAGGACTTGCAGGATACTACCGAAAGTTTATCCCGAAATTTTCAGCAATTGCTAAGCCACTGACCGACCTCACGAAAAATTATCAGATGGAAAAAACCAAATCCATAATATGGACAGACGAATGCCAAACGGCATTTGACACACTTAAAAACATTTTGATCAACGACCCTGTATTAAAATATCCGGATTATACCAAGAAATTTGTGTTAACGACGGACGCATCTAATCAAGGACTAGGTGCCGTTTTGTCACAAGAAGGACATCCCTGTGCTTATATATCGAGAACATTAAATAAAGCCGAAGTAAATTATACGACAACAGAAAAAGAGTTGCTTGCTATAGTTTGGGCCATTAAACGATTTAGACAATATTTACTTGGAAGAAAATTTACAATAAAAACTGATCACCAAGCCTTGAAATGGTTAGCCAATAAACCAGATCCTGCATCCAGACTATTGCGTTGGAGACTCAAACTTGAAGAGTATGAGTTCGATATCGAGTACGTCAAGGGAAAACACAATACGGTAGCTGACACGTTGTCTAGAGAAGCATATATGGAGAAACCCAAAGTAAATAGCACTTTCGATGAGCATAACCAAATCAATTATAATTTACGTTCGAAAAAGACCACTGTTGAAAAAGATTTAGAAATTCCCAGCGACACAGACGTTGACGAAGACAAAATTTCGGAACACCCAGAAGCAGAACCAGAACCAGATCCCGAGATCCAGTTACCATTCGACTACTATCAATATTCGACATACAAGCTATATAACCCAAATAATCTTGGAAACCTTTTGAAAGAGAGACCTAATATCAAAGGAAAAAATTGGATAAAAATTAATTCACCAACCGACAATAAACCTCAAAGCCTATACTATCAGACACTCAATAAAGTAAGAACTAAATTGACTATCAATAAAATCAAAGGTACCAAACACATTAAAGTTTACATTGACAATTTGATGACTAAAGCCAACAAGGAAGAAATTTTATCGATATTAAGATTTTTCAGTATTAAAGATCCTGAAACTCAGTACGAATATTGTTTTTCGACGTTCGAGGAACCTGAGTACACTGATAAAAAGAAAATTATATCCGAAAGCCATGGAACTAATCTAAGCTCACATTTTGGAGAATATAAAACAATACAACGAGTAAAAGAACATAGAGATTGGGAACATCTTGAGGAAGACGTGAAGCATTATATAAAAAACTGTAAAACTTGTCAGAAATTCAAAGCTGTAAGAAACCGAGACATAGCTCCAGCTATCGTCCCTGAACTGCCAGACAAACCTTTTGAGAAAGTTGCATTAGACATATTTGGCCCACTGCAAAGATCACGATCAGGTCACGAGTATATACTCAGTATACAGGATTGTCTAACTAAATATCTTGTGTTGTGCCCGCTAGAAACTAAGTCAAGTTCAGAAATTATTCAAGCGTTAAACGATGACTTCGTATTAATCCATGGAGTCCCCGATATTTTCCTCACAGATCAAGGACAAGAGTTTAATTCAAAATTAATGCAAGATTTCGAACAATTACACGGTATATTTCACATTAAAACCACCGCATTCCACCCTCAAAGTAACGGAAGTATAGAAAGAATGCATGCCTTGCTAAAGGAGTCAATCAAAACTATGTGTGAGGGACACATTGATAATTGGAAAGATATACTTAAATTAATAGCTTTCGCTTATAACAGTTCAAAGCACAGTGCGACTGGATATCGACCTGACGAATTAGCATTCAATAGAAAGCTCAGAAAACCATCGAGTCTACCGCATAAAAAATCATTAACATATGATGATTTGCTGAAAAAATGGACACTAACACACGATGCGATATTATCAGAAGCACGCGAACGATTACACTTGAATCAAAAACAAACAGCCGAAAGACTTAACAAACACAAAAATCGAACGGATTTTAATCACATTAAAATCGGAGAAACAGTTTGGCTTCACAACGAAAGTAAAAAACATAAACTCGACCTCGAATGGTTAGGACCATACGAAGTAATAGAATTATATACGGACAAATCTAATGTTAAATTGAAAATTAATAATAAGACTAAAATAGTTCATCTAAATAGAGTAAAGGCATTCGTTTCAGATGATGAACATAATGAAGATGTTGTTGACGGCGACGATCGCATTGACCGCAATTAACAGCGCTCTTACCGTTGAACTGGTAACTCTTGCGAACACTTCATTTATAGAAGAATATCAATCGTATGTATTAACTTACAGCGAAGAAATGAAATTTACAATTATCATAGACCTTAAGAGTATTCATAAAGCATACGCGGAAATTAAACGACAAGTTAGCCAGTACATAGCGTTACCAAGCCGACTTGAAGAAATAATTGGTCCCATTAATCAAAAATTCAATAAATTGAGAAATCAAATTCAGATTTTGAGGACATTGAGTCACGGAATCACGGAAAACGATAATGCCTCTAACGAAAACTCGCTCATCAAAGAAGTAGAAAACTTCGAAGATGCGGAACCATATCAAACATGGGGAGTAATAATACCCGTTTACAGTGGATACACCTGTTTACACACCGATGAAATTATATTGAACCTCCAAACAGAATTCTTACTACTCAATAACATAAAAAACACGCCTGAAAACCGAAAGAAAGTGATACCGACACTCCAAAGTTTAGGAAAAATTAAAAATTATGTAACAAAAACAGGAAATCCTAACATTGTTCAGCTTTGCATCATAACATCTTCAAGGAGAGAAAAAAGAGGACTTTGTAACTTCTGCGGAAAAATCCAAAAATTCCTCTACGGGATTCCTACTAACGAAGACTTGGAACGAATTGACAGTAATATTCAAAACGTAACGGATTCCGTAAATATTATCAAAATTTCAGTTCAAAAACAGTCCGCCGTCATTCAAAAACTCGCAACTGAAATAGGAAATTCCATTGTCGAAATGAAGCAAACACAACTCGGACTCGGCTATGCTGTTTCACTAATGTCGTGCATCGATACTTTGCTTTTCGATGTAAGTAACGTAATTTTGGCGATAGAAACAAAAGCAATATTGCCCCAATTAGTAGAACCGAGCACTGTTCTCAAGATGATTGACCGATTGCTGAACGAGTCAAAAAATGACCACGTATTCAATTATTTCAATGATACTAGAGCACAACATTTCATCGATATTGCCGATAAAATGATACTTTTGAGAAAAAATAATTTGATATTCGAATTGACTATTCCGAAACTAGAAAACGACAAATGGGACTTGTATAACATCATACCTATTCCTAAGATCCACAACAATGATTACATTGTAACTGCGCCACGATTTTCTCACTTGCTGCGACAAGGAAATAATTATATGGTAATTAACGAAAACGAAATCGAGCAGATGAAAAAACTCGACAACTATTTTATTACGCACTACACGCATCCGATTTATAACAGAATTAATACACCGACTTGTCAAAATAATATCAACCAATGTAAGCTCAGCCAAATCCACGTAAATAATGTAAGTTACATATCTCTGTATGATAATCACGGAGTATTGATAATACCGGAAATTGGAAAATCTATCCTGATCCTTGTGAATTGCAAGAGTCGGACAAGCGAAATCTACATAAAAGAAGTTACACTATTGAAAACAACGGAAAAATGTACTCTGGCTTACGAAAATACTAAAATGGTTCTAAATGGTTTCCCAGAAGAGTACCAATTAATAAATCCTAGTGCAACGTACTTGAGCACGAATTTTTCGGAATTAACTATTCGAGTTACAGAAGTAGCAAACCAAATAGACGTCACGTATCTCAGAGATATTGGTCAGGATTTGGATAGCATCAGTAAAGATCTGGAAAAAGCTAAAATTGTGCTGAAACACGATAAATTTTGGAACACCACGAATGAATTATTTGATGGATTTGTAAAATTTGGTTTACCCTCGATAGGTATCATCAGTATACTTTTCACTTTATGGCGTTTTGGAGCATTGATGCCTATACTCAAGTTTATTCGGAAGGGACTATTCAAGTGTTTTTGTCCTGAAGCCAATAAGAAAATCGAAAAATACGATGGTAAAGCAAATATAGAGTTGCAAAAACTTAGAAAACAATTAGATTCTATAGTAGAAGAGAAAAATAAGAAATCTGATTCCTCAAAAATCAAAGCGAAACCAAAAGGTGAACGAACTTCGGCATCCAGCTTCACTATCGCCGAAGTTCACTCTAACGTGGGGGGTGTTAAGCCATCCGTTTAAACAAAAGAACTTTCGTTTCGTAATCATAAAAGATAGTATAAGAATTTGCTCGCTGAACGAAACTCAGAGAGTTTCGTCTGTCGCTATTGTAATATCACTTTCCGCTGCCATCGAATAATTAACAATGGTCACCGGAATACGTCCGGTCCGATATGTCGCGAATCATATTCATTTCGACCACCTCGGCGACTCGCAATTAGACCTCGCCTCCCCCCGCACTTTGCAGTGAGACGCATCGCGACTTGAACAATTACCGTCAGAAGTCGTTTTGACGCGATCGAGTGCAGAGATCCTCTCTGCTACAATTAGTTGTCGTACTAATTGTAACGCGTTAATAACGGAATAACAGAGACTTTAAATTTAAACGCGGATCGTTTGTAACAAACATCTATAAGTTTTAATATTGAGAATCTGTCATTTGTATTCGATAAAAAGTGAAAACCAAGTGAATAAAAAATCTGTTTTCGCTCATAAATCGTGATCCTTCTCCTTCGCGTAAAGTCCGAAGACATCTTCCTGATTCCTTGAAGCTCTGATTCTTCGCCCGCTTCGTGTCGTATTCATCAAGGTTCGTTACTCGTTCTCCGATGACATCACCTGCCACGGTAACGGACGTCCACGGGAACGAGACCTTTGATCAACATTTCGATAAGTATTCTCATACACACAGTGTTCGACTCACTTCACATATTGGTCCTGACTCTGATAATCGAAGGAAGACTGCGCCGTCAATAAAGACACCGTTGGGCTACGGACCTATTGTTACGCGTATTACCATCTATCGACGTAATACAAGCCTTGGAAGGGCTTCACCAAAAACTTAACCTGGCGATTCGAAAACCTTAGGTTCTTTATTGAAACGAGTTTCCTTGTGATGTGTATTTTGCACAAGGACAGAGTTGATAACGAACGCTAGTTGGATTCGAGTCATTTTCCAAGCCATATGCGTAACAATCTTGCGAGAACTGTGGAGGAAATCTACAGGAATCCTCAACCAATGGATCGCCTTTCCGCGTAGGAGCTGCGCTATTTTTGTACAGCGGATACCTGCCACATCTGCACGCAAGAGCTACTGGCTAGTGATGGAGTAGCCGACCATTGTCATCTGACTGGAAGGTAAATGTCTTTTTGTTAATATATGATGTTTGAATTCTACGTTTTTTCATTTTTTTTTTTTCATACATTATTTTCTAACTTTTACGTATTTTTGTTACAGATATCGAGGACCAGCGCACAACCGCTGCAACTTACAATTTAAGGATTCACGAGTCATTCCCGTGGTTTTCCACAATCTGACGGGTTACGATGCTCATTTTATTGTTAAAGAGATCGTAACAAGCTTGAAAGGTAGAATCGAGATTTTACCGCAGAACAAGAAGCGATACATCTCGTTCACAAAACACATTAGCGGAAGTGACATAAATTTTCGATTCATCGATTCATTTCGGTTCATGGCATCGTCTCTGGAGAAGCTCGCATCATACATGACTGATTTGAAGATTGTGCGCTGTGAAATTGATGGACTTTCAACGCATCAATTTAATTTGATGACACGAAAAGGAGTATTCCCCTACGAATACGTTAATTCGATGGGAAAACTCGCGGAGAAAAATCTTCCGCGACAAAGTGATTTTCACAGCATCCTAAATAACAGTGATGTGAGCGATGCGGATTATCAGCACGCAAAACAAGTGTGGCAAGAATTTCAAATTGGTGATTTGGGCGAATATTCAGATTTATATTTGAAAACGGATGTGTTGTTGTTGGCTGATGTTTTTGAGAACTTTCGGGATAATTGCATCAGTGCGTACGGGCTAGACCCTGCACATTATTATACAACGCCCGGTCTCACTTGGGATGCTATGCTAAAGCATACCCAGATCGAGCTGGAGCTTTTAACAGACCTCGATATGCATATGTTTATCGAGCGCGGGATACGTGGTGGAGTGGAGTCAGTGCTGCAACCGTTATGCTTGTGCCAACAGTCAGTAAGATCACGTCCGCTGGCGAAAAAAAACGGAAATTTCGAATCACTATACATTTTTCGATCTCATCTCTCGTTCTATCGGTCGTATCGCTAAAACTCGGTGGGTTTTGTGTTCAGCGTAAAAAAACACATCGAATTAGGCCTTGCGGGAGCTCGAAAGATTGGTAATTGAGTGTTCTTTGCTTTTTCTCGCTTTCTCTTGGTCCTATGGCGAAAAAAAATGGAAATTTCGGAACTCTATGGTTTTTCGATCATATCTCCCGTTCCCGCGGTCGTATCGCTGAAACTCGGTAAGATTCGGGTTCAGCGTGAAAAAACATCGAATAGAGCCTTGCGGGAGCTCTAAAAATTGATAATTTAGTGTTTTTCATTTACCTCGGTTTTTCTTGGTTCTCTGGCAAAAAAAACGGAAATTTCGAATCACTATACATTTTTCGATCTCATCTCTCGTTCTATCGGTCGTATCGCTGAAACTCGGTGGGTTATGTGTTCAGCGTGAAAAAACACATCGAATGAGGCCTTGCGGGAGCTCGAAAGATTGGTAATTTAGTGTTTGTTTCTTTTTCTCGCTTTCTCTGGGTCCCATGGCGACAAAAAATGGAAATTTTGGAACTCTATGGTTTTTTGATCATGTCTCCCGTTTTATCGGTCGTATCGCTAAAACTCGGTGTGTTTCGTGTTTAGCGTGAAAAAACACATCGAATCGAGCCTTGCGCGAGCTCGAAAGATGGATAATTCAGTGTTTTTCATGTATCTTGGCTTATCTTGGTCCTCTGGCGAAAATAACGGACATTTTGGATCACTACAGTTTTTCAATCATATCTCCCGTTCTATCCGTCGTATCGCTAAAAGTCGGTGGGTTTTGTGTTCAGCGTGAAAAAACACATCGGATGGAGCCTTGCGGGAGCTCGAAAGATTGGTAATTTAGGGTTATTCATTTTTCTCGGTTTCTCTGGGTCCTATGGCGAAAAAAAAAGGAAATTTCGGATCACCCCGGAAAAAAATGGACATTTATCAACATATATAAACGGTGACGTATTTTTTTGTAGCCAAACGATAACGGTCGAGAGCTTACGAAAACCCCACAATCTCATCCACACGTCACCTTCGGCCACGCACCTCCGTTCCTGCACCCGCGCTTCCGCTGGGCGCCAGCCAATTTTTGTATCGCCGGTATTGACAAACCGGACTAAACTGGGAGTCGAGTGGGACCTGGCTCGACTCCACTAACCCGCGATGCGGATCCTGGGACCTACGGATCCGCACGCTAACGATAACCGTCAATCCTTTTGGTCGCGAAGGATTGACAAAACGCAACCGGGTGCAGTCACGGAGCCGCGTGGTTGCGAAAATGCTCGGCCGCTCAGGCTGTGGGTTGTGGTAGAGGGGTCGTGATCCTTTCTGGCCGATGAATAATTAATTCTCATCCTCAACCGCGAAAACCATAATTTTCAGAATTAATTCCTGAAACATCGGTAACACTCAACTAATTTTTATTAGTGAGTTACGAGAGCCAATCGTACGCAAGCCCACACGCAAGCGTGCGGGGAGCGCGACAATCCGAAAACATCACGGGAACTAGCTCTACACCTCGCGTGAGCGAGAGAGAGACACAACATCGAGACCTATCCGCACGCCCCACCCATCGCTTGCGCGCCAGCGATGGTGGGAGAGGCGCACGGGAGCTGTGCTCGAGCCGAAGGCCCGAGACAGACTGACCAGCGAAATCTCGATCAACGATATTCGCGTAATCGTTCGATAACTGTTCGATAACCGCAGCCCTCTCTCTCGGGTTACCTCCGAACCATATACGAGACCATAACGCCAAAATATGCCGGTATCCTTGTAAGGTCGCTCAGGATCGCATCCCCTGGTGCATCACGCGAGAACAGGGCACTTTCTCCACAAACAAAACATACACAGCACAAGGGGTCCCACCCTTGCCCGGAACCAAAAACCTCCGCCCGTTCTCCAGCGTGACGCACTCTTTTTATGGGGCGCAGGCATTGCAGCCCGACCTCCACGAATCCCTGAGCGAACCTCGTCGGGCGCACTCCACTGCCGGGTAGCTCATTTCCTCGAGCGTCACTCCGCACGACAGTTTCGTGCGCTCCGAACCCAAACACATTCACACACACACGCAAACGCAACCAATCATATCACAGTCACACTCATGACGAGACCCATCGGAATCCGAAATCTGTTCGATAACTGTGAGTTCTTTGGAGGGTAACTGAGAGAGAGAGACGGAACACGCAACCGCAACGGCCACATCGGTACTAACGAGATCCTTGTGACCGTGATTCAAAAAATCACGTCACAAAACATATATAATTATATATAATTCTGTATAACATCATATATAATTATATACAGGGTGTTCCAATAACTATTAGGACCTCAGATATCTTCGAAACTACTAGGTTCACAGAACTATTTGCTGAATCAAAGTTGCACAGCACGAAGGGGGCCATCCAATGATACCAAAGTGCCTACTACCACCCCCACCCCCACCCCAGGGGGTGGGGGACCTTCAAAATCTTAAATGGGAACCCCTATTTTTTATTGCAGATTCGGATTCCCCATAAAAAAATACGTAACTTTTATTTGAAATTTTTTTTTCGATTCGTGATAGATGGCGCTGTAATCGCAAAAAATCCCCGAAAGTACAGAAAGGCGATAATACTTACAGTTTCGGTGGTAAATCGAATTACTACGTTTATAGTAAACACAGTAGCACGGTAGTGTGTATTTATGTACACATTACTTCGACAGGTACAGAAAGTACAGAAAGATGATAATACGTACGGCTTCCTTCACTGAAAATAAACACTGTTTCAAGGACACTTTAAATAGTTTGCATGATAAGATAAACATGATACGATTAGTATCGATAAATCGGCCAACCGAGTACAATGTATCCGTTTGAAGAGCAAGTCGATATGCTTCTCATTTATGGCGAATGCCAACAAAATTCTGTAAGGGCAAGAACCTTGTATTGTGAACGATATCCGAGTCGGTCTCAGCCTTCGTGTCAAACATTTAAAAATGTGTGTGATAAACTTAGGCAAACCGGTAGCTTAAGTGTCCGAAGTAGTGTACGCCAGAAACCTGTAACGAATGAAGAAATGGAAATCGGTGTGCTCGCAAGTGTGTTTCGAGATCCTCACATTAGTTTGCGACAAATTCAAAAAGAATCTGGCATTTCCACGACCAGCGTACACCGCATTTTGCACCGTCACAAATATCACCCGTACCATGTTAGTCTTCACCAAGAATTGCATGGGAACGACTTCATGAATCGCGTAGAGTTTTGTCGAACTGTTCAACGTCAGATTCAACACAATGAGTCATTTCTTAATACCGTTTTATTTACTGATGAGGCAACATTCACAAATCATGGGAACGTTAATTTGCATAACATGCATTTCTGGGCAACGGAAAATCCACATTGGCTGCGGCAGGTTGAACACCAGAGGCAATGGTCTGTGAACGTATGGTGCGGAATCATAGGTGCTAAAATTATTGGTCCTTTTTTTATCAATGGAAATTTGAATCGCAACACCTACAGTAATTTTATCAAAGATACATTGGGACCTTTGCTAGAAGAGGTGCCTTTATTTACACGACAAGCCATGTGGTATCAACATGATGGATGTCCAGCACATTATTCATTGGTTGCACGAAGGCAACTAGAAATAAAATTTCGAAATCGTTGGATTGGACGCGGCGGTCCAATATCGTGGCCAGCTCGTTCCCCAGACTTAACGCCGTTAGACTTCTTTTTATGGGGAACATTAAAAGATAACGTTTACAAGGAAGTACCAACTACACGTGAAGATATGCAAGAAAGAATAATTACAGCCTGTGCATCAATAAGTTCCGACGCTGTAAAACTTGCAGGTCAATCAATCGAAAAAAGAATTCAATGTTGCATTGATACTAATGGTCGTCATTTCGAACACTTACTATGAACGTAGTGATTCGATTTACCACCGAAACTGTAAGTATTATCGCCTTTCTGTACTTTCGGGGATTTTTTGCGATTACAGCGCCATCTATCACGAATCGAAAAAAAAATTTCAAATAAAAGTTACGTATTTTTTTATGGGGAATCCGAATCTGCAATAAAAAATAGGGGTTCCCATTTAAGATTTTGAAGTTGCCCCACCCCCTGGGCTGGGGGTGGGGGTGGGAGTAGGCACTTTGGTATCATTGGATGGCCCCCTTCGTGCTGTGCAACTTTGATTCAGCAAATAGTTCTGTGAACCTAGTAGTTTCGAAGATATCTGAGGTCCTAATAGTTATTGGAACACCCTGTATACTGATATATAACATCATATATAATCATATATGTCCTAACATGACATCATGAATGATCATGAATGTATATATATGACCATGTATAGTATTTATTTCTCCAGGTGTGAACCATATATGCCCATGTATGATCATGTATGTAGATATATGACCAACTATAGTATTTATTTCTCTAGATGTGAACCATATATGCCCATGTATGATCACGTATGTGCATATATGACCACGTATAGTATTTATTTTTTCTAGGTGTGAACCATATATGCCCATGGATGATCATGTATGTTCAAAAGTTGGTACTCTGAACTTGTATATGAACATATGGTTGTACATATGAATTCATAGATGATACAACATGTGCTTCCTTGATGTGACATATTATAATATATAATTGCATTAACCCTCCCAAATCTCATACATAAGCGTATATGATTATGGTTTGGTTTTGGTTTTTTTCCTCCTGAAGAACACGTTTGATGTTTTTATTTTACATCATGATGTAAAATAAAAATATCACACGTGTTCTTCAGGAGAAAAAAAACCATAACTTCTGAACGAAACGTCGGATCAAGCTCTGTGAGATCTCAAAATTTTTGTTTCCGTTTAAAAAATCCATAAAAAAATAAGGTGTGAAAGTAAAATGAGTATTTTAATTGTTTTACAATTTTGAATGATTTAATTGTGTAACGGTCGTTACCCCCTCTCGTGGGCACGCGTTCGACACGTGATCGATTATCGATCACGCGGTCGAAAATGAGCCAATCGAGGATCTGTGGCCCTAGATTTGGAGAGGAAGGAATTTCGCCTCACCCCAGTCGCCCGACACGCGTCGTCGGGTTCAGACGATAATCGTAACAACAATAATAATCACGTGGAATTCGTACACGTAAATTCTACCGCGTGGGACAAAAAAGAAAAAACGTGGTTTAACTCGTGAAACCCAGCGTTGTGGGTGATTGGGCACCCACGTTTAATTTTGCTAAATTGTATAAAACAAATAGAAATAAAATAAACTAATCGATCGTAATAATTAAACTAATAAAAAAAAAGAAAAGAATGATAAATCTAATGAGACGTGAAATCGGTTGCATAAATGGAATAATGGAATAATGGCTGGTTCAACGGACACGAGTATGTAAATGATAAAAGAAGTGTATAATGAAATTATTGATGAAATGATTGCAGAATCATCGATCAAAGATGATCTGCTTTATTCGCTGCGGCGATTGTGTTATGCTCGGATGAGTCTTGGCTAGTGTACCTGCGTGGACACCTCGTAAAAATAATAATTGATGTAATAAACTTTTCTAAATACTTTGATGGATTTGTGGATTTGACCAAAGCAAAGAAAAATGATTATGAATGATTTATCATGACGAGAACTGTATTTATCGGTATGTGATAACGAAGAAACGATTTTAATACAAAATGTAAAGAAAGCACAAATTTAATTAATATTGAACGGCTACAGTATGTAAGATTCGCGTTCCTGTTTAAAAGAAAAAAAGAAAAAAGTTACCCGAAACAGATCCAACTCCGGCAATCCCAAAAATAACGAAAATAAAATAACAACGAATATATTCGATAGAAGAAAATTCGTTACAATTGTTAATAACAATCGCTTCATAATTATGAATAACTTTATCATATGGAGTGCAAAAACAAAAAAATCACTAATAGTTTTTCAATTTATCACTAACCGTTACTGAGATACATCGATTTGTTTAACCGTAAACCCCTCAAAAAAGCTCTAACTTCCGAACCAGGTCGATGCCCATTTCCTCTACTGTCTTAAAATTTTCGTTTTAAATTAAGGAATTTAGATTTTTTTTTATTTTGAAAAGAAAATAAGTATTTTTTATTTTATTTCATTTTCAATTTTCAATTGTTAATAAATAATAGTCACATCGGCGCAACATAATCATGAATATTTTTATCGTATGGAGCATGCAAAAACAGAAAAAAAACAGTTGTGGTATTTCCGTTTATCACTAACAATTGCTGAGATATATCGATTCGAACGATTAAATACGGTCAATCGGTGAAAAACTTCATTCAAATGTAACTTGAAAGCAGGGCCTCGAACTGAAAAACCCCGAAACATGGGTTTCTTTGTTTCCAACATATATTCATGTAAAAAATCAGGAGCCAAAAATGTTGACCCAAAGGTCAAACCTGATTGAGTTCCGGTGGAATCCCTCATATATAGTCTATATAGACTATATACAGTCTATATTGTAACGGGTCGATCCGTCGATAATGCGGTTTTCTGAAATATTCGCGGTCCGGTGTCGAGCACCCGCGCGCGAATAATGTGTCTCAACGTACAGGTGTAAATTGTCCAGTGTCGTTCGTCTGATTGGCTGCCCGTGCGTACCAATAATGTGTACATCAAGCACGACATACATTACGATCTATCGCGCAATGAGATCTCGCCCGTCGATTACACGCCGTGCCGACGCGAGCGAGTGATCTCCCCCCATTCGTTTTCCGGCAGTTGCCGAGGATACACGGGCACTACGTCAAGGTTCGATTAATTCACCCATATACGGGTTTTTCACACAAATAATTTTTGGTAAATCGTATCACGGCGTCGCGCAAAGGCGGCCGTTAGCCAATTTTCATAAGTCTCGTAATATTTCCGTCGATCGTCATAATTACTCGTCTCGACGATACAAGATTTTGACGCCGTTAATTCGATCATTGGATTCCAACGGTCTCGTCCACGTGTTGGACATAATTTCCATACGTCTTTCCACGGCATGTGAAGAACACGATCTTTTGGAATCGTCTCGAATCGTTGGCACTAATCGCCATCGATCCACTACACGGGTTCACAGCATCGCTGGAACAACACCCGAGCTTCGTGGCGATATATTTATCGGAAAATCGATGGTGTGCGTCTCAAGAACTTCTATGCGATCGACGAAATTACGAGATGAGTACTGCAATAATTTATGTTATTCGATCATCGGCTTCTTCATATATTTTTGTTTTATTGTTCTTCGTGCAATTTCGTGAGGCGAAATATTCGAAAAGTTGCAATGATATCAATACGCGGGGCTTGAACGAAGTGAATTACCTATTATGTTCATACGTTGAGACGCATCGTCAATCTGGTGTGTAAAATTGAACGTTATCGCTAATATTTATTAATTCAGGTGTGATTGGTACGAGTGAATCGCGGATATATTATTCTGTTGGCGTGTTAAATAATTTCTGGTGTGATTTTATTCAATGGAATGAGCGGATAAAGTATTGATTTGTTCACGAAAATTCACGTATGAGTGCGTTAAGTCTGGCAAGAACAATTTGTTTTTGAATGTTTGTAGCCGTTGTCACATCCGCCTGCTTGAGGCGATTTACTGTTCATAATTTTTTTTATATAATCTTCGAGGCTTGGCGAATGTCAAATTCGCGTTACGAAATACATATTATTCCAAAAAGCAATTCCAACGATATTTTCTCCGTCGGTCCCACAGATCTATTCTTTATTTTTGAGATTTTAAAAGAAGAAAAACATTTTCGAAAAGAATTTTCTCACGTCTTGAATTTTCAACGTTGTCGAGAGAGAATGATTCTTACAATATAGTCTATTGTAACGTTATTCTTTCCGAGCAGGGCAGAACCGTGCTCCAAAGCGTAACGACGCGCAGATTCAGGCCCGCGCGTTAATTTTGGGGCAGGTGCTAGAAAGAAAAATGACATTTGTTGATTCGAATTGTCAACAATTATTTTGATTTATTCAGATAATCTTGTTAATTTACACGGTGTGCAGCCTCGATAAACGTCGTAGTTGATTTAATAAATTCGATTGTTAACATGTATTTTCAGTAAGGTAGGAGGGAGAGTGTCGACCTAGGGGCACCAGTCGTCCCGTCGCCGGGGCAGTCGCTGCGAGTCCCAGGTTTTTCACTTAGGTGGGAACGTACGTCCGGGGGTCCCTGTCGTCCCGTCGCCGGGGCAGTTGTGACGAGTCCCAGATTTCCGCAAGGTTCGGTTTATAAATGAGGATGTAGGAGCCGAGAGGGTGAATTGCTTCAAAAGAAATTGGAAGGAGGTGTAGACCTAGGGGCACCAGTCGTCCCGTCGCCGGGGCAGTCGCTGCGAGTCCCAGGTTTTCCACTTGGGTAGGAACGTACGTCCGGGGGTCCCAGTCGTCCCATCGCCGGGGCAGTCGCGACGAGTCCCAGTTTTCCGCAAGGATTTTTGTGAGTGGGGAGATAAAATAAAAAAAATAATAAAATACTAAATCAAACCAATAATACAAATATGAAACCCATAAACTAAATAGATCAAAAACTCATAAACACAAGCCAATTTTATACGAGGTCCCCGTCCTGCATGTTCCTGGTCTGGTTGAATCCCGGGTTCTTCTTAGCGACGGGATTCTGCTCGATAGAAGACGGGCTTCGATCAAGAGGGCAAAAGATGAATTTTCTCTGGTCGAGAATTTGCAGAAATTCTATCTTAATTATTTTTAAATTTTCCTTTTCTTTCTTTTTAGACAGAGTGGCAGCGTTTCCCCCTGCCAGAGTATTTTGTTCGAGGTCTGAGTAGTAGCAGCGGTTTCTACTGCCCAGAGGTATGTTGCGTCTGAGTAGAGCCAGCGTTTCCACTGCTCGGAGACGGTTCAACGAATGACCATTTTAGGCCTCAATTTCGGCCTTTTATATCCTGTGCGTGCTCCCCTACTCGGCGGCTCGTGACGTCAAGCTGCTCTCTCCTTGTCCCGAGTCTCTCCGTTCTCTGTCGGTTGGGCGCGTAAGAGAAAAAAAAAGGGGGGGGGGTCGCAGCCGTGGGTAAGGGATCTGGATCGCGGTCGATCACACCGTCTTGCTCCGATCTGTCGTCGGTACGGCTGCTACCGCTTTTGGGCGGTATCGATATATTTTGAGTTTGGGAGGCGAGATTTATTGATCGTCTCACTATATATAGAGTTTATATAGACTATATACAGTCTTATATAGACTATATAGACTATATACAGTCTTATATAGACTATATAGACTTATATAGTCTATATATATATAGTCTTATATAGACGATATAGTCTATTGATACTTGTACAAGCAAACCCCGACTTTACTTTGTAAAGTTTCTAACTCACAATGGTTAGCTTTTATAGCAGATAAATAAAGATGGTATCATCGAAGTCGCCTAGCGCAGTGAGCAGCGCGCCAAACTGGCAACCGCAAGAAAGATGGTTCGAGTTCCCGCGTCGCCTATTTTTTTTTCTCCCAGGAAAAAAAGGACATATATGAACATAGATAATCATGTATGATCTGTCATATATAATCATATACGAAATTTGACCGGATATAATTATGTATAGTCATATATAGCCATTAGGGTGGTCGTTATTCGGGGCCAAAATTATCTTGACCCCTTCCGCCCCCTCAATCGGTTCGAAATACGCGAAAAGTAACGCTGTAATTTTATCGGATTTTTGAAGAAATGTTTAACCCACGACCACGGGGATTGAAGTTTTCCGCTTAAAATACATGGGATTTTTCTGCGTTTCCCGTCACTATTTTACTGTGGGCCGAAATATGTTTGTAGAATCTTGAAATTTTCACACATTAGTCAACAAGCATGTTGCTACATTGAAAAAATTTCCCAAGCCCCTACCCTCGAAATGTTGTGTAACATCACCATAATACTGATGAGTTTTTTTTTTTAATGTATTTGAAATAGAAAACCTTTCTATACGAGTTACGAATTCTTAAGTATCGTCTCTGTTTTTGCGTCCGGATGATTTTTTCTATACTCACTTACAACTTACAAGTGAGTGTTTCATTGTAATCGGTGAACAGTGTGAACACATGAAACACTCGTAAGATAGATTTGAATATACGCTACTTTTAAATATAGTTTATTTGCATTGTTAAAGGGGATCCTTACTCCTTATAAATCGATTAATGAAGAGGTCTCGAACGTCACTCTTAAAAAAATTCGGGAACCACTTTCGGTACTTGAATTCTGAGGCAGCTGCGATGTCATTTTTTGACGAAAATATCTCATTCGATGTTAAGCGCAACATGGTTTTGAAAGTGAATCCACCATGACAAAGTGTCATGGAAGTGGTTCTTTGTCATGGAAGTGGTTACCATGACAAAGAAATAGATCATTTCGTAACCTCTCAAACGCTGAACTTTTTCCGAAGGTTTGGAATTGATCACGAGTTTTTGAAGATTGATCCATCTGTTTGGCGGGAAAATGAAAATTACGCAATCTGGTTTGAAAATCACAAGAGTTAACAATGATTAACGACATCACGGAAAGAGGTGTTTGACTGTTCACCGATTACAATGAGATACTCATATGAAACGAACGACAAAAACATTTCATTTTAAAAGTTGTAAGTGAAGATAGAAAAAATCATCCAGACGCAAAAATAGAGAGGATACTTAAGAATTCGTAACTCCTATAGAAAGGTATTCCATTTTAAGCACATTAAAAAAAAAAACAAAAAAAACATTATTATGGTGATGTTACACAACATTTTGAGGGTAGGGGCTTGGGAAATTTTTTCCATAAAGCAACATGCTTGTTGACTAATATGTGAAAATTACAAGATTTTACAAACATATTTCGGCCAACAGTAAAATAGTGACGGGAAGAGCAGAAAAATCCCACGTATTTTAAGCGGAAAACTTCAACCCCCGTGGTCATGGGTTAAACATTTTTTTAATAATCCGAAAAAATTACAGCGTTACTTTTTACGTATTTCGAACCGATTGAGGGGGCGGAAAGGGTCAAATTAATTTTGACTCCAAATAACGACCACCCTAATATATATATATGTATTGAAACCGTAATTTCTTTCTCCCGTGTACCTACCTAATCTCCGTGCTCCGATTTACGCGGCCCTGGTGAAATTTTCTGCGTGCGGATGAAAAAGAGGGGGTTTGGGTTTCGTCGAACAAGCCAATCGGGAAGCGGGTGTTGACACCGTTTTCCGTTTCTCTAGCAATTATTGGAACGCGGGAACGGATCCGTTGTCCGTCTCACTGGCCCTATTACTTTTAGTGCCTTGGAGTGGGGATCGGAGTTTTGTACCGTCTCCCGTTTTCCGGGTGGAGCGGAGAGCGGGCTTTCGACTGCCGTTTCTCGTTTCCTCCCTTCAGCTCTCCGGCTCCGTTTGCAGGGGTTTGGTGTGATAGTGGAAGAAAGAAAACCTAAGCCGCTGGCATAGTCGATGGGGTTCAGTTTTATTTTATGTTTCTTCTTTTTTTTGTTTTATTTAATTTCTCTTTCGTTACAATAGGCACGTAATATCTTTTCTATCTTTCGGTCCGACCTGCTCCGGGTCTCCGTGTCGATTGAGCTTTTGGAGCTCCGCTTCGAGGCCCCTCGACTTCGCTTGACTGGTCGTCGGTGGGGGCTTCCCGTGGTGGGAGGTGCTTGTGCGCGCCTCTCCAGGTAGCCCGAGCTTGCGCGTCGGATAGGGGGTACCTCGCGACCCGTTGCAGTATATATATTGTAACGAAAAATGCCTCCCGTCAAGGCTATCCCGAAGCCCCCCCGAGCCCTCCCCCCTGGTCCGAAGTCAACCGCCGTTCGCCGACCAGGGGCCCCCTCCCCCCTCCTTTCCCTCGCCCATATCCGATAGTACCACCGAAGTGCGGGGAGCTAACGAAGAAAGTCCAGCGCGACAATTGGAGAGTCGAATCGGGTGATGCCCCCCTCTCCAGCGACAATCACCGCCCGAAAAACTGCGAAAACGAGGAAGACGCCGGCTCCCGCACTTCGGATCAGGTAGCGATAGCGAGTAGACGAACCAATTCCCTCCGCCCCCCCCCTCGAGTCTGGCCCACGTGCCACCCGTTTATATTGTGCGAGTTACGAGTTGCATGTACGAGTTACGAGTTTTGTTGCGAGAGTTTATTTTTTTTTGTAATTATTTTATATTGTGCGAGTTACGAGACGAGTTAAGAATTAGGATTGTATCGAGCACCGGTTGTTTTTACGAGTTATATTGCGTCCTCCGTTTCTTTTGCTTTCCCGTGTTTTCCCCGATATTCCCCCCCCCCCCCAATATTTCCCCCCGATATTTTCCCCAAGATTTTCCCCGATATTCTTCTCGATAATTTCCCCGATCTTTCCCGACTAGTGCGTGCGAGTTAGCGTTATTCATCCCGTAATCGAGACCCCCCCCCTTCCTGTCACCCCCCCCCCCCTTTGCGGAATTTTAAGACGTGTAAGACCGTTTATTCTTTATTGATTTGCACTATTAAATATTATCATTTTTTTTTGTTACTTCGCCTTATTCGTTCCATACCCCCCCCTCCTTCCTGTATTTCGAGTGTCGAGGCTACCAGTGTAAGAGCCGGAAGCAGGGTTGTCCCCCCCACTCCCTGACAGATCCCCGTGCTCTCCGGCAGTTAGCCGTCCCGAGACGCGTGGGTTTTTTTTAAATATTTTTTATCTCTCTTATTTTTTTTATTATTAACGGTGTTGCTCCCGTCTGAGTAACTGGCGCCCAACTCCCTGTAAATATCCACCCCCCTTATTTGTTCCCAAAAGACAGCGTGATAAATGGTGCCCGAAGTGGGCCAAAATTTTACTTGATTCACCCCCCCCTTTCTCAGTGGCAGCGTCACAAACGCTGAACGCCCGCCCCTGTTGCCTGTAGCCCCGCGACCCTCCTTGCCGCCGTGCTGGCCGGACGCGGCGTCACTGAACGCTCGCCCCGGTTGCCTGTGGCCCCTGCAGTCCGCAGACCCTCCCTACTTCCTTGCCACTGGGCCAGCCGGCCGCGGCGTCACTGCACGTTCGCCCCGGTTGCTCGTGGCGCCTGCTACCCACAGACAAAAAAAAAAGTTGTGACGTTGTGAGTCACAATTTTTCCCCCCTCACCCAGCTCGGGTCCACCACTTGCTGTTGCGAATATTAGGTAGTATGTAAGAATTGTATTTGCGCGAATTCCCGACCCGAGAACCCGTCCCCTGCCTACACCCCCCCCCCTCGCTCCCCGTAAATTTCAGTGCCGAAGTGAGAACTGTGGACCGTCGAGACAACGTCGCCAGAGAGAAGGATAGGTGAGCGGTCTGAGAGGGAGAGAAGGAGATGGAGCGAGGTACGGAAGCACTCGAGAAGACAACAAACCGCCGCCGCCCCCCCTGACTCCTCGCCCACCGGCTACTCAAAGCACCGAGAGACGACTTGGCCCACCGTTCCGACGGGGGGACGAGAATCGCCCGAATTTTGAAATATCGCCGACAGCTCCCACCGGACCATCTCCCGATCGAACTTAAAGCCCTCACCTCACCCCGATGACCCCCGAAGATGCCACGGAGAAGACGACGGATTCTCACTCCGAGCTGGGTCGCGATATAGATCAGAGCGTGTTGCGTGTATTGCGTGGATCGAGTGCGAGGTTTTATTCCTATTTTTTTCGTTTTTGTATCGAGCGCGAGTTATTTCTTTACTGCTATTTTTTTGTATCGGGTTTCTTTTTTGTGCGTGATTGGGTTTTTTTTTGTTGTAAAAGACGTGTGGTGTGATCCGCGGAAAATTGTTACGCGGTGGAAGTGAATTGGTTTGAATTTCCCCAGTACCCCGATCCCCTTACCCCCCCCCCCCCCCCCCAAGGCGTGCTCTTCCCGGTGGATTTTTTTTATTAGACCGCGTGAACAGCAGTGAGTGGTGCCCCGTCGTATCGTAAGTCTTTTTTTTATTGTAATTGGTAATTCCCCCCCCCCCTCCCTCATTTTTGCAGTGTCGAGGCACTTTTGTAAGTTGAAGAGCCGGAGTCAGGATTGCCCCCCCCCCACCCCCTGATAGTCCCTGTGCCCGCCGACGGCTAGCCGCGTCGACGGTTCCTTCTTTTTGTAGTTTAGTTTATTAGTTTTTTTCATTGTTATTTTTCCCGACGGTGTTACTCCCGGATTAATGAGTAACTGGCGCCCAAAAATCCCCCTCCCTGAGTTCCCCTGATTTTTATATTTTTCTAATTTCCCTTCCCCATTAGCCCCCTCCCCCGTGAATCCCCGATAGCGAACGACCCGCCGACTATTATTATTATTATTATTATTTTCAATTGATTATTATTATTTTATGGTTATTATTATTGGCTCCCCCGAATGATGAGTGCGTGACTTTTATTATTGTTTTTTTTTTGTATTAATTTTATCGAATGGTGAGTGACTGATTTTTATTATTATATTCTCTTTGTGTGCCTGATTGACCTGTTCCCGCGTTTAGGTAATAAATTATATTGTTTCTTTTTAGTTCTTTTATTTTTGGTTTTCATTTTTTTTCATTCCTTATTCTGCCCCCCCCCCCGTGTCCAATTTCCCCCTCCGCCAAAAAGTGGTAGGTCACAATATATATATATATATATATATATATATATATATATATATATATATATATATACATCTATATATATATATACACGTACAGGGGTTAGGTATAATATCATATTATACACACACCGGGGTGGGTTACAAAGTTTACGACAAAAAAATTTTATTTCAAGAAAAATTATATTTCTTTCACATTTGTTCAATCTTTTCGGTAAATTGAACGTAATGATATCGGTGACCGGTAAACGAAACTTAATCATAATAATAAAGAAATGATTTCAACGATTGTTATCATTTCTATCCATCGCGATGACTGCCGCTAATATTAAGGTTCGCCGCTCGCTAAATACCATTCGCGGCACCGCGGGCACGTTAACAAAGTTTCATTCCGCTTGCCGCAATTATAATAAATTTTCCCCTCCCCACGCGGTACTCTGCAGGTCGATCTCGTATGCCAGGCTCAACCGCAATTCCAACAGGTATTCGGATTTTCGACTGGTCCCGTCCGTCGAACGGCCTGAAACTCCGTTGCTCGGACCATCCTCCGGAAAAGGATTCGATTCTCATTTTCGAGGATCGTTATTGATTCCAATCCCTCATCCGGCCTATCGCAATTCTGAAAATCGTTCAAAAAAACAAAACACTTTGAGCACGTCAGGAATTTGACACTAAAAATAGTATTATTAAAAACACATTACCTCGTGAGTGTTCTGAGATCTGTTGGAACTCGTCGTCGTCGGATCAGTACCGGTACGTGGTGCGGTGGTCGGTTTCCCCGTCTTTTCCCGTTGGACCTTTAAAAAAAACATTATTGTATCGATCTTGTGAATGAGTAATTCTTTTATATTTTTATTTCCAGGTTATATCGCAGTATTTGTACTTGTCCGGGGTTTCGTTGGACTTACCGCATGGTCAATCATCGACACGGCTTGGTCGGTGTGGTTTGTTGACGACGCTGGCCCTGGTCGTCGGAGGCCTCGGCCTCTACCCTTTCCCACCGTTGGTACGGTTGTTGTCGGTTCAGTTCCAGCGACCTGCTAATTTTTCCAAAAAAAATAAAATAAAAATTATTGTATCGATCTTGTGGACGAGTAATCCTTTTATCTTTTTATTTTCAGGTTATATCGCAGTATTCGTACTTGTCTGGGGTTTCGTTGGACTTACCGCATGGTTAATCGTCGACACGGCTTGGTCGGTGTGGTTTTTTGACGACGCTGGCCCTGTTCGTCGGAGGCCTCAGCCTCTCCCCTTTCCCGCCGGCGGTACGATTTTTGGCGATCTTGTTTTAGCGATCTGCTAATTTTTCGAAAGAAAAAAAGATTATTGTATCGATCTTGTGGACGACTAATCTTCTCATCTCTTTATTTTCAGGTTATATCGCAGTATTCGTACTCGTCTGCGGATTCGTTGGACTTACCGAATGCCCGATTGCTGACAAAGGGGCAACAGCGCCCCACCCTCTTCCTCGACCGGTACTCGGGGCAAACGATGATGTCGAGCGTACATATACATCTGTCTAATAATTCATGAAAAATTAATGGACGGTGTAATTGTAGTAAATTTTTTATTTTCAAACTCACCGGTGGTAAGATGTTCGAAGGATTATTATTAGTCCATCTTATTCTCTTCATCGGATTGTACCGGTGAGGCCATTCCATTACCTGCCGATCATTTAACATTGCCCAAGTCGTTGAAACGTTCGGCGGAAAATACCTAGGCGACCGGACCATTTGGTAGTCGTCCCATCGGTAGGTTTACTGAACATTTTTGGAAGATATATTTCGAGTAATGAATAAACAGCTTTTGCACATTTCAATTTTTTTTGTTTTGTTTTCTTCTTAACTAACCGGTATTATTACGTTGTTCAAATGTTGCATGAACATATGATATCCGGCAGGACGATACGGTACATTGATCGTCGGCGGTTCCAACATTTGTCGGCCGCATGATCTGAAATATTGATATCGATTCCAATAATCATCCATGATGATAACGGTTGAGAATTTTTTTTTATTTCGAATCTCGATTTTTCGGCACGCACACGTGTTCTCGACGCAGTAATGGTTTCGATGTATGTTTCGGCGTGCGTCGTGAGAGGCTACTCACGTTTTGAAACCCTCCTGAGTCAACTATAGTATAACTATAGTTATATAAATATAACGGCGTGGGTTGAACATAGTTGATCCGAGTAGTGTTTCGGAACGTAGCCCTGTTTGACGGGTACTACAACGGTATACAACTGCGCACAACCACGAATATACGCGCTCTTTCGTTCCGTTTAGCGGAAAACGTTGGAAACAGATCGTCGCTTGACCAGGGCGGAACATCAACAGCGCCGCGTGGCGGCTCGCGGGAACACAAGGCCAAGTCGAACGCGTGCGCGCGTGCTAGACATTTTTCCATGTTCACGTGGCGGTACACCGTGTGATATATCCATCGACATATAGATATGGAGTGCTATTGTCGCGACAGGAAGTAAAATCGCTATAGAAAGAGAGGAGACTATTGCGATTCCACTTTTTTTGTCGCGACAATAGCAGTCTGTTAGATATAGTCAAATTTATCGTTTCTGTACAAAAGAATACGTGTTTGTGTTCGGTTACACACGAGCGGCTCGCTACTTGTATGAGTGATTGTAGTGGGGATAATCTCTCTTCCTTCGATTTATTCGTAGTTCAGTTACTCGTTGTATTGGGCACGGAGCACACGCACTGTTATATTACGACGATTTACCTCTTACGCACATTTTTTTTTTGCAATAAATAGTTTGTCTTCTCGGTGAACCTTTGTGTATAAAAATTATTTCGCGCACGGTCACGATGACCAATAATCCTTAACAGGTTATGGGCCCAGAAACGTAAATAATTTAGAGAATAAAACGCGCGGGAACAGCTCACGAAAAAAAAAAATAAAAAAAAAAAAAAAAAAAAAAACGGGTGAACAGGCTTGAAGAAATTCAAGGATGATGTCGTCGTCTACGTTTAACATCAAACCGCTTACAAAAGATAACTATGAGAGTTGGTCAGTGCAAATGGAAGCCGTATCAATAAAGAACGGTACATGGAAGCATGTGAGCGGCAAAATACTCAGGCCGATAGTAAAGACGGGACAAGAAGAAGCACAGTCGAGGCTGGATCGGGAAAAATGGGATGATGATGACGCCAAAGCGAGGGCAGATTTGATAATCGCGATTGATCCGAGTTTATTGCGATTGGTAAAAGGGTTGGGTACAGCAGTGCAAGTATGGAGCAGATTGAAGTCGGAATTTGCATCTACAGGGCCAGTCAAAAAGGCGAGCTTGCTAAAGCGTATCTCAACGTTCAAAATGTCCGAAGGCGATGATCTCAGAACGAAATTAATGGAGTTTTTCGACGTCACAGCGCAGTTGGAATCGATGGACATTCCCATAAACCAAGAATTGCTGTCATACATGTTGTTGAACAGCCTGCCGTCAAGTTTTAATATGTTGAAATGTTCAATGGAGTCCAGAGATACCGTGCCGCAGCCAGAAATAATTAGGCAAAAAGTTCTAGAAGAATCCGACTCGAGAGTTCAACAGCAAAACGATGAGAAGTCCGAAGCAATGTGGGCGCAAAGCGGTAGGGGAAGGTTTCAAAATGGTCGAGATGGTCGAACAAACGGTAACTCCCGCCAAGCGACTACGAATAAATCGAGAAACAAAAATTTCGAAAAACAAAATCAAAACAAAAAATTTCGTTTCAAGTGCTTCAAGTGTCACGGTGTTGGTCATAAAGCCGCTGAATGTCCTGAAAAAGGTTCGCAAGACAATACAAAACGCGAATTCTCGTCGAAAGTCGAAGCGGTAGATTGTGCGTTCCAAAGTGTAGAGGTAGAAGAAGTGCTGGGCGTAAAAGCGAATGCTTGTATAAGACGCTGGTGTTTGGATAGTGGCTGTACATCGCACATGTGTAACGATGTAACTACTCTTCGAGAATGTACGAGTACGAAAAAAGAGAAGTTGTTATTGGCCAGTAAGATTCAAATTGATATTGACGCGCGTGGTACGACCAACGTTGTGACAACAAACGGTAAGCGAAATCAATCCGTGAAACTCAACGATGTGTTGTTAGTGAAGGAACTACGCACAAACCTACTTTCGGTTGCGAAAATCACAGACTACGACCACACTGTCTTGTTTGAGAAAGACAGAGCAACAGTTCGCGGAAAGGACGGAGAAACAAAACTCGTCGCTGAGCGCGAAGGGAATCTTTATTACTTCTGCGAGAAACTCGAGCAAGCAAATCGTGTAAACAATAGTGCTCTGAGTGTCGATGTGTGGCATCGCAGATTAGGCCATCTGAATGTACGTGACGTTCTCGAATTATCGAAGAAGGGACTGTCAACGGGAATAAATATTACGAGCGAGGTACAATCACAGCCGTGTGATGTGTGTATGCGCGGAAAAATGACAGTGTTGCCGTTTCCGAAAAGATCCGAGAGAAGTTCGGAAGTGCTAAAAATAGTGCACTCTGATGTATGGGGTCCGGCAAGGACGGAGTCATTTAAGCGTTCGAAATACTTCGTCACATTCATTGATGATTACAGCCGATGGTGTGAGGTGATATTTATTCGAAATAAAAGCGACGTATTGGATGCATTCAAAGAATACAAAGCGCGAGTTGAAAATCAGACTGGCAAAAGAATTAAGTGTCTGATGACAGACAATGGACGGGAGTATTGCAATGGTGAATTCGATAAGTTTTTGAAAGAAAATGGGATTTCTCGACGGTTAACTGTGACCCACACGCCGCAACAAAACGGTGTTGCTGAGCGCAAAAATCGAACTCTCGTTGAAATGGCACGCTGTTTACTAGTCCAAACAGGACTTAAACACGCTTTCTGGGCTGAAATACTTGCCGCTTCGAATTATTTACGAAACAGGTGTCCAACAGTGAGTTTGGAAGGTCATACGCCGTATGAGTATTGGTACAAGTGTATACCGGATCTGAGCGACTTGAGAGCGTATGGAGCTAAGGCATACGTGCTGAAAAAGGAACCTGGTAGGGGTAAATTTGAACCCAAGGCGAAAGAAGGTGTCCTGGTGGGGTACTCTGAGGAATCAAAGGGGTATCGAGTGTACGTTCCTGAAGACAACAAAGTTGTGGTGACCAGGGACGTGAAATTTATCGAAGAAGGGGTAATCAGAGAGTTGACAGAGGGCGAGAAAGATGTCAACGATTTCGACGACGAAAACGAAAAAGACGATAGAGTTGAGATACAAATTAAATCCAACGAAGATGATAAGCAGCCCGCAAGGAGAGACAGTTCGTCGGAACCGCAGATTGTTGTAGACCCGCCCGGAAGAGCAACACGAGGAGTGGGGAGACCAAGATTAATGCGCTTAGGCAGTAGAGGAAGACCGAGAAAAATATATCAAACGAGGTCGGCTTCAACAGAATCGAGAACGCGCGACGAAGACCCGAGTGAAGATGAGTCCGAGATAGAAGATGAAGTGTTCACAGATGCTGCTGATGAAGAAGCTCAAACGATAGAGATGGCGAATCTAGTCGATCTGTCAGTCAAAAGCGCGATGAATAGTCACGAATCTCAAGAGTGGTTAGAGGCAATCGCCGAAGAAATAAAATCGCTGATAACGCACGACACATGGACACTGGTTGAACGACCCAAGAACAGAAAAGTCATCACGTGCAGGATTGTTCTGCGAAATAAAATGAGACCAGATGGAAGTTTGGAGCGCAGAAAAGCGAGGGTTGTAGCACGTGGTTTTACTCAACGTGAAGGAATTGACTTCACCGAAACTTTTGCACCAGTAGCTCGATTAGATTCTGTAAGATTACTGATGGCGTTGGCAGCCAGAGAGAATCTACAAGTTTTTCAACTGGACGTGGATGCTGCGTACCTGAACGGGGATCTGGACGAGGAAATTTTCATGGAGACACCAGAGTACATCGAAGAGGCGCTAAATGAAATAGTGCGAAAAGATGGTAAAAATAGTGAAATTGGTGTCAAAGCGAGTGAAATGAGTCGCGAATTATGCAAAGGTGAAAAAGTGTGTCGGTTAAACAAAGCGTTGTACGGCTTACGACAAGCCGGTCGCCAGTGGAATAAGAAACTGGACAGAGTGATTAAAAGTTTGTCTTTAAAATCAGCTGTGAACGACACATGCTTCTATTATAATACGAATGGGAGAGAGCGTACGTTTGTAGTTGTGTATGTTGACGATATTTTGTACGCGTCGAATATTGAGAAAAGATTGCAGGAAATTCGAGTGGGACTGAGTGAAGCATTTGATATTAAAGATCTGGGTCTTGCAAGTTGTTGTCTCGGCATTGAAATCGAGCAAAAGACAGATGAAATAAAACTCAGTCAAGCGGGATATGTAAGAGACTTGTTGAAAAAGTTTGGTATGGATGAGTCGAAACCCGTAAATACACCGAGCGAGCCGCGAGTAAATCTGCCGATTGAAGTGCTGTGTAAAAGTAAAAAAACAAAAGGAAATACCGTACAGACAGTTAATAGGCTCGCTGATGTATTTGGCTGTAGCCACGAGGCCCGACATCGCATTTACTGTAAATAGGCTAGCGCAATTTAATGCGAAATATGGTGAAGAGCATTGGGCAGCCGCAAAGCGTGTGTTGCGATATCTACGAGGTACACACAATCAAGGACTTGTGTACAAAAGAAACGAACTCGGAATATCTGGTTACTCAGACGCGGATCATGCAGCAGATGTGAGAGACAGAATATCGTATACGGGATATTTGTTCTTATTGAGTGGTGCGGCGATTACTTGGCGATCATGTAAACAGAAGACCGTCGCGATCTCGACAACAGAGGCCGAGTATGTAGCACTGTCGGAGGCTACTAGAGAAGCGGTTTACTTGAGAAACTTGATGATTGAAATAGGGATGCTTGACTTGTCGTGTGTAACGATTGGGACTGACAATCGTGGGGCGAAAGCAATTGCAGAAAACGCTGTTTACCACTCAAGAACAAAACACATTGCAACCAGATACCATTTTGTTCGTCAAGCGCTTCGACAAAAGAAACTTGCGTTGATATATACACCAACACAGGAAATGCCTGCCGATATACTCACAAAATCAGTGCCAGGACCGGTGCATTTCAAACATATGTTAAGTATGGGACTGAGCGACTGTTAAGTGTAAAGAATACGTAAAAAATTTGAAGAAGGTGTGTTAGATATAGTCAAATTTATCGTTTCTGTACAAAAGAATACGTGTTTGTGTTCGGTTACACACGAGCGGCTCGCTACTTGTATGAGTGATTGTAGTGGGGATAATCTCTCTTCCTTCGATTTATTCGTAGTTCAGTTACTCGTTGTATTGGGCACGGAGCACACGCACTGTTATATTACGACGATTTACCTCTTACGCACATTTTTTTTTTGCAATAAATAGTTTGTCTTCTCGGTGAACCTTTGTGTATAAAAATTATTTCGCGCACGGTCACGATGACCAATAATCCTTAACACAGTCCATATCTATATGTCGATGGATACATCCCATCTCGCTGATTCAACGCGACATCTGGCGGCAGCGTCGGCCGAAAAAATATACACAGTTATATATTAACGTTTGTCGTGCGCGGCGCAACCGTTTTGAGTATAACCCCTCCCCCCACCCGCCTGCCCTGATTATCCGTGAGTTTCGTACCCGGCGGACTAAGGAATTTGCAACGCGTGTCCGTCGACGGAATGTCGCGAACCGAAAACGACGGTTTTTCGTATGATGAAAGAATTTTACGATATTGCAATTTTTAGGGGATCGGACAAATTTTCGATCGTTCAAAATGGGGTGGAACGTCCCGTATATACATTGGATCGGTCGTTGAAAATTCGATTTCCGATTTTTGTTCCGAAATCGAAAGTTGACCTCGTGAAACTAAAGTTCGAGACCCATGTGGTTGCCATGGTGACGCTGCGGTATACCGAGGGCCGACCAATGGGGTTGCCTCGCCTCCCGGATTGTACCGGATATCATCACTTTCGCGAAAACGTGCGTTCGATTGAGGTTGTCGGAAAAATTGATCGTCAGCATTCGTGATAATAAGGAGTGAAATAAATTTCAGTGATAATAAGAAGAGCGTAATATCGGCGTTGTTTTTGGATTGGTACTGTCGCAGGGTAAAGGTTTCCCGTCGAAGCCTCGCAGTGCGATGGAACGGAAATCACCCCCTAAAGTATATACATGCCAACGTACCATTACGAGGAATAGGAGCAAGTATATCGAGGAATTTTTCCGAGCGTTTGATCGACTACCGAATAACCGAGAGATGCCGAGATTCCTCTGCGAGATAAGGTAAAACCAACATATATATCTATGTATTACTTGCGCAAGATGATCCAGTGCGTTTGATCGTCAGTCTGCACGTCGCAGCTCTACCATTCGTCATCATCGAAAAAGAGCACGTACTCGTGCGACGAATCATGAAAAAGAAAAGCCAAAGCCAAATTGCTTGCTTGCAAAAAAATAATTATCGAAACATTTTTTATAAACCATTATTGTCGAAACGGTTTTGATGATAATTTTCATTGAGTTTTCCTATTGACTGCTGCGTTATGAAGATTTTTGAAATTTTTGGCATCGACGGTTCGAAAGTTGAACGGGGGTATAGGGACACTCCGATGATTACTTTGAAAACGAATCTTTTCAATCTGCGAAACAAGGGTGGACCATTTCTTTTTTCCAATAAACCGACACCTAGAGCGCATCGCGAAGTATCAGTTCGGAAGTCGCCGTTCCAGGTACCGAAATTCGTTCGGACATGAAAGAAGCCTCTAGCACGGTGGTATGTCAAAGGGGATTGATAGGCGAGTCCCCGTTGATGCATCTATTTGAATTTGATCTGCGTCGCGGAGTCGTCGTAGACTCAATGCATTGCGTCGACATTGGCGTCGTTCAAAAATTGACCGAAATGATAATTTTCGGCCAAATGAGCGATAATTGGTTCTGCGCAAATACAAAAGTGCGTGCAACGATAGGCGAAAGGTTAACAAAAATACTAACGCCGAGTGCAATTGCTCGAAAACCGCGATCCATTCACCAGCTAAAATTGTGGAAAGCTACCGAGTGGCCGAATTGGTTGCTGTATTACACCGTACCGTGTTTGTTCGGTTCGATACCGGACAAGTATTTGAAATTGTTCTCAATGCTGTCGAAAGCGATACACGTGCTCAGCGGCGACTCCATTACCGCGAAACGATTGGAACGTGCCCGTGAGTTGGTTGAGGTTTTCGAGGTGCGGTACGAAGAAATTTTCGGAATTGAAAATATGACAACCACCATGCATCTGCTGAGACACTCGGTCGATGCCGTAAAATGTTGGGGACCGCTGTGGGCGCACAACGCTTACGTATTTGAAGGTTTCATTCACAAAATATTGAAGTCCTTGAACAGCAGGACTTGTAGGCAATTGCAAATTATCAATCGATATTTGCTAAACGATTTGGTCAAAAGCTTATCTACCGATCAAATTGTAAACCCATTGTTAAAACAGACGGTGAGCGACATATTGAATGGCGGTAAAAAAAGTACCGGTTGGAAACAACGCCGATTACGAACACTATTTCTATTTGCGAGCCTTAGGTATGGCTGAAACCCGAAATCCGTGCGATTGGGAAAATAATGCGTTGCGCGAGGAAGGATTGACGGTCAATGATCGACTAACGTCGTTGAAAAAAGCAATTGTAAACGGAATCGTATACATAAGCGGATACAAAGGGAGTACGCGTTGTTGCGATAAATACGTGTGCACCAAAGACGGAAAATTCTGTGAAATTTTAAATATTTCAACTTTCGTCACAAACGACGGGGAACGAGTAAACGGAATGTTCGTAAGATGGTTCGAAAATACCAATGATGTACCGGTAAGCGGACACATACAGTCTCTGCGCGGATCGACTAAAGGATTCATAGCAGCACGAGACGTACGATTACCGGTAATAGTGATAAAAATATCCAACGTACTGTACGGAGTGAGAATGGCAAACAAATGGGAAACCGATTAAGGTTGTTGTGGGGTTTAGCCGACGGGGGTGAAGCGTGAGGGGGACGCCCTATGCTTATGCACGGAACCGACCAATGGTTCTCAACTGTTTGTCGTCAAATTATCGTCGCATTTAATGTCATTTTTCGAGGAAAAAATCCACATCAGTTTGAAAGAATATGCATTTTTGACAATGTGATGGTTACGGGAATTATTTCTATTAGTTTATAGCATTGTTTTCGATAATTCGTTAGAGATCAATTATTGCAAGACGAACTGGCAACAACGTAAATAATGACCCACGATAATATGCTGGGGTTGAGCAGCAGTGTCGCACAGCTGTCATCTGTCATATACGCGCTCCGTTCCCAGCCTCAAAATCGAAGTGGTTGCTTATGAACCATGAATATCGGTCCGGGAAAAAAAATTTTTCGTTGGAAAGGTAGAGTTTGCAGCGAAGCCGTTTATAAGCAGCGATGTGTTCAAGTGCAGAGTGGAAAAAACAGGCTAAAGAAACTTCGCACAAATATTTCGCAAGAACCTGCACCGAAAATTGGAGGCTGTCGCATCGTTGACATGAGCACTTTGGTTAGCCACATGAAATGTACATCATGTGAAACACCATTATTTCTAGCTAATATCGATCAAGAAGATAAGCGAGGATTGGCATCTGTATTCCGCATACGCTGTGAAAATTGTCTTCTTCTAAACCGTGTGCCTACCAGCGAGAAACACGACACGGTTAAGACAGAGCTAAATAACACATTGTACGAAGTCAATTCTGAAGCTGTTCTTGGTGAGTATTTATAACTTAAAACATGTAAGGAGAACATAGAAAATTTTTCTCTAATTCTCGTTTAGGAAACATAGTCTCAAGCCATTGGTGTGCCTTTTGATATCGGAAAGTTTGATATTAATAGTCACATGACACCGGTTATTATTGCTCTGAAACTAAGAATAAGCTCAGCGTCAAATGTAAATGTAATTTTGATTGTTTTTCAGGGGCTCTGCACAGTGGTATTGGCAATACACATGTGAACAAACTTTTGGGTTGCCTCAATATCCCGACACTGGATACGCATTTGTTCAAGCGTTATGAGACGGAGGTTGGCTCGGTCATTGAGATGGCAGCGAAGGAATCGTGTGAGAATGCAACGGTTTTAGAAAAACAGTTGACTATTGAGAATGCAGCCGAGCTACAAAAAATGATGTAAGCAATTGGATATAAAAAAAAGTTGCAAATTGAAACTTGCAATTTGCTTCCTCTGAATCGTAGGTAGTGAACAAAGATTTCTCTATACAGAAGCATGATTACTCCAATCTTTGGCTTCCTCATAGAGGGATCTTTGTCCACTGCCTACGATTCAGAGAAAGCAAATTGCAACTTTCAACTTGCAGCTTGTTGTTGATATTCAATTATTCATCATAGATGCATAAAAATTAAATTTCTCCTCCAATTTACACGTGTATGTGAATTTCCAACAAATATCTTACTAACCAACCGTAACTATTAATTCATGTAACACCATGAGATTGAGCATGGCAAGTCAAATATTCTTGAATCGGGAGAGGGTCAAAATTGAAAAATTTGAGGGCGATTTCTGCCAAATTTGATACATATTATAACTGAATGATGATCTATACTTCGGTAAAGTTAGAGATCAATCGGTCAAAGTTGAGTCACATTGATAAATTTGATTTTTCGAAAAATTCATAATATTATAAAATCAAAACTTCTCGATTCATTCGGCCCAAATGGAATACCAACCAACCTTGGTAACCTTGGTAAACCTAGTTTATATTTAGAATAAGATATGTAACATTTTTCGAAGTGAAAATGTATTATATTCACAATAAAAAATCCTTTCTACTGAAAAATAGAGAACACATTTTTTCCTTATATCCCTTCCTAACCCTCCGGATATTTCCTTTCCATTTTCCATAGACCAAACGAACTGGAAACTGATTTCATCGTAGCTGATAAATCGTCATTAAGTTCAGAAAATTCGGTTCGGTTGATTGCGTCGTACGACATGGGCTGGAGTAAGAGAGGGACTGGTCGATCATATGACAGTCTCAACGGATATGGAGCTCTGATTGGCTACAATACGAAAAAAGTATTGGATTATGGAACGAGGAATCGAAAGTGTTGATCGTGTGCTAAAGGTCATGCTCCGGACGATCATAACTGTAGATTGAATTACGCTGGCAGCGCGAAAAATATGGAGAATGATTTGGCGAATGAACTCGTCAATCATAGTTCGATTTCGGAAAGGAACAACTGCAAAATTGGCGTTTTTATCGGTGACGATGATAGTTCGACCATTGCTCGAATACGTAGCTCAAGCGATCATACGATCGTGAAATTATCCGATACGAACCATACTTCGAAAGGAGTCACAAAAAAATTATACAGCATCCAGAAAGAACACAAAGAATTGACGAGCGATGCAATCACGTATCTGCACCGGTGCTTTTCTTGCGCGATGGCGCAAAATAAAGGCGACAGTTTGGCTCTAGCTGCTGCGATCCGACAAATCCCGCATCATGCGTTTAATAAACACGAGAATTGCGGAGAGTGGTGTGGTTGGATACGGGACAAAGAAAATTACGATCATAAAACGATTCCCGGTGGATTAAGTAACGCAAAGCTTTACAAAAAATTGATTGAAATATTCGACAAATTGGCCGACAATTCAGATAAATTTGCACACGGTGCATCAAGCAATCCAAACGAAAATTTAAACGCTATGATGGCCAGCAAAGCACCGAAAGCACGATGTTAAAGTACGAGTGCTTCCAGTGACTATAGGTTTGCAGCAGTCATTGCAAATAAAAACCTGGGCCCAGCCTACGTTGAAAAAGTATCAACAATGATGGGAATACCTTCTGGAGTGCACACGGCGAGATATATTATCGCAGTAACGAAGTTCAACAAAGCTCGTGTAAGCAAAATTCAGAGTCAGGCATTTAAAAGTAGGCGAAATGTTCTGAAAAAATATCGAGCGATGTTGAAAACGAGAAAAGAGACCAGGGAAGGAGTCACGTACGAATCTGGAATGGGTCTCTTCGATACCTCGTCACCTGCGTTCCCTGACATTTCTAAAATCGATGGTCAATTACAATCTTGTCCATCACAATCAGAAACAGAAGATTCTCTGAGTTTCGAGATTGTATTTTTCGATCTGGAGACCGCTGGCTTGTCGAAGACAGCTCAAATCTTGCAAATTGGAGCGCGATGCAAAAAAGAGTTTTTTAATGCTTATAAAACTCCGAGACAACCCATCTCGTCGGCAGCGTCAGCAGTCAACGGCTTCGTCAAAATTAATAACGAGCTTTTTTTGCATGGAGAAAGAATTAAATCGCACCCGCTCCGGGTTGTATTGGAGAATTTTCTGCAATTTTTGATCGAAAGGAATAAGCCGTGCGTCCTGACCGCGCATAATTGCTCGTTCGACAGTGTCCGACTTCTTTACGCGATTAATCAAAGCTCCATGATTACTCAATTCACAAGAGTAATTGCGGGCTTTGCAGACACCCTTCCGATCGCACGAGAAATACTAAATCGAAAGGATCGCTGTAAGCAGACAGACTTGGCGGCAGAATTTCTGAACGCGTCAAACGATGGAGCTCACAACGCACTACGAGATGCGGAGATTTTACAAATGCTAGCTCATCGCTTGAAAATTTCCGATAGGCTCCTCGTTTCCAGAATGGTAACGTTCGAAGCGGCAGTAGCAAAAAATGATGTGTCTGAGGTAATGCGAGACGTGATAAAAAGCTTAATTCCGCTGAAAAGTATTTTATCGGACGGAATCATGAAAAAAATGGCAGCCGCCGGGATTACTTTTTCGAAAATAATCGACGCCTATACTTCTAATAACGATGACGGTGTGCGGTTACTTTTAACCGAATCTTATCACGGACATCTTCGTATTACGAACAGGTATTCCACCGTCGATCAAGTACAAGATTGCATTGACGAGATTATAAAACTCCTGAGTCCTGAGTAATGAGCACGAACGAGGACTTGCATAAACTGCATTTCGTACTTTAAGGATTTGTTTCTTTATTGTTACATGAAATAATAAAAAGAAATAATATTTGCACCGCATTTTGTACTTTGAAGATGTTTTTTTTTGTTATATGAAATAATAAAAAGAAATAATAATTGCACTGAAATTCGTATGTTAAGGATTTGTTTATTTATTGTTATAGAAATAATAAAAACAAGTAATATTTAGGTTAATTTTTCTGTCGAAATTAACTTGATGGCCACATGCAAAATTACCGAATGTTGCGAAGGTAGGGAGCGCTTGTGCCGGCTAGGCTGTTGCCATGTTTTCGAAGCTTTATATTTTGTGTGCTCAATTTTCGGAAAATTCGCGATTTAAGTCATGAATAACTTTGAATCGGTACTGTAAATTATTATTTTCAAGGAACCAAAAGTTAGTCCGATATTCCATTTAACCGTATCTAGTTTTTCAACTCCGCGGCATCATTTTCTCGGCAGATATATATAATATACTGAAAAATGTTCGGAACATTCCCATAAGCACAATGTAATAAGAACACCAAATACCCCAACTTTGCGATTTTTTTTCTCAATAACTGTACTGTGGATGCTTTTGAAATTCTATAGGTTGATTAGTAAAGGGATCGTGAACGTCCACAAAAAATTTTATCTCAGTGGCATCATTTCGGCCTAACCCCACAACAACCTTAAGGCCGTGTACGTGATGCAACGGTTCGCTTCTAGACATCATAACGAAACGTTTACTCTGTCTGTAAACCTCATTATGTCTGATCATGAACGAAGAAATGTATAAATTGTGCATATCTGTCATAATCAAAATAAATAATTACCAAAACGAACAAACTCAAGAACAGAATGATTTCTGTCTATACACATGATATTCAGCGTCAACAATCGATCTAGACTGAAGGTGGATAACGGGGAATAATTGCGACTCGCAACGCCCAAATAGATGTATATTAGACTGGACGTTAAAAAATCGATTTTCGACTTTTGTACAGAAATCGAAAGTTCACCTCGTAAAACTGAAGTTCTCCAAATTTAAGCACCTCATCTTGGTGCTCAATAATACGCTCAATAACGTTTGTTATTATTTTTATCGACTTTTTTTCTTTTTTTTTTTACGTTGAACCATCCCGAAGTTGACATAAAAAGAAGAAGATGCTGCGAATTACACATCTCCAATATTAAGATATTAACGCGTGCCGTGATTTTTTTGGTTTATTCAATTATTTAATTAACATTTTTTTTCTATTAAATAATACGATTTCTTGGTAGTGGCGGACGATTGATAAAACGTGGAAAAGATAGTTTCTACATCTATCTTCCTTACGTCTATATAAATGAAATCGGTAACTTGGGGCATCTTCTTTTCTTGAGGTTATAAGTTCGGGATTGTTCAACTTGAAAAAAAAAAGTACAAAAATAATAATAAACATTATTGAGGCCCCCCTTAGCATTAAGATGAGGGACTCTTTAGAGAACTTTAGTTTCACGAGGTCAACTTTCGATTTCAGAACGAAAATCGAAAATTGAATTTTTAACGACCGATCCAATGTATATACGAAACGTTCCATCCCATTTCGAACGATCGAAAATTTGTCCGATCCCCTGAAAATTGCAATATCGTAAAATTCTTTCATCATACGGAAAAACGTCGTTTTCGGTTCGCGACGTTCCGTCGACGAACACGCGTTGCAAATTCCTTAGTCCGCCGGCAACGAAACTCACGGATAATCAGGGCAGGCGGGGGGGTGGGGGAGAGGTTATACTCGAAACGGTTGCGCCGCGCACAACAAACGTTAATATATAACTGTACATATTTTTTCGGCTCACGCTGCCGCCAGATGTCGCGTTGGATCAGCAAGAATTTAAGAATCATATTTGCTAGAGATCCCGAGCCGAGACCCCGTCTCCTCGCCACACCCCCCTGGTCGTCCGTAGGTTTCGTTGCCGGAATGAAGAATTGGCAACGCGGAACCGTCGCGGCAACGTCGGAAGCCGAGAACGTCAGTCGAGCGACAAGTGGTTCGCCGACCGTGTGGCGGGTGGGGGGTTATACTCGAAACGGTTGCGCGGCTCTCAACAAACGTTAATATATAACTGTGTATTTTTTTTCGGCCGACGCTGCCGCCAGATGTCGCGTTGAATCAGCGAGATACGATGTATCCATCGACATATAGATATGGACTGCTATCGTCAGGACAAAAAAAGTAAAATCGCAATAGTCTCACCTCTTTCTATAGCGATTTCACTTTTTGTCGCGACAATAGCACTTCATATCTATATGTCGATGGATGTATCACACGGTGTACCGCTACGTGAACATGGAAAAATTTCTAGCACGCGCGCAGACGTTCGACTTGGCCTTGAGTTCCCGCGAGCCGCCACGCGGCGCTGTTGACGTTTCGCGCTGGTCAAGCGACGATCTGTTTCCAACGTTTTCCGCTAAACAGAATGAAAGAGCGCGTACATTCGCGGTTGTGCGCTGTTGTATACTGTTGTAGTACCCGTCGAGCAGGGCTACGTACCGAAACACTACTCGGATCAATTGTATTCAGCCCACGCCGTTATATTTATATAACTAGAGTTATGCTAAAGTTGACTCGAGTAAGATTTCAGAACGTAGCCCCTCACGACGCACGCCGAAACATACATCGAAACCATCATTGCGTCGAGAACACGTGTGCGTGCCGGAAAATCGAAATTCGAGATAAAAAAAAAATGTTAACCGTTATCATCATGGATGATTATTGGAATCGATATCAATATTTCAGATCGTGCGGCCAACAAATGTTGGAACCGCCGACGATCGATGTACCGTATCGTCCTGTCAGATATCATATGTCTATGCAACATTTGAACAACGTAATAATACCGGTAAGTTGAAAATAAAACAAAATAAAATAAAATTGAAACGTGCAAAAGCTGTTTATTCATTACTCGAAATATATCTTCCAAAACTTTTCAGAAAACCCACCGATGGGACGACTACCAAATAGTCCGGTCGCCTAGGTATTTTCCGCCAAACGGTTCAACGGCTTGGGCAATGTTAAATGATCGGCAGGTAATGGAATGGCCTTACCGGTACAATCCGATAGAGGAAACGAGATGGACTGATAATAATCCTTCGAACATCTTACCACCGGTGAGTTTGAAAATAAAAATTTACTACAATTACCCCGTCCATTAATTTTTCTTCAATTATTAGACAGATGTATATGGGGGATTCCACCGGAACTCAATCAGGTTTGACCTTTGGGTCAAAATTTTTGGCTCCTAATTTTTTACATGAATATATGTTGAAAACAAAGAGACCCGTGTTTCAGGGTTTTTCATTTTGAGGCCCCGTTTTTAAGATACATTTGAATGAAGCTTTTCACCCATTGACCGTATTTGATCATTCGAATCGATATATCTCAGCAATGGTTAGTGATAAACGGAAAAACCGCAGGTGTTTTTTTTCTGTTTTCGCACGGTCTATACGATGAAAATATTCATGATTATGTTGCGCCGATGTAACTATTATTTATTAACAATTGAAAATTGAAAATGAAATAAAACAAAAAATGCTTAGTTTATTTTTTTTATTTTTTTTTATTAAATTCCTTGATTTAAAACGAAAATTTTAAGACATCAGAGGAAATGGGCATCGACTTGGTTCGGAAGTTACAGCTTTTCAAAGGGGTTCACCGGTTAAACAAATCGATGTATCTCAGCAACGGTTAGTGATAAATTGAAAAACTATTGGTGTTTTTTTCGGGTTTTTGCACTCTTTATATGATGAAGTTATTCATAATTATGTTGCATCTATGAAGCGATTGTTATTAACAATTGTATCGTTTAAAATTGTATAAAACTTAAAATACTCATTTTATTTTTACAAATTATTTTTTTATGGATTCTTTGAACAAAAACAAAAATGTTGAGACTTTACAAGCTTGATCCGACATTTCGTTCGGAAGTTATGGTTTTTTTTCTCATGAAGAACACGTTTGATGTGAAATAATCACATTAAAGCTATAACTACCGAACGAAACGTCGCATCAAGCGTTGTAAGGTCTCAACATTTTTGTTTTCGTTCAAAGAATCTATAAAAAAATAATTTGTGAAAGGAAATGAGTATTTTAAGTTTTATACCATTTTAAATGATTTAATTGTTAATAACAATTGCTTCATAATTATGAATAACTTCATCATATAGAGAGTGCAAAAACGGAAAAAAACACAATATTTTTTCAATTTTTCACTAATCGTTTCTGAGATACATCGATTTGTTTAACCGTTGAACACCTTTGAAAATCTGTAACTTCTGAACGAAGTCGATGCCCAATTCCGGTGATATATCTAAATTCGTATTGCACTGTCAATTACATGTTCAACATGGTCGAGTACTACTACGATTGTCATAAGTATTGTTATAACTTATTTATTTTCGCAAAAATTTCTTTGTTCTTATTTGTCTAGTCTCGATAAGCGATTAACGATATTAAGAGTCAGTGAATATTTTATAATTACGGGAATACAATATAATTATGATGTGTATAATGAGTACACAACAAATAATTTGATTTTAAAACATTTTGTGTAATTTTGAATCTTGCGCAAATGAATAACGTTTTGGTCGCATTATTCTGTGATTGACTGGTATAAAGCAATGCTGTTTCTGCGTTCCGCTTAGCGGACGAGCGTTAGCGAAACGACTTCGAAGGAATAATTTCTCTTTCTCATAGTCGACCGCACTACAAAAAACTGGATGGATCGATGATAAATTCGACGACGCCCATTCGTACAACTCAAGGGGAGTCGTTATCTGTTTTTCGGCAGGTAACTGCAGGCTAGCACGTGCAGCGAGACGTTTTAGCGTTGCACCAATACCGTCACATGGACCTTTCCCATGAGCTGTAGCGAAAAAGTGCCACTCGGCGTTCACTCCAAAATCCTCAGCATGAAGACAAACGTTAGCGAAATTTTTATAATTTTTGAACTGCTGAGGAGCACCGTCCGAAAAATAATAAATTTTCGAAATGAATATTTCGAAACTTTTTAAGAATTCGTTGATGACTTTCGAGAACTGGTAAACAGCGATAGCATCATGGTGCATGCAATCGGATACCACGACCAAACTTTTGTTTCATAATTATTCATAATTATGAAGCAATTGTTATTAACAATTAAATCATTTAAAATGGTATAAAACTTAAAATACTCATTTCCTTTCACAAATTATTTTTTTATAGATTCTTTGAACGAAAACAAAAATGTTGAGACCTTACAACGCTTGATGCGACGTTTCGTTCGGTAGTTATAGCTTTAATGTGATTATTTCACATCAAACGTGTTCTTCATGAGAAAAAAAACCATAACTTCCGAACGAAATGTCGGATCAAGCTTGTAAAGTCTCAACATTTTTGTTTTTGTTCAAAGAATCCATAAAAAAATAATTTGTAAAAATAAAATGAGTATTTTAAGTTTTATACAATTTTAAACGATACAATTGTTAATAACAATCGCTTCATAGATGCAACATAATTATGAATAACTTCATCATATAAAGAGTGCAAAAACCCGAAAAAAACACCAATAGTTTTTCAATTTATCACTAACCGTTGCTGAGATACATCGATTTGTTTAACCGGTGAACCCCTTTGAAAAGCTGTAACTTCCGAACCAAGTCGATGCCCATTTCCTCTGATGTCTTAAAATTTTCGTTTTAAATCAAGGAATTTAATAAAAAAAAATAAAAAAAATAAACTAAGCATTTTTTGTTTTATTTCATTTTCAATTTTCAATTGTTAATAAATAATAGTTACATCGGCGCAACATAATCATGAATATTTTCATCGTATAGACCGTGCGAAAACAGAAAAAAAAACACCTGCGGTTTTTCCGTTTATCACTAACCATTGCTGAGATATATCGATTCGAATGATCAAATACGGTCAATGGGTGAAAAGCTTCATTCAAATGTATCTTAAAAACGGGGCCTCAAAATGAAAAACCCTGAAACACGGGTCTCTTTGTTTTCAACATATATTCATGTAAAAAATTAGGAGCCAAAAATTTTGACCCAAAGGTCAAACCTGATTGAGTTCCGGTGGAATCCCCCATATGTACGCTCGACATCATCGTTTTCCCCGAGTACCGGTCGAGGAAGAGGGTGGGGCGCTGTTGCCCCTTTGTCAGCAATCGGGCATTCGGTAAGTCCAACGAATCCGCAGACGAGTACGAATACTGCAATATAACCTGAAAATAAAAAGATGAGAAAATTACTCGTCCACAATATCGATACAATAATCTTTTTTTTTTCGAAAAATTAGCAGATCGCTAAAACAGGATCGCCAAAAATCGTACCGCCGGTGGGAAAGGGGAGAGGCCGAGGCCTCCGACGGACAGGGCCAGCGTCGTCAAAAAACCACACCGACCAAGCCGTGTCGACGATTAACCATGCGGTAAGTCCAACGAAACCCCAGACAAGTACGAATACTGCGATATAACCTGAAAATGAAAAGATAAAAGGATTACTCGTCCACAAGATCAATACAATAATTTTTATTTTATTTTTTTTTTTTTGAAAAATTAGCAGGTCGCTGTAACTGAAACGACAACAACCGTACCGCCGGTGGGAAAGAGTAGAGGCCGAGGCCTCCGACGACCAGGGCCAGCGTCGTCAACAAACCACACAGACCAAGCCGTGTCGACGATTGACCATGCGGTAAGTCCAACGAAACCCCAGACAAGTACAAATACTGCGATATAACCTGGAGATAGAAAGATGAAAGAATTACTCGTCCACAAGATCGATACAATAATGTTTTTTTTAAAGGTCCAACGGGAAAAGATGGTGAAACCGACCACCGCGCCAGGTACCGGTACGAATCCGACGACGACGAGTTCCAACAGATCTCAAAACACGCACGAGGTAATGTGCTTTTAATAATACTATTTTCAGTGTAAAATTCCTAATGTGCTCAAAGTGTTTTCTTTTTTGGAACGATTTCCAGAATCGCGATGGGCCGAATGAGGAATTGGAATCGATAACGATCCTCGGAAATGAGAATCGAATCCTTTTCCGGAGGATGGTCCGAGCAACGGAGTTTCAGGCCATTCGACGACCGGGACCAGTCGAAAATCCGAATACCTGTTGGAATTGCGGTCGAACCAGGCATACGAGATCGACCTGCAGAGTACCGCGTGGGGAGGGAAAAATTTGTTATAATTGCGGCAAGCGGAATGAAACTTTGTTAACGTGCCCGCGGTGCCGCGAATGGGATTTGGCGAGCGGCGGATCGGACGCGTCGGATACGCGAGACCGAACCTCGATATTAGCGGCAGTCATCGCGATGGATAGAAATGATAACAATCGTTGAAATTATTTCTTTATTATTATGATTAATTTTTTGTTTACCGGTCACCGATATCATTTGTTTAATTTACCGAAAAGATTGAACAAATGTGAAAGAAATATAATTTTCCTTGAAATAAATTTTTTTTGTCATAAACTTTGTAGCCCACCCCTGTGTGTGTGTAATATTATATTATTCCCAACCCCTGTACATATATATATATATATATATATATTGTAGCGTGACTTTTCCGTGACTCGTCCCAACACACTACAAGCTAAAGCCCGCGAAATCCCCCCTTTTATTTTCCATGGGCGCCAGGTGCTTTCACACCGGGGTGATTCGCCGTTGTCCTTGGGCCAAGCTGATTTGCTCGACTAGCCGCAGCCTCGCTTAAAGGTAGAGGGGCGGGATTCTATCGTTCTCTCGTGTAAGGACGATTATCAAATGAAAGAAAGCGAAATGGTTTGAATTTTCCCCGTGGGCGATTTATTGCAGTCTCAATTAAAATTTCGCTCGGTCTCGCGAGTTACCATGCTTCACGACTCTCGCCCCACGCACACAATCTTACATCTAACATTCACACATGCCACTCACTCTCAACCGGGAGATCGAGATGAATTAATTTACGCACGATCTTTATCGATTACTGTTTTCGTTTCTCGAATCAAGATGTCGACGTTAACTACCGTTAATAACATTACATAAAATACGACCGACCCGCTGGATTACTTCTACAGTTTTCGCATCGGGAAAAACATTCGCAACACTATTCCGATCCCGACCGATTACACATCGGTGTCTCGTATCGGGAAAAATATTCGCAACGCTAACACGGTTTTATGAACGATATATTACGATCTCGATCTCTATATCCGTGAACGACGGTGCAACGGGAGGCGACCACTCGACACACACGATGTTTCCGGGACGTCCGTCAACTATACAAAAAAAATCTCGCGACGCACGCATACTCTCCCCAGGGGTGCGGCTACTCGATCCACCGCGTTATCATAATCCCGAAACCGCACTCAAAAATCCCACACTGTCGCCCCCGTTCACCACAACAATTATCACTATTGTAATCTCCGAATCCCCGCAAACCCGCAAGAGACATCTTTCTTTGTTCTTCTCACGAATCTTTCATTCGACCACGCCGCTGCTACCCGCGGAAATCCCCATCGTAACCCCGGAACAAAATTCAGAAATAGTCACGCTTACCGGGATATCGAAGTTTTTATCTCCTTCCTTCCTTCCGTTATTTTCCTCTATATTCGTAAATCCTTCCTTTCTCTCCGACTCTGTCTCTCTCTCTCTCTTTTCGATCGGGACCGCCGCGTCGTAGCTCTATCGCAGCTGAAACGGGACTGTCCTGATTTTTCTCCCCTCCCGTCGCTCGGGCACGTTCGGGCCTCTTCCCCCCTTTCCCTACTCTTCTAGTCGCTCGGCCCCGTGGCCAATCTTAGTTCGCGTGACAGTGGTTGGCATGGTTCCGCGCACGGGATTCGGATTTCCTTCCCCGTCCTCCTCCTCTGGATTCGCGCTGGGCGCTCTGGTGACGTCACCGGGTACGTTCGTTCTCCCTCTCTCTCTCTGTCTTCCTCGGGATGTCACTCGGAAAACACAAGAATACGATAGTAATTAGAATCGACGATTTCTCATTTTATCTGACCCAGTGAATTCGCCGTTACTGTGACACGATTACCTGTCTCTCCCCGAGCGGGAGTTCTTTCTCTCTTTTTCACGTTACAAACACTCCCCCCCTTAAACTACGACCGCCCTCGGTCGAAACATCCCTCTACCCTTTCTATCCTTCTCCCGCTTTGTTTTTTTTTTTCTTAAGGGATCATGCCGGTCGAATACTTCTCAACCACACTCCCCACCACCAGTACCACATGCAACGGGACAAGTAGGCCCCTCAACCCGATCATCGGAGAAAATTCCGTTTCACCCGACCCAAATAAGACTCTATGGCCGGCAACATTTCTTATATTTCGCTTTATTGTCTTTAAATTATGATAGCGTTGAAAGTACATTGGTATCTGTTTATTTTTTTTTCCTTTTTTTTTCTTTTCTCTCTCTACTACTTCCGATCCTGACGGGATAGGCGCCGGTAGTCACGGTCTTTGGGGCCTTCTACGCTCGTATAGAAGGACCGACACCCAGGGCAGGTCCTAACGCTAAACCCCCTCTTGCCGCAAATGTAACAGAACGGTCCCGTCCTGGGGCGTCGACAATCCGCGTAGGCGTGTCCTAGCTCGTGGCAGTTAAAACATCCCTGGGTCATCGGTTTTGGGCGTTCTGGAGCCCTTGGCGCCGGGAGTTTTCCGTCTACGTACGTCGGCGGCGGAATTTCCTCCGGTTCAGAGGTCGGCGGCGGGATTTCCTCTGGTTCAGGCGTCGACGGCGGGATTTCCTCTGGTTCAGGCGTCGACGGCGGGATTTCCTCTTGACGTTCTTCATACGCGGGTGGCTCCGACCCCTCCCGGCGGTAATCTAAACCTTCAAGGTCCCCGTCATCATAGATGTCCCACTCATCACCGGCTAGACCCCTTTCGTCTTCCGTCTCCTGATCTCCCGGGATGTCGACTTCCCGGGGCACCCAGCCCAATACCTGGAGCGCATTCCATGCTCCCTTGTGCTCGCGCTCCCGGACCTCTATAAACATGTCCTCGAGCTCCTCCAACGTCCTCTCCTGCTGCCAGAGCCTCCGTTGTTCGCGCGGCATCGGTATCGCACCCTCCCTCGACGCCAGCCGGATTCTCGTCCTCTGCGCCGTTACTCGGGAAAGCAACTCCCGTACTTCCCGAAGGTACGATCGGGTCCCCGCCTTCCGCTCCCCTCCTCGGAATTCGTTTAGCAGTATTGCAATCCGCAGGTCCACCTCCGTCTCCGTAGTTTCCCGGTATTTCTCCATCTTCCTGCGAAGTATCAGAATGGTGTTTATACAATTTTAAGTCGTTAATAGCCACTTTCTTTATGATGCTCCCACTTCTATCTGTCAATTCGTAAACCACGGGAGAAATTACACGTGATATCGTATATGGTCCTTGGTATCTCGGCGCAAGTTTAGCGGCGATAAATTGTGAGGCATTCGATAATATGCGCTGACGTTTGAGCACTAAATCCCCGACGGCGAATTGCGTCGACGCCCTCCCTTGGTTATACCGTACTGCCTGCCGGCCATACGCCTCCTCCAGCTCATGTTGAACCTTCTGTCTATATTCTTCCATCTGGTGCATTCTCTCCGACCAACGTTCGGGATCTTGGCTAGTCACCACTCTCTCGCCTGGTGTTCGGCCAAAGAGGTAATGTGGCTTCGGGACACGACCGAAATTGAGATAGGCCGGGCTAGTACCGAGGGAAGAATGGTAAGCGGTATTATAGGCGAAACGAAATTCAGGTAGGTGTACATCCCAAGTTCGGTGATCTCCTTCCAGGTACGATATGATCATCGTTTTGAGGACTCGATTGACGCGTTCGACCGGGTTCGCTTGGGGGTGGTAAGGCGGGGTCGTAGTGTGATATATTCCTGATTCGGTTGCCATCTGACTCAAATTTTTGTTGACGAATTCTGTACCGTTGTCCGTCAGGAGAACCTCGGGAGTACCCCACCGGGAGATTACTACGTCCTCAAAGGCCTCGCGTATTTTTTTCCAGTAGCTGACCGCAACGGGACACATTCAATCCATTTAGTAAACAAATCTCGGATTACTAAAATATAGGCAGCCCCAGCTCGACTAGGCGGAAATGGTCCAGTAATGTCCGCCGCCACCACGGTCCATGGCTCCTCGACCACCCTTCGCCCCATAAAACCTAGAGGAGGACCTACCCCCGGCTTTGCTTTTTGACATACTTCACAATGCGACACATAACGGGACACCTCCCGATACATTCCGGGCCAATAATATAGCCGAACAATACGTTGAAACGTCTTCTCGATACCTAGGTGACCTGCTTGAGGAACGTCGTGGTTTTCGTACATGATAGTCCGACGGTCTGGTGACGGGATTACCAACTTCCACTCTTCTTCTGCATTCTTTGGTGCAAAGCGAGTAAATTTTCGGCGTCGGAATAGTCTTCCCTCAGTTATTCTCCAGTCCGGCCATCTCTCGGGACGTTCGAGGACGTTTGCCCATTGTTGCTGGTACCATTGATCCCCCGACACGACTTCCCCCTCTGACGTGTCTCTGACCCATAATACCGACTCCGGCCGTTCCGACGTTCCTTGGACCAACTGACCGATAGGGATCGCCTCATGCATTCGGGATAGAGCGTCGGGAAAATGGTTGAGGGCACCTTTTCGATGAAGAATATCGAAGTCATAGTGTGTCAAGGTCCAAATCCACCTCGCTATACGCCCCTTTGGCTCTTTTTGGGTGAATAGCCATTTAAGGCTTTCGTGGTCTGTAATGACCGTGAAATGATACCCGTTCAAATATGGTTTGAATTTTTCTACGGACCACAGGATGGCCAAACATTCTAGTTCCCTCACGTCGTAATTTCGTTCTGCGGACGACAGTGCCCGACTGGCAAAAGCGATAGGGTGTTCTGCGCCATCTGGTTCTTGGGTTAATACCGCCCCTAAGCCTGTGAGACTGGCATCCGTATGCAAGGTGAATTTCTTTGAAAAGTCGGGACGAGCTAGTACGGGAGCTTCCATGAGGGACTTTTTTAGTCTCCTGAAGGCACTCTGTTGTTCTTCGCCCCATACCCAAGGTTGCCCCTTCCGTGTGAGCCGGGTAATGGGCTCAGCAACTGACGCATAGTGTGGGATGAACCGGCGATACCAGGAAGTCGCCCCCAGAAATCTACGTACCAGGGTGACCGATGTCGGCGGCGGATACTTGTCCATTGGTGCAGTTTTTTCGGGATCTGGCTGGAGACCGCTGTGGTTAATCAAAAACCCAAGATACCTCAGTTCACTCCTACAAAATTCGCATTTTTCGGGATTTATTAGCAGTCCCGCCTCAATAATTTGGTCGAAGACTCGTTTCATCCACTCGAGATGCTCTCCGAACGTCTCCGTGGCAATGACGATGTCGTCGAGGTACGCAAAAACAGCGGGTTGCATGCTCGGACCGATCACCTGGTCGAGCAGACGTTGGAAGGTTGCTAGTGCCGACGACAGACCATATGGCATCCGCTTAAATTGATATAGGCCTCGATGTGGAGCCGTAAATGCCGTAACCTCTCGCGATCTCTCGTCAAGCGGGATCTGATAAAAGGCTTGACTCAAGTCGAGGGTTGAAATGTAACGAGCCGACCGGAGGCAATCAAGTATGTGTGTCATATATGGCAGCGGATATGCGTCCTTCTTTGAGACAGCGTTGACCTTACGGAAGTCAATACAAAAGCGGTATGTGCCATTGGGTTTTCTGACCATTACTATCGGGCTACTCCATTCACTACGGGACTTCTCTACGACGTCTGCTTCTAACATCCGATCTATCTCGGCATTCATCGCTTCCCGCACCACCGGAGTGAATGGGTACCAACGTTGTTTGATTGGAGCTGCATCCCCAACATCGATATGATGTTTTACCAAGTTGGTAAGCCCTGGGGCCCCTTGTAGCCGGGGAATTTCCCTAGCTAGGAATTTCTCTAGACGCGTTGCCTCGTCTTCCGTTAAATCCACGATTGGTGAACATACATCCAAATATTCGGGACCCGACACTTCCTCAAACTCCATTACGCTTGAGGGTTCCCCGCTGAACCACCAGGTACGTTTCTCAAGGTTAATTATTATCCCCAAAGTTTTCAAGGAGTCTAACCCGAGCAGGAGAGGGACGGGAAGATCAGCCAAAACTCGAGCCACGATTGTCCTTTGACGTTTCCTCAATACCGCATCAAACTCGGTTTCTTCGCTACAAACTACTCGCTGCCCATTCCCGACCGTACACGAACTATCAGCTGTTTTCCGTTTCATGATCCCCAATCGTGCGAGGAATAACACCCCTTCTGAATTTATGAAGGTACTCGTAGCTCCGGTATCGACGACGGCCGGCAAAGCTCGGCCCTTGATGTTGAGTAGGAGTACCAAGACTGCTTTTCCTTGATTGTCTATATTTTGGAGAGCGAACTTTACAAAATCCCCCGCGGGAATGACCTCCAGGGACCCAGTTTCCTTCTGAGAGTCTCGCCACGTCCCTACTGACGACTCCCTCCTCCATTTCCCTGACAGTTATGCGGGGTTCTTCTGGTTACTCCTTCCCTACCACAGTCAAAACAACGCACCGGTCTGGGTTTAGCGCACCCCTTGGCGTAATGACCGATTTGTCCACAATTGTGGCATTTTACCTCGTCGGGATTTGTTCTTTGATTCGACAACGGTCGTTGGCTACTGTTTCCCGCCTGTGACAGGAACGGATTGGTACTCGCGGTCAGATTTACTCGAGCGGGAGTCGACGGCCGGGGAGGTGATCGCGGAGGAGTTTTCACCGATTGCGGTCCAGTATTCCAATTCCTTGACCCCGGGTGGTCGTTTCGCGATGGATGTACGGTGTTGGAGCCTGGTCCTCCCTCACTCGCATGGTAGAAGTTATAAGAACGCTCGTTGTGTAGCTGACCCCCTCCCGCCTGGTTGGTGGGAAAGGGGCGACTATCACGCCTAGCCGACATCCCATGTCTATCTCCTTCGAAAGCAACTCGCGACTTGCTGCCCCCTGACTCTCGCAGCGCTTGGTACGCGAATTCCGGGAATAGGGATCGATCGGGAGCTGGCGGTACGCGGTACATTTCCGCGGCACGGTAACTTCTCTCTAACCTTGACCCATCCCTAGCGAGCTCCTCCAAGGATTTCACCTCGTTACGTAGAATAGCGACTTGTAGTCGTGGGATGAGATTACGATGGATCATGTCTAGTTGATTCTCCACCGACATGGGCGGGATCACGCGTATCATCAACCCTTTCATGCAAGTTAAATAATCGACTACTGGTTCATCCTCCCCCTGGTACCTGGCACGAATCTCCTCCTGGAGTAAGAATTGGAGGTCGGGATCTCCGAAACGCGACTTAAACGCCGCTTCACACTCCTGCCACGTATTCCAGTGTGAACGTTCCTGCTTGAACCAGTGGTAAGCTAAGCCCGATAGAAAAGGGGGAATGCAGTTCAGCAACTCCGCATCCGACACCTCCACCAGCGACAGTCCATCATTTATCCGGGATAAAAATACTTCTACCTCCTCCCCTCGTGTACCCGAGAAACTTAAATTCCACCGACGTAAGATATCGTACGCGGTCAACACGGCTCGGTTGGAGCGCGGGAGGGTTTCTCGGGGCGAAGAGTGATGTCTCGGTACATACTCGCCTACCCCTAGATCACTACTTCGGAGCGCACCGTCTGATGGCGGGAATATCGACGGCATCCATGTTGGCAATTGGGAACCCGTCCCACCCGGTTCCGCTCCACCTCGATTCGTCCCAGTCTGGACACGTAGGGTCATGTATAGCCGATCACGAACCTCGTTCACGGTTCCTTCCTCTGACACCCCTCGGAGTTTTAATTCCGCCCTAACCAACTCTTCCGGGAAAGCTGCCACTTCCTCTAGGGTATAATTCTGGTCTGACATGATGACCGACAGTCGTGAACCAACCCAGCAGGGTGTGACTACCTTTTAGGGTTGTAACGGACTGATCGATATTTTTCTTGAGATCGCCCTCTTTCGCTAAGTTGGTGCGGAGAGCATGAAATTCGACGATTACTTTTATCCCGTCAGGGTTACGGGCCTCTATCGGTGCTAGATACAAATTCGCTCCACGAAATTAGGAGACAACGGACCTTTTTTTTTCGATGTTATTCTGACGCAATTATAATTCCGAATCTTGATCAATGGGTTGCCGGCTCTCGTCGGGATACAGGGAGAGGGGTTTCCGAACTTAGATTTTTCCACCCCCCGCGTGTGGGAGAAACGACTTAATTTATTTGACAAATCAACAAGTTGGTAGTTAGCCCACCTTGTAATCGGCGTATAACACCTTTTACCTTGGCCGAATACCCTAGTGGACGGACAGATATTTTAGGACTGATAATTCCAAGACGACAACGACAACAAAAAAATCAACCCACTACCGGATCAACGATAACAGGGGAAAGCCTTGATCAGCATTTCGAGTCGTAATTATAAAATCTCATTGAACACAAAAGTCAGCAAGGTAAAAATCCAAAAAAAGGAAATGTCAAGGTCAAAGCTTAAAATTCAATAAAAGAACCACAACAAAAAACAAAATTTTACGTTTTCCTTTCCATGTCAAATTTGTTAAAATACCACAAGGGAAAAAGAAATTCACTCCACAAAAAAAACTCTAAGAATACGAGAGGAAGAAAAGATAAGGGGAGGAGAAGAGAGGAAAAAAAAAGACAAAGGCAAAAGTCAATAAAATAAAAAAAATAATTCGTTGAATCTTTAAAACTTGTAAGGTGAGCCCGGAGGGGGTCAAATATATAAGACAAGAGAGGGGGGAAAAACTATGATCCGAGGTCAACAGAATAAAAATAAAATTTTTGCCTAAAGCTTGAAACATGAAAAAAAATCTGTTTCCCTTGTGGAGAGAAAAATTAATCAGCAGAACCAAGGCCTAACTAGGTAAGTCAATCCGGGAAATGGACGACGGGTCAATCGCGATTTTTTTTTTTTTTTTTTTTTTTTTTCAAACTTTTAAATAGTGAGACTGACCGTTGTAAGTTATTAAAGCGTATCGGAATTATTTTACCTTCAAACCGCAGCTCTCGTTAACTTCTTTCGGGACGGAAAAAAACTTCTGGCTAGCCGGCGATCGTAACTCTGGCGAATATTCCACTCTTTGCGCTATGCTGCCGTACGTTGTTTTACCAAGCTCGTACCATCCACGGGAAACGCAATAGTTCGCTCGCTTGGTAATAAAATATAAAAAAAAATAAGCAAAAGCGTCTCAAGCGTACTGTTGACAAACCTGTTAGGAATAACCAAACGTGAGTATCTCGGTAACACAAGAGAAAAACAACGAGAGAAAAAAACGAGAAAGAAAAAAAAATAAATAAAATGGTGTATGTAGAACGTTATCAAGTCAACATTGGGTTCTAATTTACGTAGCTAAGGAAAGAAAAAAAAAAAAGGAAAAGAAAAAAAAAGGGATAGCAAAAAAAAAACTTTCCGATCGAAGTCAATAGTTTAATATAACCCTAGAAAAATGAAACCACAATACGAAGGAAACAAAACCAAAAAAAAATAAATAAATAAAATTACGAATCGAAGGAACAATAAAAAAAATAATTGATACTAAACGCAAGCCAAAACAATTTACAACGGTATTACTGTCGTGAATTAACCGACAAAAAAAAACAAAATTTCGAACGTGGGAACAACGTCCAATAACCAACTTATACTAAATATCGCTGAAAAGAAAAAAAAAACGAAGACCCGTATAATACCAACTCTTGATCATCAGCAGGGGAGAGAAAGAAAAAAAAAATTCGCTAGACCGACCGTATTGCCGACGTCCGTTGTCTGATATCCCGAGCCTGTTGGATTCTCTGTCGCATTGGAATATTATAAATCTCAAGTGAATATTTCGAGTTACGTGTTAAATATTTTACGTTCTAAATCGAGACAACGAGCGACAACCGCGACGGTTTACTGGACGAACAACAACACTCGAAAAAATGTAAACACTGACGACGAGAGACTCGCCCAGCCGCGGGGCCGGCGCGACCGCTGCCGCCCCCCGCGCTCACGACGCCGCAACGGCCACTCGCAAGACCGAAGCGAGAAAAAAAAAATTATATTCGTAAAAAAAAAACTTTTTTTTTTTTTTTCAAAGGGAAAAAGGGACTATCCGTTCAAATAAAATATTGTTCGATAAATCATTGTTCGGATAAAACGTTCAAAATTAAAATTTTTTTTTTTTTTTTTTTTTTTTTGAATCTTACACTTACACGAGAGATCGATGTTAATTAATCAACCCGATATTAATTATTCGGGCCCCACGTTGGGCGCCATTTTGTAGCGTGACTTTTCCGTGACTCGTCCCAACACACTACAAGCTAAAGCCCGCGAAATCCCCCCTTTTATTTTCCATGGGCGCCAGGTGCTTTCACACCGGGGTGATTCGCCGGTGTCCTTGGGCCAAGCTGATTTGCTCGACTAGCCGCAGCCTCGCTTAAAGGTAGAGGGGCGGGATTCTATCGTTCTCTCGTGTAAGGACGATTATCAAATGAAAGAAAGCGAAATGGTTTGAATTTTCCCCGTGGGCGATTTATTGCAGTCTCAATTAAAATTTCGCTCGGTCTCGCGAGTTACCATGCTTCACGACTCTCGCCCCACGCACACAATCTTACATCTAACATTCACACACATGCCACTCACTCTCAACCGGGAGATCGAGATGAATTAATTTACGCACGATCTTTATCGATTACTGTTTTCGTTTCTCGAATCAAGATGTCGACGTTAACTACCGTTAATAACATTACATAAAATACGACCGACCCGCTGGATTACTTCTACAGTTTCTCGCATCGGGAAAAATATTCGCAACACTATTCCGATCCCGACCGATTACACATCGGTTTCTCGTATCGGGAAAAATATTCGCAACGCTAACACGGTTTTATGAACGATATATTACGATCTCGATCTCTATATCCGTGAACGACGGTGCAACGGGAGGCGACCACTCGACACACACGATGTTTCCGGGACGTCCGTCAACTATACAAAAAAAATCTCGCGACGCACGCATACTCTCCCCGGGGGTGCGGCTACTCGATCCACCGCGTTATCATAATCCCGAAACCGCACTCAAAAATCCCACACTGTCGCCCCCGTTCACCACAACAATTATCACTATTGTAATCTCCGAATCCCCGCAAACCCGCAAGAGACATCTTTCTTTGTTCTTCTCACGAATCTTTCATTCGACCACGCCGCTGCTACCCGCGGAAATCCCCATCGTAACCGCGGAACAAAATTCAGAAATAGTCACGCTTACCGGGATATCGAAGTTTTTATCTCCTTCCTTCCTTCCGATATTTTCCTCTATATTCGTAAATCCTTCCTTTCTCTCCGACTCTGTCTCTCTCTCTCTCTCTCTCTCTCTCTTTTCGATCGGGACCGCCGCGTCGTAGCTCTATCGCAGCTGAAACGGGACTGTCCTGATTTTTCTCCCCTCCCGTCGCTCGGGCACGTTCGGGCCTCTTCCCCCCTTTCCCTACTCTTCTAGTCGCTCGGCCCCGTGGCCAATCTTAGTTCGCGTGACAGTGGTTGGCATGGTTCCGCGCACGGGAATCGGATTTCCTTCCCCGTCCTCCTCCTCTGGATTCGCGCTGGGCGCTCTGGTGACGTCACCGGGTACGTTAGTTCTCCCTCTCTCTCTCTGTCTTCCTCGGGATGTCACTCGGAAAACACAAGAATACGATAGTAATTAGAATCGACGATTTCTCATTTTATCTGACCCAGTGAATTCGCCGTTACTGTGACACGATTACCTGTCTCTCCCCGAGCGGGAGTTCTTTCTCTCTTTTTCACGTTACAATATATATATATATATATTCGTTCTAGGGGATTTTTGCTTTGAATTCCATTGGATTCTAATAAGATTCTAATGGAATTCAAAGCAAAAATCCCCTAGAACGAAAAATTCTATGTATACTATGTAGAAAAAAGTTTTAAAATACGTTGTGAACACACGCTTTAAAATAAAATAACATCACGATCGTCATTTTAAATTATTAGAGATAAAATTTATTAAAATATCATCAGAACAAAAGTTTCAAATAAATTTTCGAACAAAGAACTTCTACAATAGTTAATCTTACGATCGAAACTCAAATTTGTATAAATTTCCCTGAAACTCATAAATTAAATTAAAATTTTCCGAATTATTAATCAAAAACTGTTAAAATTGGCGTGCATTAAAGTTCGACGATGAATATCTTTGAAACGCTTAATTTAATCGAATATCCATAAGCATGGAGGATAGAGGACAGGAGACCGAACTATGTGTACAAAATCTGGTCAGAAAACCTGTACAAGTAATTGGTCACGTGACGACTAAGCGGTCACGTGATCGGTTTATGACGCCGCTCGCGCTCCTGTTGGGCGATTCTCGAACTACGTCGCCGTAGAGCCAGCTGGGTAATAAGTGAGGTTACCCGTGCGATTGGGAAGCGAAACGGAGAGAAGACAAATTTCGAAGATTTTTCTGAGACTCCTTTTTGAGGTTCGCTACCGCACTTATCATTTTTATTTTGTTTAAAAATATCATTTTTTCGGTTAAACAAATTTAAAAAAAGTATATGGTTACTCTTATAGGAGATACAGGAACTTCAAGTGAAGAATACGTTTTTTGTTTTAAAAGTAAATAACTCGGTTAAAAAAAAAAAAAAAAAAAAATCGCTCCGCAATAAATAAAAAACCGTTTTTTACAAAAGTAAATAAGCTTGCGAACAGTCTGAATACTTTTTCTGTAACATTTGTTTCGCTGTAAAAATTTTTTGGGCGCCGAGCACCTTCCCAAATTTTCATGAAAAATTGCATGGAAATTGATTGATGAATCTTTTTGAAGTGTATATTGTTGTTAAGATTATTGTGTCAATATCATATTGGTGCGTTTCATTTATCTTTCATTTATCATTTATTCACTTTCAGCTGCACCAATGAGTGGTCCGAAGGAAACGAATAAAAAGATTTTGAACAACAACAAAACACAGCAACAGCAGAAGAAAGCTAATACGGAAAAAGAAAACGATGAGGAGTTTGCCGAGGAGGTAGCAGCGAGGCGGCTGAGAGGCGAGCTTCGGCGATCATACCTTGCTGGCCTAGCCACTGGTCGGCGTGAAAATCTCAATACTTCTCAACGCAGTCCATCATCCACAAAATCGGAACGAAGCCAAGGTTCCAAGAGGAAATCGAAGTGGCGTCGAAGTCAAAGGTAAGAATTAAATAATTTATGACCATTATAAATAGAAAATATACCAATTTATTTGCACTGCTGGTAGTTGAAGTACATTACATTTTGTTAATCGTATTTTTTCAGAAACAAGAAGACTTCAAAAGAAGCGACCCCAGCACCCAGCGAAGGACCGCCCTCACCCCCAGTCAATGAAATTGACAAGGTGCTGACGCAGCCCAACCACACAGCTGCGGGCAAAAATATAACAATTTATGGCCTCCACATATCGGTTAATAAATGATATATACAGGAAATGCTGCATTTTTTAAAATTCTATTTTTATTCTATTCCATTTGCATAAAATACGTATACTTGGTTGTCTTTCGCAACGCAGTCTATTACGAACAAAACGTCACGTCAGAATCTAAGATCTGTTGAGTTGTTTGGTCCGAAAGATGCAACAAGTAAACGATTCTGTTATGTATCTCACAGTGTTCGATGCTGTTCGATGCTTTATATGACTCTGAAAAAATTGGAAAAGATAGCTAAGCATAGGTATTTTCTGATGATGCAATAGGATTGATGTGTGGATTATTTGTTTTACTTTTCCATCTTTCAAGGTGACTCTCAAGACGTTGAAGAAATTTAACTAACAAGGGGAAGGCCTCGACTGCGACATTGACTTTTCAATGAAACTATCATAAGTCGATAGTACATTGAAAATCATTAGACACGTGTCCCGGCTTCTTTGATGGTGGGCCCTAGGTTAATTATTATTAATTTTTTAAAATCACGGTCGCCACGGCTGAAAAACCAGGCACCACTTACGTGCGTTACTGTCACCAAGCGCCGAATGGCGCAGGGACAAAGCGTTAGCCCAATGATCACGATGTCGATGGTTCGAATCCTGTTGGTGTACATTTTTTTTTTATTGCTAATATGCAAACAATTATTTTATGACGATCCGCTGGTGATTGAGTTTGTTTTTTCTATAAAACAATAGTTAGATTAATGGGAAATAAAATCATGCCGGAACTTTTTGGATTATTTTCGAACATAATCGTGATTTATTTTTATTCACGTAGTCGTGGATCACAGTCATCGTAGAAACATTTAAATCACAACGTACTCCGTGTGATTCGTTCGTAAAGACGTCATCGTAAATGAGCGAATCTACAGCCCTCCTCACGAATCAAGAAATAATAGAAATTGGTTTTCACAAACGTGAGGCTTGAGCACTTTTCCGTAACTTTAACGTAGGATTTGTGCACTTGAAAGGAGACTATCCGCGAACGATTTCGAACGATTATGTCCGAAAATAATCCAAAAAGTTCCGGCATGATTCTATTTCCCATTAATCTAACTATTGTTTTATAGAAAAAACAAACTCAATCACCAGCGGAGCGTCATAAAATAATTGTTTGCATATCAGCAATAAAAAAAAAAATGTACACCAACAGGATTCGAACCATCGACATCGTGATCATTGGGCTAACGCTTTGTCCCTGCGCCATTCGGCGCTTGGTGACAGTAACGCACGTAAGTGGTGCCTGGTTCATCAGCCGTGGCGACGGTGATTTTAAAAAATTAATAATAATTAACCTAGGGCCCACCATCAAAGAAGCCGGGACACGTGTCTAATGATTTTCAATGTACTATCGACTTATGATAGTTTCATTGAAAAGTCAATGTCGCAGTCGAGGCCTTCCCCTTGTAAGAAGAAAAATAAATGTAATCACGGAGAAACCTTAAAATAGTTCGATTGGCCTCAGGTTGAGCCTGATACATTTTTTATGTGTAATTGAAATTGAAGAGCTATTCAAATGAAAGAACTTTTCAACTATTCAAATGGAAGATTTTGACAACCAAATAATATACACTCATCAAAACAATTGAAGGGACAGAACATTCTTCCATTTGTTAACGTGATTTTTGTGTGGCTCTAACTTTGCAAAAAATGGTTGCATTGGGATGAATTAAAAAGCATTTTGAAGCTTGACATGTCTAGTTTCAAAATGCTTTTTAATTCATCTCAATACGATAATTTTTTGCAAAGTTAGAGCCACACAAAAATCACGTACAAAATGGAGAAATTTTCTATTCCTCCAATTGTTTTGATGAATGTATTTGAGCAAAATCTGTAACTATCGGACAACTTTAAGCTTCCCTGTTTCGGATCTGAATGAAATTGACAGCCAGTGAAGTACACGTTGAAAAAGGAATTTCCAAATTTTTTCGGACTTTGTTACCAATTATCCTGGCAGTTGCCAATTATGGAATTTTTTCATTCCCATCGTTATCTTTTTTTCACATACCTAGTGAAGGAGGAAAAGAAATAAAAAAGCTATTTTCGACGTAAAATGGATTCGAATCGAATTTCAAACTCAAAGAATTGATTTTTGGCCGTGGCCAACATTTCGGGAATTTTTTCATTATTTTTTTCGGAAAGCTTTGAGAAAATGATACAATCTACGTATTTTTCGAGTTGGTATGCCCCAACATTTTCGCTGAATTGAAAATAAAAACTAGAAGTAGCGATAATTAAAAAATAATTGAATATTTTATATATTTTTACATTGAATTTGTGTTTTATCATTATTTTAAAAAAAAAATTACGGAGGTCCGAGTATACCTGTAACAAGGGGATGTTGAGATCCAGGTAGAAAGCTGGGTGCTGATGGGACCACTGTAATTGTGATTTCCCGGGCTTATCATTTTTCTTTATGAGCTTGGAGTCATTCCTTCAAATCAGTTGGACCTTCCTATATTCATTTTTCGGGATTCTTCTGATAATTATCTGGCCCGTTGCCAATCTGGGGATAGAAAAAGAATATCAGGCATAGCAAGGTAAAAGATTAACAGCGTTCATCATGTCAATTGTTAGCTGCCAGAAGCATTACCGGGAGATGCCACGAGGAGGCCAATTGACTAATACGGAGCAATTCGTCAAACCGAAAAACCATCGCGAGCGAATTAGTAATTAGATGTTGCATGCTGAACATAAGCGAACGCTAATGCTAATATTGAGAAAGATCAATAATTGTTCTTCAACGAATTCCTCCGTGATAATCTCCCATATTCGCCAGCCATCGGGGTAACTTAACTTTCTTATAAAACCTTGCAGCAGTGCGCCCGTTCATGCAAACGGTATTAAACCAGAAGAGGCCAGCGCATTTACAAATACGTGGCACGCGACTGGCTGATCTGGTTGGCTGAATATGCACGACCGGCAAAAATGATCCGGATACCAAGAAAGCGCGCTCGCAAACATAACTTTTGTCTTCGAACGTCGACAACTTTGCGACAAAGAGAGCTAGAAACTTTTTTGAAGCACCATTGGAAAGCTTATGAATTTTTGAAACCATCGTTTTTTAAAATAATATTTCGATCACTAAGCACTGAAATAGCATGTTAAAAGGACATCCTCGTAAAACCATAATGAGTATATGAATAAGGTGAGTTGAAGTTCAGATAGAAATTTTCGGTTAAATCTTTTTTTTTATTTTCTTTACACGTTATGTCAGTGCTTGGTAATCGAAATATTATTTTCAAAATATCGATGGATTCTAAAATTCATAATCTTTCCAATGTGCTTGAAAAAAGTTCCCAGTTCTGTTTATTGCAAAGTTGTCGACGTTCGAACGCAGAAGTTGGTATGCAGGCACGCGCCGTTAGCGGCTCGATAACTTGTGCCGATAGTGTCGGCATCGTGTACGCTACCAGTCGAGGCCAGTACGCGAGGGGTATGGCAGGCTCGACTAGCTGCTAAACGAAAACCGTGTCCATGCTACCAGTCAAAGCTAGTGCATGCGCTGCGAGACGAACTTGACTGGCCGCTGAACGTAGAAGTCCAAAACCAATGATTTTCGAGCCCGACCTGAAGAATGGCCCTGAAAATGAGACCAAAACTGTACCATTACCTCAATTGTATTTTTTTTAAATTTTTGTTCGCTCTCGTCGTTCACACACATATCATTACCTAATTCGAGCAACGTCACGGTCTCCTTTGCCATGATCTTCCTGACGCAGTTACAGCTTCGCGGTTTTCCGAAGACGCCGCGTTTTTTTCACCTTGTCACTGTGGGATCTATTGTAAGTTTTTCCCACAAAGTGACCCATAGATAGAACGCACAAGTTAAGAACGCGTTTCGTAACGCTCGCAGCATGAGTTTGGCAGCCCAGCAGAGGTACTGCGTTGCTCTCCATCAACGAATCAAGAACGTCGAATAACGTTTCGCTGCGAACCTGCAGTTCGGGCCCAATCACGTCCAGAAAGGTTCCTTCGATCAGTTTTAGCAGCTGGAATAGCGCTTCGCTCGGATACGAGAGGCCTCCTCTGCTCATGAGAGATATCATCCTATCTCGCTCCTGTGGCGTCTTGCTGGTGAGAGTGGACAAACAGTCGGCGCAGTTCAACGCTGCTCGCATTTTACGAGCGACATACCCGGCCACATACGCCTCCGCATACGTATGTAAATCCTCGCAGCTCGACCAATCGTTCGAACAGTTATTAACCGAGTCGAAGTCCAATGCTTCGTCGATTGCCCAGGCATTATCGACGATTTTGTCCAGGCGGTCGAGCCACTTGACTTTATTATCGTCGTTCATCGGCATGTCTTTCAAATTGACTAGCGTCTGCAAAACGTGCGACCCCGCCACATTCGATCCTCGCGGTGGTTTCAATAACGAGTACATGGACAGGAGTCGGAAAACCCGTGCGCACGTCGTAGCATCAGGGTGGTCGTTGCTGCCGCATGCGCTCCTTATCATGCCATTGAATCTCTGTCAAAAGGGAAATCAATCAAGTCAAGTCATACATAAAAAACAATGAATGCAAACCAAAAGCAAGGATCATCACACTGATTAATAGGGTAGTTCAACTCGTATCAACGAGCCTCCAAAAAAACAGACCAATTTTAGGCGTCAACTAGAGATCGAGTACTGATGCAGCTTCGATCACCTAGTTATATATTGTATTACTACAATATATTATACATTGGTTTGTGTTTTTTTTGGTTTCGTGAACAAGTCGGGCTAAGGTGGGAAACGTATTAGAGGATTATGATTATGGTTTTTTCCTGGGGATCCGAGGTGCACGCCAATCACACAATTTCAGCTGTAAAATAAACAAGCAGGGTTCCAAAATAGTTACTCTGAAAATATAGTAGTAGCAGATAATGACGGATGAGATTTTTCGATAGGATGATGTATAGGACCCAGAAATATTATTCAACCCAAAATCGTTAGAGTCGCAAGTCAACTCATTTCGTGCACCATTCTCGAGTGGAATGCCAACGTAGTTTCGGATCCAACGAAAAAAATATGGACTCATCCAATGACCAATCATTAAAACCATGCAATACAGCAGACATAAGTTGTGCTCGTTGAAAACATATGCAGATACAAAACCAAAATAAACGCGGCCAAAATTCGAAATCGCTGCGGAGTTACATACGCTTTGAGCGTTTTTGTGCTGGCGAATCCACGGTATGAGCTATATAAGGTCCAGAATAACAATCATTTTGAGATTGTGGTTGAGGTTAATTTATTAACCAATGATCGAGCGCTGCTGAATTGCAGCCGTCCGGTGAGGTGACGCCATTATCCTGCTAAAGAATCGCTAAAAGGAAAGATTATTGTTTAGTTAAAGAATGAAATAAGGTGGAATTTGCAACGTAACATCGATGCAAACTGTGTTTCTCATATTTCGCTCAAGTTCGCTAATTCTCCTCTGGCTGGAAATTCTGTTTAGTTTTTCAGGCGATAAAAGAATTCAAATTTGACATACTTCTAATGCATCCTGGTTGAGCCAGGCGACCATCAGGTACTCAAAGTTGTGCTCCCTCTGTAAAAAGTCGAAGATTTCAACGATCGCCTGGAGAGAAACTTTAAAACCGGTGAGAGTTTCTCTTGTGATGAACGGAGCCCAATTCTCGTTTGCCAATATCTCCCACTCCTCAAGATATTCTTGAAAGTCCAAGATCGCCTGCATGAACAACATTTTTGTATTCTTGATGAACACCGTGGTATTGAATTAGTGAAACTTGGACGAACATCTTAGTAATATCACCTTCATCCCCGCATTGTCACGTCGGAGAGCGGTCAACGGGCAACGGGACATCAGGATTTGGATTACGTCGTTCATTCGTTTCATGAACGCCAATGTACTGTCGCAGTCTGGCAAACGAGGATCACCGCTCTCTTTCAACAACCGCATCGCAGTTTGGGTCCTCTCAGAAAAAAGCTGTTGGGAATCCAATGTGTTTATTCCCCGAATACTACAATGCATGTTATGATGATTCAATACCTCGTAACAAAGCGGGACGTTCATTTTTTCGTAGAATTTCGGATTGATGTGTGCGTCTCGCAAGTACGACACTCGCAGAATAGCCCCTGACGACTCCTCAGCGTTCACCAAAGCCTCCCAATGAACTTTTTTTATGATTCCATCTGGAGTCTGAAGAGTGTTCGACGTTGACTGACACTGTAAATACTGTGAACGTAATCGATTTTACTCACCAAAGTTTCTTCCCGTGACATTATTGCACTTCTCAGCGTTTTTGATAGATGAAGTCCGTCCGAAATAAACCATAGCCGGCGGTCGGCATCGGTTAGCTCGTCGGTTGTCTCCGAGCTGCTGGGGTCGACGTCCCCCAGAAGGTCGCAAGGATGTTTGCAGCTTGTGTTGCCTTCGTTTATTCCAAGCGATGTCCAGACGCCTCGGTTCCACGCCGCGCCATCCGTTACAATCACATCAACGAAGAAGCCAGCATTCTCGATAAGAATCACGCACTCGAGCATTAATTTTTCAAGAACGCTGCTCTTCGCGCAGCTTTTGCTTAGGAAGCAGGCGAGAGCTTGAACCCACTTCCCTCGAAACGGTTGATACATGAATATGAGAGCGTGATCCCCCATTTGGTCCTGCTGATTTTTCGGAGTGTGTTCGCCAAGCGATGTGAAACCGGTGTACTCCAGCGTGGTCCGGTCCAGTGAGATCCCTTCGCTCAGCTTCATCTCGTCAACGAGTAGCGCTCCTAAATAAACGGAAATTAACATTATCAATTTGAAAACGAATGTTAACGACCTTACCTCTTTTGTCGGGTGGCTCCATCTCCGCAGCCTTCGTCTTCATGCACGCGAATATTGCAGACTGAAATCCGTATGTCCCACCCATCCGTTTCATGTATAACCCAAGCGTATCTGGGTGCGGTAACGGTAAGATGTCCCGGTCTCGCAGGTGGCATTATGCTCTCTTGCTCTTAATGCGAAGTAAGAGACAATTGTAGACCCATTCTTGAGTATACCGCTTTCCGTTTGGACCTTTTGCCTTTGATGTGGTTAGACACGTTCGAATTGCCACTTGCTGCTCAAGCGGTAAATCACTGATCGCCTCATTAATTGCTTTCTCCTTTCGAATGCTGCAGTCCCGTCGAGCGAGAGTTATCCTGGATTTTAATCTTTTTTTCTGAAATACAAATGTTACAGAGTAGTGCAAGGTTATCAGTAACTAAGTCCAGAAAACAAACGAATTAGTTTCCGTTTGGAACGGAAAATTACGATGCTTCCGTAGCCGTGTTACAGTGGGAAATTTTTTTTTTTTTTTTGGATTTCATGTCACCGTGTTCAGAATGTGCCAAATCGTGGAGAAAATAAATTTAGAGAAAATGTCCAGATATGTAGTAATGACCTCGCAATATTGAAACGTGTAAAACTGAAGAATCGTTTTAGCTACAGCCCTTAATTTTTGCAGCTCTGTAGTTCCTTTATTGAGTCATTTTCGTCATTATTTAAACTGCAGATCGAATTCCATGACGATTTCTAATTGCCAACTAAAAGAGGTTGCCGAGGTCCTAGTGGCAAATTCTAAATAATTCTTCGTAAGTAGATTTCCACTTGCGGTTGGTTGGTATTGCATTTAGGCCAAATCCATCCAATAAGTTTAGATTTCGTCATATTTTTAATTTTTAGTGAAATCAATATCATAATTGTAATTCCCGTAAACTTGTCCGATTGAACCCCAACTTTTCAAAAGTATATAATATTACTCAACCCAAATATGTATTAAATTTGACGGAGATCAGCGAAACGGAACGGGTTCGGCAGAAATCAATATTTTCTAATTTTTAATTTCTGCTGATTTGGAAATATTTTAGTTTTTGTACTTAATTTTTCTGTAATAATCTCGTATCGAATTTAGTAAAACTCAATAACGTATTTGAGTCCGGGGAAACATCCAAATTAATATGAAACACAACTATTGATCAATATTGCAATATCAAAACAAGCCAAAACTTGCAAGTTGCTTCCTCCAAATCGTAGGTTGTGAACGAAGTCTATAAGGAAGCCAAACATAAAAGGAATTCAATGAATCCCTAACATAGAATTTGGGCACTACCTACGATTCAGGAAAAGCAAATGCACATTACCGTCTGGTGCAAAGTTTTGTGTCTTCTTCGTAGCGTGTGTAGCTCCTTGGCGATTACCGAATTTTTCGCATCGGGCTCTATTGATTTGCGTCTCGTCAGGTTACGTCGGAGGACTCTGCATGAGATGCACCGCACAGAGGTGGATCTTTTGCTGTAAATGTGGCCGATGAATCCGGAGCAGGCCGATGCTCGTCTGCAACGGAAGAAATATAATGTGCCGTTTCAAACAATCATATTAATATTTCCCGACAGCTACCCGTTCCGGCGTCTAAATAACGATTACATGATAGCAATTCCTAATCAGCTTTTCAATACCATTCGAGAACATTTTTCTAATTTGTATGGAACACGCGACAGATGTCCACGACATCCCGAGTAAAAATGATCATATATAAACATATATAATTGTATATTAATTGATCATATCCATTTGTATGCAAAAATTGGCCCGGTACAATTTTATATATTTGTATATAAACGTATACAATTGTATATGTTTTCTTTGGTCGACATTTTGGCAAAAAATGTTGAAAACTTTATAAAGGAGTTAAAATTCTAAGAGAAACTTATTTAAGACATAAGTTGATTCCCCGGCAGCTGTAGGCACAAAAAAAAATTTGTTAAAAATAATCTGTCTTAAATTAAAAAAAAGGAAAAAAAATACTAAAGTCAATTGAGGGGGATCTAAAACTCAACCTAAAATTGTCATCTTTTGTCAGACTTTTTTTTCCTATCTAAGCTAACTATTTCAGGTGGGGCCCGTTGGAAAATCAAATTTTTTTTATGACACGCTGTGCGTATAAGTGCGGTTTTACGCTCACTTCGTTCGCTTTAGATTTTATTGAGCAAGTTGAACGTCCGTTTCAGGGCAAAATATGCAAAAAAAAAAAAATTTTCTCAAAAAATGTATTTTTAATTTTTTTTTCAAAATTTCCCCAAATTCTCAATACGAAAACAGAATTTTTGGTATTTTTTATATCGTGGGACTGGTAATTGGTAATGCGTAATTTTACGACTCGACTCACATTTCCGCTTTGCATCCCGTACCCGCACATGGTTTCAATTCCTCCATCGTGTCGAGCAGAGCTACCATCTCAGCGAATGACCGTAATGTCCCACCGTTAATTCCGATGCCAGTGGATTTGTCACCAACGAATATCTGTGAAACATCAGATTATTATATTATTCATAAAATTAAAACGTTAAAAAATCAGAAATCCTACAAGTCATAGATGCTTGTAATTCATGATTTTTACCGTAATTGCCATACTCTCGCTGATACAACAATAAATCGTTGGCTGTAGCTTTGCTGTATCGTACTGGACAAATTCGATAGACGACGAACAAATTCTGCTCGACCAGACCCAGCTTTCTCTCCAATTCATACCTTTAAGATCTCGAGTCAAAAAATCGATAGAATATACTTGATTGTTGTTTGTATCTTCCATCTTGATGTCGTCAGGTCCATCAAATAGAACCTTATCCGGGTTTGTCGATTCGTTGTCCACTTTGTAAGTCGGTTCGTTCATTGCTTTGTACACCGCTTTGTCAGTCGGTTCGTTTTCCACTTCGTAAGTCGGTTCATCCTTTGCTTTGTCGTTCGGTTCGTTGCTCACTTTGCAAGTCGCTTCCTCTGTTCCTGAAACCAATTCGATGTCGTTATGTATTATATTCTGACTTACCGTGGTCGTCGACGTATTAACATCCACTATGGTTGGGTCGGAGTCCGTTGTTGCTGTTTCGATTTTCACAATACACTGAAAGATCAAATAATTATGGAATAAGCATTTATTGTTCAATGTTTATGGCAGGGCAAATTGTTATAAATTTTAAACAGTAATGATGCACGAGTCTCTAAACTTTAGTATAGCAAGTGAATGATTGAAACACAATTTACCTCCGCATCGTTCGGCGAGCTTAGCGGGACAGCATTAGCTTTCAGGAAGGGTTTCCCACGTTCGAAGGTATGCTCGGTTCCATCCGCTAATTTGGTAACGTAGTTTGTTACGATGTCCTCGGGTCGGAAATGGTTGGAACAAACAACATCGGTCGACGAAAGTTTTTTCCGGTTCCCAACAAGTGCAAGGTTCCACTTGTCCAGCTCACTCGCACTCTGTGTAATATTTAATATTCGACATTAATTTCAAAATATTAGTATTTGAAAAAAAATATATATTGACAATCACAAAAGTAAAACTTTGACGTCAACGATAGTATTTCTCAAGTGTACTCACTGTTGGGGCCGAAAACAATGAAATTTTCCTCCTACAAAGCAGTTTCATCCGTTTCCGTTCTGATGCGCACTGGGACTTGCACCCGTCAACTCCACAACGCTTCGGCATATTTTTTTTTTCTTATCGAGAGGTTCTGCCAAATAAATAAATAATGTTACTCAGGAAAATTATGTAAAAAATAATGCTTTGCCTACGAAGAAGCGAAACACAATGTTGAGTATTTTATATTTTTTATATTTTTAAAGTTATTATATTTATATTTATTATATATATTTATATTTATTATACTATATTTTTATATTTTGTATTATATGAATGTACAAGTCTTTTTTTCCATATTTATTTGCACATTTAGCCAACTGAACCTTAAATGAAAATTTTCTTTCAATCTCACTTCTCCACTTAAATGATATCACAATTATATCAAAACACTTTTAAAATCGATTATACGGATTCATAAAAATCCAATTCATCTTATTTATATTATTAAAAAGTGACACAATCCTCACCGGTTTTATGAAGGATTCGCTATGGAAGCCATGTATATGTCATTCGCGTTATCTGTGGAACGCGATATATATAGTTATATTATATGAAGGAAAAAATTCGGTTTTATGCGGATCCAGCGCTCCACTCGGCGGCAGTCGAACTACAAGGTTGCACAAGTTTCCTTACCAGATTTTGAGGGCAAGATCCGGGCAAGTTCGGTCTCCTGTCCTCTATCCTCCATGATCCATAAGAGACCATTTTCGTAGAGCAGCGTACATTCTACAAAACTAAGCATTGCGCCTTCCATAATGATTTTTTGTTAACGAGTTACAAAATTCATAAGAAAAACAGGAATTTGTCTAAAAATGATCAAACTTGAACCGTAAATATCTTCAAAACAGTGAGGTTTACGAAAAAATTATAAGAGATCTTTTTTGTAGAGCGGACAATTTCCTACGAGTATAGAAGGAGGGCTATTTCAAAATATCAGTTGATAGAGCGATATGAATTTTTTCTTCTGTTACTGCAAAAAAAAAAATAAAAAACTGCGTGGCGGAGGATCTTAACATTTAAATAAAAAGCACAAATTTGCTGTGAATTATCTAAAGGTGTCTAGAAACCTACTTATCGGGTAAAGAAGTAAAAAAAAATAGTCGATTTTTTTGACCCACCCTAATACATATATATATATTGGGGTGGTCGTTATTTGGGGTCAAAATTCATTTGACCCCTTCCGCCCCCTCAATCGGTTCGAAATACGTAAAAAGTAACGCTGTAATTTTTTCGGATTATTAAAAGAATGTTTAACCCACGACCACGGGGGTTGAAGTTTTCCGCTTGAAATACATGGGATTTTTCTGCGTTTTCCGTCACTATTTTACTGTTGGCCGAAATATGTTTGTAAATTCTTGAAATTCTCACACATCAGTCAACAAGCATGTTGCTGCATGGAAAAAATTTCCCAAGCCCCTACCCTCAAAATGTTGTGTAACATCACCATAATGATTTTTTTTCTTTTTAATGGGTTTACAATGGAATACCTTTCTATAGGATTTACGAATTCTTAAGTATCCTCTCTATTTTTGCGTCTGGATGATTTTCTCTATCTTCACTTACAACTTTTAAAATGAAATGTTTTTGTTGTTCGTTTTATGTGAGTATCTTATTGTAATCGGTGAACAGTCGAACGCCTTTTTCCGTGATGTCGTTAATCATTGTTAACTCTTGTGATTTTCAAACCAGATTGCGTAATTTTTATTTTAACGCCAAACAGATGGATTTGTGTTCAAAAACTCGTGATCAATTCCAAACCTTCGGAAAGAGTTCAGCGTTTGAGAGGCTACGAAATGATCTATTACTTTGTCATGGTAACCACCAATATCTTTCAAATTGATCTAGATCCGTTCGGAAAATGATTCATCGATTTTTTCGTGTGGATTCACTTTCAAAACCATGTTGCGCTTAACATCGAATGACATATTTTCGTCGAAAAATGACATCGCAGCTGCCTCAGCATTCAAGTACCAAAAGTGGTTCCCGAATTTTTTTAAGAGTGACGTTCGAGACCTCTTCATTAATGGATTTATAAGGAGTAAGGATCTACTTTAACAATGAAAATAAACTATATTCAAAAATATAATATATTCAAATCTATCTTACGAGTGTTTCATGTGTTCACACTGTTCACCGATTACAATGAAACACTCACTTGTAAGTTGTAAGTGAATATAGAAAAAATCATCCGGACGCAAAAACAGAGACGATACTTAAGAATTTGTAACTCGTATAGGAAGGTTTTCTATTTCAAATACATTAAAAAAAAAATAAAAAAAAAAACTCACCAGTATTATGGCGATGTTACACAACATTGCGAGGGTAGGGGCTTGGGAAATTTTTTCCATGTAGCAACATGCTTGTTGACTAATGTGTGAAAATTTCAAGATTCTACAAACATCTTTCGGCCCACAGTAAAATAGTGACGGCAAACGCAGAAAAATCCTATGTATTTTAAGCGGAAAACTTCAACCCCCGTGGTCGTGGGTTAAACATTTCTTTAAAAATCCGATAAAATTACAGCGTTACTTTTTACGTATTTCGAACCGATTGAGGGGGCGGAAGGGGTCAAATGAATTTTGGCCCCGAATAACGACCACCCTAATGTATTCATATACATATATTTATTGTAACGAGAAATAATTTTGATTGAAAATTGAACAAATCGCTCCCGCTACTCTCGCCGCGACGACACCGGCAAGTCCACGGTCATTATAGGGAAATTAGGAAATGTATTAATTAAATTGTTTTTTTTTTCTTTTTCATGTCAAATTGTAATCGTCTCGAGCGGGACGATTTGTCCACGCCCGTATATATTCCTCGGGAGGCCCAGAGTGCGCGACGGAGAAAAGAATACAGAGAGAGAGGGAGAGTTGCTCGCCCGCCAGCGACGTAAGGACCCCTCAAAACAACGTTCCGCGGGCGAAAACTTCTCCGCCGGGAAGGCGTTACGGAATGCGGATAACGAATGCGAGGACCCGCAAAGATAGGTGTCGGGGGGGGGGGGGTCAGAGTTGGTCGCCTGTTACCCCTCCTGACCGCGTGACCTAAGAGGGTAGGGGTATGAGGCACGAGCCACCGGTTACCGAAAAATTCGTGGCTGTACCGGGAGAGTCGTTGCGACGAGTGGTTTTCGGGAGAGAGAGAGAGGATTGAGTACCGTACCGGAGAGAAAGAACGTTGTAAAGAAGGAAAGAAAAGTTGTCCGAAGAAATTTGTAAAGAAAGAAGGAATAAATAGGAGGAGGATGAACGAAAAAGGAAAAGTCGATCGGTTGTGCGGGTGAGTCTCGTGTACTTGCGATTCCCGTCTCGGGACGAATTTTCTTAAAATTATTGTCTTTTTTGAATTGTTACCGTTGCGACGACCGTTCGACCGTGTGGTCGAACGTACCGAGGATTTCCGCGAACGCGTGGGTTTGTCGGTTATGAAATTTCCCGTACAGTCGATGTAACAACACGTATTACCGTTCCTTTTTTTTGTGAGTCGAGTCGATGGGATTATTAATATAATAAATAATTTTGTGAATCCGGCACCGAAGTGGTTGAGGACGTTTTGTTTTTTTTTTGTAAATTCTTTTTCTTTAATAAATAATTTTGTGAACCTGGCACCAAAGTGGTTGAGGGCAAGTTTTGATTCTTTCTTTTTTATAAACCCATCGTTACTCGACGCTCGCGACGCCGGCACCGAATCGGTCGCGGGTCGCGCCGTAATTTGTTTTATTATTCATTATTTATTATTTATTGACTTGATAATTGCTTATTTATTTTATCGAAACACGAGATTTCCGGGATTGCGCGAGGAAGACGACGGTCCGCGTGAGGGTGTGTGTGCGAAACGCGGGTAAATTATTTATTCTTTTTTTATTCGTATTTCTCTTGACGCGGTGGACCGAGTAGCCGCAATCGGTGTGGGGGTGTGAGTCTCGGTTTTCTTTGTATTTTTTGTTAACTTTGTTTTCGGAAGAGTGTTGGTGAGTGAGAGAGAGTGTGGGGGCCGTCCGGCTTGTACCGCGGGCGCGAGCGAGAGCGAGAACGAGTGAGAGTGAGAAAGAGAGTGTGAGCGAGCGAGCGTAATTATTTTCACTAGTGTTTTATTTTATTTTATTTTGTGATATTTTTTTTTTGTATAATAAAACTAATCCCGGCCAGAGTGTGGCCTGGAGAAGTTAACGATTGGGGACATGATCTACCGGGACTGTGTTCTTTCCGGTAGATAATTGAAAACGATACGAAATTCGAAATCACAATTTTCTTTTGGTTGTCATTCCCGAAACAAATCCACACGACATAGAATCACGCCACTCTGCCGAGAGCAAGGCTGCGGTCGGCCGGGGCAAACCAGCTTGACTCCTCGATATTTTCTCCGGTGCACATGCACCTGGCGCCCATTAAAATAAAAGGAGAAAATATTGAGGGGTTTTAGCTTTGTAATCGGGAGGAGGAAAATTCCGTTACAACTTTGATTTTTTTTTAAAACGATTTTTTTTTCTTAAATTAAAAGCGACTAGCCATTTCGAAAAATTTTACTCGTGTAATTCCCTCCTTCCCATTTTTGTTTTGTTTTGTTTTCTTTTTTTTGAAGGTTTGCGGCATTGGTCTGACGTGTTCGTCAGTCAGCTTCTACCGGAGTGGCGGGGCGCTGTTTCCCGGGGCTTAGATACATTTTTCAAAAACTTATAATCATTTCAAAAATTTATAATCATTTCAAAAATTTTGATCACGAATAATGACGATTAAATATGGACCGAGAGTTAACCTTCGACGAGGTCGCGGCGTTTGACATAACTCAGCTCAAAGCGAAATTAGCATTACGCGGATTATCGGATGTGGGCGATGCTAACGAGTTACGAGGGAGATTGTATGGGTCGGTACATTTTATCGGTCAAGTTGAACCAACCGATCTTGCGGGGGCAAGGGGTGGTCCCATAACGATCCACGCTCGGGAACAAACAACCAACCCCTTTCATGAGAACGGTCATAGGGCTAATTCAAGGAGGGGAGCAGACACCGGCCCCTGGCATCATTCGTCCCCCGTAGAGCGCGAACCACGTCGTAGGGCGGCGTTAACTGCATACGACATTCTTAGGCGCTGGAATATTAAATTTTTCGGGGTTAAGGAATGTGAGACTTTTGGGTTGTCATGACAATGACAGAAGAAGCCGGAATAACAACGATCAAGTGTTAGTTTTACAACACGACTCCGATACGCGAGATGTATTGATTGGAGCAAATAAATACAAGCCGCATTATTTTATAAAAGTATAATTATTCTCCCCTTAAATCCCTCGACCATCCTCACAAATCAGAAGTGGGATACGGGAACGCGAGTCATAAAAAGTGAAGATTTTCGCCGAGAAAAATAGCGTCAATATCAGCGTTGCTAGGGTGGCCAATTTTTTCCGTTCATTGGCTCGCTCGGGCTACACTTCGGTGAGACGCGTTTAGTTTGTTAAATATCGAAATATATCGGATAACGAGTTTTCCATACGGGTTTACGAGTTGTGTGTGACTGTCGAGGCGATTGTAGATGACGATCGTCCAGACTAAGCTTTGTGCAAAAATTTGAAGATTTGCGGTGTGTGCGTGAATCAAGCTTGGTTTCCCGAGAGCTGCAATAAAAAACATTAGAACAATCCGGATAGAGTTATGATTCGCGGCGCGTTTCTTTAAGTGTACTATGGATTTGAGACAAGTGTCGGTGGCTCGCTTCAAAGCTGAGTTAGAAAGGCGAGGGTTACCGACTAACGGTAAGAAGAAAGATTTTATCGCACGGTTAGACGAAGCCGATCCGACTGGTGCGTGGGTGCAGTAGATAACGAACGCGCAAGAGCAAGTAAACTCGAATGTCGAAGCAGAGGAAGACAAGGATCAGGACGCTGAGGATCAGCAGCAACGATATCGAGACATGCAACTTGAGTTTGAGCGACGTGAAAATGATCTCTTGAGACGTGAGTTGGAAATCAGCAAGCGAGAGAACGAGCTTCTGCGACGTGCCATACCGCAAGCGGAGGAAGGGGCACCCCGAAGAGAAAACATCAACGCTATGCTGGAACTAGTGAGTTTTTTCGACGGAAGCGCCGGTACGTTCATAAAATGGGAGCAACAGATTCGGCAGCTGTGCGCGACTTATCGTCTCGACGACGATCGAGCCAAAATATTGATCAGCAACAAATTGAAGGCGAAAGCGAAAAATTGGTTTCAAGCTGAGAATACGATTGCCATGAGTCTCGATGAAATAATGAACGGTTGCAGGAAAATGTATGACCATCGTCCTGCTCACATCACGCTTAGGAAAAAGTTTGAAGCGAGAGAGTGGAAAACATCGGAAAATTTTGCAGACTATTTCCACGACAAAATCATTCTAGCGAAAGATGTCCCAATCGACGAAGAGGAAATGGTCGACTATTTGATCGACGGTATTCCGAACGACCATCTTCAAGACATGGCAAGAATGAAAGAGTTTGCAACAAAGAAAGATATGATCCGAGTTTTTGAAAAAGTGTCGCTGAGGCCAACAGTGAGAATGAATCCGAAGCGTGACTCGCGGCAAGCCGGGATATACGACACGAAACCAGCTGACGAGGCGAGAGAAGAGAAGTCGATAAAGACCGACGGAGACAAACCAAGGCCGAAAAAAACGCGTTGCTATAACTGCAACAAATTCGGGCATTTGGCACAGGATTGTCAACAACCAAAGCGCGAAAAGGGCTCCTGTTTCAACTGTGGTGAGATGGGCGACATCGTAAAGGATTGTCCGATAAAATCTTCATCACCAACGGACGTCGCAGCAGTCGACGAGGCCGACAACGAGAATGAAGTCTACGCTGTGTCGGGCGGTACAGAAGAAGCAGATACTTTTTTCAGAGAGGTCAATTATGAGTTCAGTCACTCCGAAAATAAGCGCAGAATTAGGCTGATGACGTTAATGGATACAGGTAGCAAAATCAGTTTCGTAAAAGAAAGTCTTATTCCGAAAGCATCTGTAGAGTCAATCGGTGAGTCATCTCAAAGCTATCACGGCATAAATCGCTCTCTATTGCGTATTTCTGGGTATGTGCGTTTGAATATTACTTTCGAAAAAGAAACGATAAATGATCTTACAGTTCTTGTCGTTCCGGAGGCGACAATGGTAAGTCCCATAGTTTTGGGCCGCGACGTGCTCATAAAATTCGGTCTGGGTCTGAGAAAAATAGAAGCTCGAGCTATCGACGATATTTTGAACGTAGATATAAGTGATCCACGAGATTTGATATCGAAAACGCTTAATATTAACCCTGAGGCACCAGCGGAAGTACAGTCGAGCCTGCGAACAATTTTTGAGTCTCACTACGTCGAATCCGAAAGACCGAAATAGCCAAGAGTCGACATGGAGTTGAAATTAAATCTGACGGACGAAAAGGCATTTTATTTCAATCCGCGTCGATTGTCAATGACTGAAAAAGAAAACTTAAGAAAAATACTCGATGATCTTTTGAAAAAAAAAATAATACAGCCGAGTGAGTCCGAGTTTGTTTCTCCGATAATCTCGGTGAAAAAAAAGAATGGTGAATTTCGCCTCTGTGTCGACTATCGCGTATTGAACAAAGTCCTCCGCAAAGACAATTATCCATTACCATTGATAGAGGATCAAATTGACGTACTCAGAGACAAGAAGTACTTTAGTACCCTAGACTTGAAAGACGGTTTTTTTCACATAAGAATCGCAGCGGATTCGGTCAAGTATACTGCGTTTACAACATCTTTTGGAGTATTCGAATACTTACGAATGCCTTTCGGGCTCAAGGTCGGACCGTCGAGATTTCAAAGATTCATAAACGAAGCGTTAGTCGAATTAATAAGAATCGGAGAAATCGTGGTATATATGGTCGATGTATTGGTCGCGACTTCCACTCTAAAACATCATCTGGAAGTGTTGGAAAAATAGTTCCAGTGCCTAGCAGAGAATCTGTTGGAGCTTCGAATCGACAAATGCAAATTCTTGCATACGGAAATAGAGTTTTTAGGTTACCGAATTTCCGAGAACGGAATCCAGCCGAATAAAGCGGGAGCCGAGGTAGTCGAGAATTATCCGATCCCGCAAAACGTAAGAAGTTTGCAATGTTTTCTCGGGATGGCGTCTTATTTTCGAAAATTTATCGAAGGTTTTTCCGTGATCGCGAAGCCGTTGCATGAATTACTGCGTAAGAACGTAGAATTGAAGTTCGGACAAGAACAATTGAAAACATTTGTTGAGCTGAAAAAAAATTACAAGAGGCTCCTGTACTCAGTATATACAGTCCTCACGACGAAACGGAGCTTCATACAGGTGCTAGCGCACACGGATCTGGGGCCACACTATTGCAACGAAAAAAAGACCTCAAATTCCACCCAATATTTTATTTTTCAAAAAGAACGACCGACACGCAAAGTCGATATCATAGTTTCGAGCTAGAGATGCTGGCCGTCATCTATGCGTTGCGTCGTTTCCGTATTCACCGGCACGGAATTGAATTTAGAATAGTCACGGATTGCGCGTCGTTTAAGATGACTCTAGAAAAAAAGGAAATAAGTCCGCGAATCGAAAGGTGGGCGATCGAGCTCATGGAGTACGACTACGTTTTGGAACACAGAGTTGGCACTAGGATGCAGCGTGTAGATGCTCTCAGCCGCGCCACGAATATACTCGTGATCGAAGATAACCCTTTGGAGTTAGAACTAGCGATCAGTCAAAACCGTGATTCGACGATACAAAAACTTCGCGAAAAACTCGAAAACGCGGAAGATAAACAATTTGAGATGCGAAACGGACTCGTTTACAAAAAGAAAAACTCAGAATTAAGATTCTATGTCCCAGAGAAAATGGAAAGTCATGTTTTACGAAAATATCACGATGATCTAGGTCATTTTGGTCCCGAAAAAACACTGAGCGCAATTGACAAAACTTACTGGTTTCCACAGATCCACGATAAGATTAAAGATCACATCCGAAATTGTCTCAAGTGTATTGCGTTTTCGCCATGTGTTGAGTATTTCAATAATAAAAAAAATAAAAAATAGGGGTTGCCGGAAAAAGATGGTGTTCGTCGGTGACAGGCGCGGAATAAAAAATTAACACAGCTGAACACTTTGTTTATGTAAATATATTATTCACAATCTCGATCGTCGAAGGAACAAAATTACGTTTTATAGGTTATGCGCGCACGTGGGACGTGTGAAGAGCTGCGCTGCAGAGTACAAAAGTTGAGATGCACAATACGTATATGAGTTCACTGGGTTTTAAATATTAGAATGTTTACACACGTTGATGAGTATGAGCAAAAAAACACAATTGAACTGAGCAGTTCACGGGATGTAACAAAAGTCTATGAGCGGAAGTACCAGAACGCCGGCAATGCCCCGGCAGGAGAAAGACGACGCTACCGAATATTCTAGAGCTCGAGGGTGGCGCCATCACGACGGAGCGGCAGCCGGTCGCACCGCATCGTGCAAACGAGCGATCGTTGAAGTGCTGTGCGCTCGGCTGCTAGGCCCCAGACGGTGCCGCCACCACGCGACAAAAAAAACCGTATCAATACGGAACACCATGCGTGGGTAAAGCCGAAGGGTTCTTGCATCCTATTCCTAAGGGTAACGCGCCATTCACAACATTTCATATTGACCACGTAGGACCTATTGACAAACGACATTTGATGAAACAACACATCCTCGTAGTTGTTGACGGATTTACGAAATTTACGAAATTATACGCGACGAAAACGACGGCGTCAAAGGAATCGGTTGAGAGCTTGAAACAACATTTTTCAAATTATAGCCGTCCCCTCACTGTTGTGACCGATAGAGGCACCAGTTTCACGTCCAGTGAGTTCGAAGATTTTCTCAGAGAAAATAACGTTCCCCACGTATTGGTAGTCACGGGCTCTCAGAAAGCAAATGGGCAGGTTGAACGTGTTAACCGGGTTTTAGGTCCACTTATTGCCAAACTAGTCGATAACCCTTCAGGGAAATATTGGTATAAGGACTCGTCGAGGCTGAATACGCGATTAACAATACAGTACCCAAATCGACAGGCGACACTCCAAGCAGACTATTATTCGGGATGAATCAGCGAGGTCTGAGCGTTGACAAGGTTAAAGAGTATTCAGAGGAGACGATCGTGCGTCACAGCGCGATCTCACAGCGATTCGCGCGAAAGCCGAGAAAAAAATTCACAAAAGTCAAGAATATAATCAGCGTTATTTCGATAAAAGTAGAAAAGAGTCGCGTAAATACAAAGAGGGCGATTACGTAGGAATTGAAAACTTCAATAGTACGCCAGGTGCTCCGAAAAAGCTCATCCCAGAGGTGAAAGGCCCATACGAGATAGTCAGAGTACTCCGAAACGATAGATATGTGGTTAGGGACGTAGAAAACTCCCAAACATCGCGTCGTCCTTATGAGGGAACGTGGGAAGCCGCTAACATTCGACCTTGGCACAACGGAATGACAACTGTATCGCAAAATTGAATCTTGTATACTTAGATTATAAGTAATGAATTTAAGAACATTCGTTAACTACATTTTGTAATATCTGAGTCCGAGGCCGGACAAGGGTCAGGAAAGGCCGAGTTGAGAGACTTTTGGGTTGTCATGACAATGACAGAAGAAGCCGGAATAACAACGATCAAGTGTTAGTTTAACAACACGACTCCGATACGCGAGATGTATTGATTGGAGCAAATAAATACAAACCGCATTATTTTATAAAAGTATAATTATTCGTCCCTTAAATCCCTTGACCATCCTCACAGGGAGAAGAGGTGGAAGTTTTTCTTTCCCGTATCAACGATGGCAGATCCTTGGTCGACGTATCGGACAACGAAATGTTTGATTGTATTCCGCCATTTTTGTCCGGTATAGCTTACCATTGGTTCAAACAAGAACGTAGTGATTGGAGTACGTGGTCAGCTTGTGAGGCCGCGTTTAAATCTCGTTTTGGTGATCCCGATTTACAATTTCTATTGCAAGAAGAGATAAGAGCTCGTGTTTAGGGACCCAAGGAGCCCATAGTCGATTATTTGACCGGTATGAAAGGACTAATGTACCGAGTAATTCCGCCTATGACACTTTCCGACCAACTGGATATGGTCCATCGTAACCTCCACCCACGTCTACAGATTGCCATTTTGCGTACCGAAATAAACTCTTTAGAAGACCTTGTTAGGGATGGTTCCAGATTAGAGAGGAGCTTTAGAGCCGCCGAAATAGAGAGAGTACCGCCACCTCCCGAAAAATCGTTGTACCCGGAGTTCGCGTATCATGGTGCTAAACCACGGGTTTCTTTCGGTCGAGTCAACACCTTCAATTCACCACGACAAAATATTTATCCCGGACGCGCGATTCAAGGAGGGGAGAGGCAAGTCAACAACCGCCTATCCCGGAATTTCTTTACTACCGAGGGAAAGGAGAGGAGAGATGGAAGAGGTTGAGGGGCTAAATGTACAAATAAACAAAGAAAGAAGTCCCTAAGTGTGGGCAAAATTTGGAAAAGGGATGCTGAAAAAAAAAAGAGAGAAAATTACTAATAAACGACGAGGACGCCCACAGGTCCCGAAAATCGAGTCTTGGGTCATAGTTTTTCTTTTCTACCTTTCTCCACTCCGAGCATATATTTTTCTTGTGTTGTCTGTTTTGTTGATTCTTGTCCACGTGGAGTTGTGTCGATGTTGTGTCTCAAAATTTTTTTTTGTTTGATCTTGTTGCCCGTGGAGTTTTTTTTGTTGTCCGTCCAGCAGGGCCACTGGCTGGTCTGAATGTGAGAGAACGAGGACGCTTGGCTACCGAGTCGCCCGTGGTACCGGCAATACCGGAACCGATTGGGAATTTACGAGGACGGTAATGACCCGTCACAATGATTTAAACCTTACATTTTCCGTCTGATCATTTATCAATTTTGAAAAGACCATGGTGGACGTGCTGTTGTCGCTGCAGCCTGACAATCCCGAGACGGTGATGCATGGGGCGAGGATTGCTCGAGCCGGGGCGGTCGAGTTAAAGGGGGGGGAGTTTGTAAGGAGAAATAATTTTGATTGAAAATTGAACAAATCGCTCCCGCTACTCTCGCCGCGACGACACCGGCAAGTCCACGGTCATTATAGGGAAATTAGGAAATTTATCAATTAAATTGTTTTTTTATTTATTTTTTTTCATGTCTTATTGTAATCGTCTCGAGCGGGACGATTTGTCCACGCCCGTCTATATTCCTCGGGAGGCCCCGAGTGCGCGACGGAAAAAAGAATACAGAGAGAGAGGGAGAGTTGCTCGCCCGCCAGCGACGTAAGGACCCCTCAAAACAACGTTCCGCGGGGGAAAATTTATCCGCCGGGAAGGCGTTACGGAATGCGGCTAACGAATGCGAGGACCCGCAAAGATAGGTGTCGAGGGGGGGGGGAGGTCAGAGTTGGTCGCCTGTTACCCGTCCTGACCGCGTGACCTAAGAGGGTAGGGGTATGAGGCACGAGCCACCGGTTACCGAAAAATTCGTGGCTGTACCGGGAGAGTCGTTGCGACGAGTGGTTATCGGGGGAGAGAGAGAGGATTGAGTACCGTACCGGAGAGAAAGAACGTTGTAAAGAAGGAAAGAAAAGTTGTCCGAAGAAAGTTGTAAAGACAGAAGGAATAAATAGAAGGAGGATGAGCGAAAAAGGAAAAGTCGATCGGTTGTGCGGGTGAGTCTCGTGTACTTGCGATTCCCGTCTCGGGACGAATTTTCTTAAAATTATTGTCTTTTTTGAATTGTTACCGTTGCGACGACCGTTCGACCGTGTGGTCGAACGTACCGAGGATTTCCGCGAACGCGTGGGTTTGTCGGTTATGAAATTTCCCGTACAGTCAATGTAACATCACATATTACTGTTTCTTTTTTTTGTGAGTCGAGTCGATGGGATTATTAATATAATAAATAATTTTGTGAATCCGGCACCGAAGTGGTTGAGGATCACGTTTTGTTTTTTTTTGTAAATTCTTTTTTTTTAATAAATAATTTTGTGAATCCGGAGTCAAATAACAGCAATCTCCGAAGACTTTTATAAAGAGCTCGCGACGAAAAGAAATATGAGCTTATTACCGGTATCAAATCTATTCGTTACAACAGCTACAGGGAAGAAAACTACAACGATAAAACATCAAGTTTATTTGGAAGTCGAAATCGATGCAAAAAAATATCGGTATCCGTTTGTTATTATTCCGTATCTCACATCCGCGGTAATATTGGGAAACGATTGGATGGCACGAAACGAAGTAATTCTAAACTACAAAAATTGAACAATTGAAATAGCAGGGAAACTTCTTACTGAATCATCGGTGATGTTCGAGCGAAGCTCGTCGGAAACTTTGCTCTGTACTCAAAAAAATAAAGAAACTCACGTCTTTATTATTAATCTCTGCTCGATGCATATAGATAATGATACGAAAAATACAGAAAAAAGTGAAAAGAAACAAATAGAATCAGTTCAAGCCGTTAAATTAGTGATGGTGGAAACCTCACTGGATTTGGGGGGGGGAGATTGATCAAATAAGTCAAATCGAGGAAATTGTAGAACAGAAATAAATCGAAAATGAAAAAACCGTTGAATCGGTGATGGTGGAAACCTCACCGAATTCAAGGGGGGAGATAGATCATTCAATAAAGCGTAAAAAAATCGCGGAATCTGAAAAGTCAAAAGAATCCAGCACAGATTTTGAAGATATTTTGAAAATCGAAGAGATAATTAATGGAGAAAAAGAGATAATGAATAACGAAGATCAAACTGAGCCTGATAAAAACCAAATAAGTCTGAACAGAGATGAATTTTCCGATGAGCTTCGAGCGGTCGCGTTTGAACTAACGTTACTGAGAGAGTCTGAAAGAAGAATCTTTGAAGGGGTTTTGCTCAAGTTTCGGTCATTGTTTTCGAATAAGCCAGGTTGTGCAAAAGGATACGAACATCGTTTAAAATTAATAAAAGATCAAGCTAGCTTCCGAAAAACGTATCCAATTCCATTTAAATTACGTGAATCGACGAGACAGGCAATCGAGAAAATGTTGGAGAACGGAGTTATGGAGCGAGCTATTGGTCAGTTTTGCAATCCTCTGAGAATTGTCATGAAAGATGATAGTTCAGTACGAGTATGTCTTGACGCGAGATTCATCAATAAAATAATTGAAAACGATCACGAATCACCACCATTAATTACGGAAATCTTGCAAAAATTTCATGGTGCGCGTTGCTTCTCTAAAATCGACCTAACTCGAGGCTATTGGCAGGTGCCGTTACACCCGGAATCTAGACAGTATACAGCCTTTTTATTCGAGTCAAAAATGTATCAGTTCAAAAGAATACCGTTTGGTCTTAAAACGGCAGGGAGCGGGTTCATAAGAGCTTTAAGTATAGCGTTGGAAAATGAGTTCGAAGCAAACACTGCATGTTATATTGATGATATTTTAATCGGAACGAAAACTTATCAAGAGCATATTGAAGTCAGGGATGGGCAAAATGTATTTAAAAAAAAAAATTCTAAGTGATTTCTCACTCGTCATTTATTTCGATTTTGAATACCAAGTGATTTTTTACTCGTTATTTATTTCGAATTTAAATACCAAGTGATTTTTCACTCGTTATTTGATTCGATTTTAAATAACAAGTGATTTTTCACTCGTCATTTGCTCCGATTTTAAATAACAAGTGATTTTTCACTTGTCATTTGTTTCGATTTTAAATATCAAGTGATTTTTCACTTGTTATTTGTTTCGAATTTGAATACCAAGTGATTTTCCACTCGTTATTTCTTTCGCGTTCAAGTAACGAATTTATTTCCACTCGGAATTTATTCTGTTGTCAAATGGACGCTCACTTGACGCCGGAATAAATTCCAAGTGAATTTCGGCGCCCATTTGTTTTGATTCCGCTCGAGTGGTTCCCCACTCGGCCTATGCCCCGGCCTCAAGTATATTTCCACTCACTTACGTGTACCTAAATGATTCTCCATTAGAAATAAATCGAAGAAACGAGTGGATCCTCATTCGGTATCAAATTTTCTACCTGATGACGTTGTGCCCGCAATCTATTCGACAATATATCGTATAAAAAAATTATAAATCTTTTTTTTTTCAACAATTTTTTTTTTTCAACAATTTTTTTTTTCAACAATTTTTTTTCTTCAACAATTTTTTTTGTCAACAATTTTTTTTTTCAACAATTTTTTTTTTCAACAATTTTTTTTTTTCAACAATTTTTTTTTAACAATTTTTTTTTTCAACAATTTTTTTTAAAATGAATCAATATTTCACAAAGTCTAATATCAAAACAACGCGACGTCATATAGCAACAATGTTAATAAGTAGAAAGCCATCAAATTACCCCGAACACGGATAATCTCCTTATTATCGACAATTAATAATGATAATAATAAATTTTAACTCGCGAATCGGGAAGTTACTCGTGCGGCCCGTAAAGGGCACACACAAAATAAACATGAATAGCTATAAGCATACTAGCCATAGGCACTACTAACCATGGATACTACTAACCATAGGCACTACTAACCGCGGGCACTACTAACCATGGGAACTACTAGTTGAAATTTTTTTTTTCCAAAATAAGTTTTTTTCAACATTTTTTATTGTTATTCATAATTTTTTTACTTCAATTTTCGAATTTTTTATTACTATTTTTTTTCTTATAAACTAATTCCAAAAAAGGGCATTAATCGTCCGAGCCACGTGATAATAGTATTGGGCCTCCCGACGGCGTTCCCTCACCCACCGGCCAGCGCGCCTCCTGCGGTTGCGCGGACCTGAAAGATACAAAATCATCCGTCAGTTTTTACTTCTGTGTCTCACGTTGAGCTTTAAGGGGGTCATAAATCTCCATATTTTGAAAATTGGTACGCAACATTTGATAAAAGGGGGTGCTACGAATTTTTTTGTTCGTGGCACACCCTTTTATCATATCAAAATAATTTATCCACATCAAAAAATAACTTACGCGGATTGGCGACCCCATCTCCCGACGAAGACGGCGCTGCTTCGTCCTGGCCTCCGGTGTTGTTAGGTTCGGGAACTAAAAGCAAATTTGTTTTATTTTTTATTTGGTTTTTAACTTCCAAATTATAGGGAATTTATTGTGATGACCCTCAAAATCGAAAATCGTTTTTTTTGCAGATCTCCACGTTTCGAGGTCATTGGATTTATTTGAGCCTATTTTAAGAAAAATGTTTGTGTGTGTGTGTGGGTGGGTGGTTAGTTGGGTGTGTGTGTGTGTGTGTGTGTGTGTGTGTGTGTGTGTGTGTGTGTGTGTGTGTGTGTGTGTGTGTGTGTGTGTGTGTGTGTGTGTGTGTGTGTGTGTGTGTGTGTGTGTGTGTGTGTGTGTGTGTGTGTGTGTGTGTGTGTGTGTGTGTGTGTGTGTGTGTGTGTGTGTGTGTGTGTGTGTGTGTGTGTGTGTGTGTGTGTGTGTGTGTGTGTGTGTGTGTGTGTGTGTGTGTGTGTGTGTGTGTGTGTGTGTGTGTGTGTGTGTGTGTGTGTGTGTGTGTGTGTGTGTGTGTGTGTGTGTGTGTGTGTGTGTGTGTGTGTGTGTGTGTGTGTGTGTGTGTGTGTGTGTGTGTGTGTGTGTGTGTGTGTGTGTGTGTGTGTGTGTGTGTGTGTGTGTGTGTGTGTGTGTGTGTGTGTGTGTGTGTGTGTGTGTGTGTGTGTGTGTGTGTGTGTGTGTGTGTGTGTGTGTGTGTGTGTGTGTGTGTGTGTGTGTGTGTGTGTGTGTGTGTGTGTGTGTGTGTGTGTGTGTGTGTGTGTGTGTGTGTGTGTGTGTGTGTGTGTGTGTGTGTGTGTGTGTGTGTGTGTGTGTGTGTGTGTGTGTGTGTGTGTGTGTGTGTGTGTGTGTGTGTGTGTGTGTGTGTGTGTGTGTGTGTGTGTGTGTGTGTGTGTGTGTGTGTGTGTGTGTGTGTGTGTGTGTGTGTGTGTGTGTGTGTGTGTGTGTGTGTGTGTGTGTGTGTGTGTGTGTGTGTGTGTGTGTGTGTGTGTGTGTGTGTGTGTGTGTGTGTGTGTGTGTGTGTGTGTGTGTGTGTGTGTGTGTGTGTGTGTGTGTGTGTGTGTGTGTGTGTGTGTGTGTGTGTGTGTGTGTGTGTGTGTGTGTGTGTGTGTGTGTGTGTGTGTGTGTGTGTGTGTGTGTGTGTGT
>OY759159.1:13130443-13150443 GCA_963662125.1 Diplazon laetatorius
TGTGTGTGTGTGTGTGTGTGTGTGTGTGTGTGTGTGTGTGTGTGTGTGTGTGTGTGTGTGTGTGTGTGTGTGTGTGTGTGTGTGTGTGTGTGTGTGTGGTGTGTGGTGTGTGTGTGTGTGTGTGTGTGTGTGTGTGTGTGTGTGTGTGTGTGTGTGTGTGTGTGTGTGTGTGTGTGTGTGTGGTGTGTGTGTGTGTGTGTGTGTGTGTGTGTGTGTGTGTGTGTGTGTGTGTGTGTGTGTGTGTGTGTGTGTGTGTGTGTGTGTGTGTGTGTGTGTGTGTGTGTGTGTGTGTGTGTGTGTGTGTGTGTGTGTGTGTGTGTGTGTGTGTGTGTGTGTGTGTGTGTGTGTGTGTGTGTGTGTGTGTGTGTGTGTGTGTGTGTGTGTGTGTGTGTGTGTGTGTGTGTGTGTGTGTGTGTGTGTGTGTGTGTGTGTGTGTGTGTGTGTGTGTGTGTGTGTGTGTGTGTGTGTGTGTGTGTGTGTGTGTGTGTGTGTGTGTGTGTGTGTGTGTGTGTGTGTGTGTGTGTGTGTGTGTGTGTGTGTGTGTGTGTGTGTGTGTGTGTGTGTGTGTGTGTGTGTGTGTGTGTGTGTGTGTGTGTGTGTGTGTGTGTGTGTGTGTGTGTGTGTGTGTGTGTGTGTGTGTGTGTGTGTGTGTGTGTGTGTGTGTGTGTGTGTGTGTGTGTGTGTGTGTGTGTGTGTGTGTGTGTGTGTGTGTGTGTGTGTGTGTGTGTGTGTGTGTGTGTGTGTGTGTGTGTGTGTGTGTGTGTGTGTGTGTGTGTGTGTGTGTGTGTGTGTGTGTGTGTGTGTGTGTGTGTGTGTGTGTGTGTGTGTGTGTGTGTGTGTGTGTGTGTGTGTGTGTGTGTGTGTGTGTGTGTGTGTGTGTGTGTGTGTGTGTGTGTGTGTGTGTGTGTGTGTGTGTGTGTGTGTGTGTGTGTGTGTGTGTGTGTGTGTGTGTGTGTGTGTGTGTGTGTGTGTGTGTGTGTGTGTGTGTGTGTGTGTGTGTGTGTGTGTGTGTGTGTGTGTGTGTGTGTGTGTGTGTGTGTGTGTGTGTGTGTGTGTGTGTGTGTGTGTGTGTGTGTGTGTGTGTGTGTGTGTGTGTGTGTGTGTGTGTGTGTGTGTGTGTGTGTGTGTGTGTGTGTGTGTGTGTGTGTGTGTGTGTGTGTGTGTGTGTGTGTGTGTGTGTGTGTGTGTGTGTGTGTGTGTGTGTGTGTGTGTGTGTGTGTGTGTGTGTGTGTGTGTGTGTGTGTGTGTGTGTGTGTGTGTGTGTGTGTGTGTGTGTGTGTGTGTGTGTGTGTGTGTGTGTGTGTGTGTGTGTGTGTGTGTGTGTGTGTGTGTGTGTGTGTGTGTGTGTGTGTGTGTGTGTGTGTGTGTGTGTGTGTGTGTGTGTGTGTGTGTGTGTGTGTGTGTGTGTGTGTGTGTGTGTGTGTGTGTGTGTGTGTGTGTGTGTGTGTGTGTGTGTGTGTGTGTGTGTGTGTGTGTGTGTGTGTGTGTGTGTGTGTGTGTGTGTGTGTGTGTGTGTGTGTGTGTGTGTGTGTGTGTGTGTGTGTGTGTGTGTGTGTGTGTGTGTGTGTGTGTGTGTGTGTGTGTGTGTGTGTGTGTGTGTGTGTGTGTGTGTGTGTGTGTGTGTGTGTGTGTGTGTGTGTGTGTGTGTGTGTGTGTGTGTGTGTGTGTGTGTGTGTGTGTGTGTGTGTGTGTGTGTGTGTGTGTGTGTGTGTGTGTGTGTGTGTGTGTGTGTGTGTGTGTGTGTGTGTGTGTGTGTGTGTGTGTGTGTGTGTGTGTGTGTGTGTGTGTGTGTGTGTGTGTGTGTGTGTGTGTGTGTGTGTGTGTGTGTGTGTGTGTGTGTGTGTGTGTGTGTGTGTGTGTGTGTGTGTGTGTGTGTGTGTGTGTGTGTGTGTGTGTGTGTGTGTGTGTGTGTGTGTGTGTGTGTGTGTGTGTGTGTGTGTGTGTGTGTGTGTGTGTGTGTGTGTGTGTGTGTGTGTGTGTGTGTGTGTGTGTGTGTGTGTGTGTGTGTGTGTGTGTGTGTGTGTGTGTGTGTGTGTGTGTGTGTGTGTGTGTGTGTGTGTGTGTGTGTGTGTGTGTGTGTGTGTGTGTGTGTGTGTGTGTGTGTGTGTGTGTGTGTGTGTGTGTGTGTGTGTGTGTGTGTGTGTGTGTGTGTGTGTGTGTGTGTGTGTGTGTGTGTGTGTGTGTGTGTGTGTGTGTGTGTGTGTGTGTGTGTGTGTGTGTGTGTGTGTGTGTGTGTGTGTGTGTGTGTGTGTGTGTGTGTGTGTGTGTGTGTGTGTGTGTGTGTGTGTGTGTGTGTGTGTGTGTGTGTGTGTGTGTGTGTGTGTGTGTGTGTGTGTGTGTGTGTGTGTGTGTGTGTGTGTGTGTGTGTGTGTGTGTGTGTGTGTGTGTGTGTGTGTGTGTGTGTGTGTGTGTGTGTGTGTGTGTGTGTGTGTGTGTGTGTGTGTGTGTGTGTGTGTGTGTGTGTGTGTGTGTGTGTGTGTGTGTGTGTGTGTGTGTGTGTGTGTGTGTGTGTGTGTGTGTGTGTGTGTGTGTGTGTGTGTGTGTGTGTGTGTGTGTGTGTGTGTGTGTGTGTGTGTGTGTGTGTGTGTGTGTGTGTGTGTGTGTGTGTGTGTGTGTGTGTGTGTGTGTGTGTGTGTGTGTGTGTGTGTGTGTGTGTGTGTGTGTGTGTGTGTGTGTGTGTGTGTGTGTGTGTGTGTGTGTGTGTGTGTGTGTGTGTGTGTGTGTGTGTGTGTGTGTGTGTGTGTGTGTGTGTGTGTGTGTGTGTGTGTGTGTGTGTGTGTGTGTGTGTGTGTGTGTGTGTGTGTGTGTGTGTGTGTGTGTGTGTGTGTGTGTGTGTGTGTGTGTGTGTGTGTGTGTGTGTGTGTGTGTGTGTGTGTGTGTGTGTGTGTGTGTGTGTGTGTGTGTGTGTGTGTGTGTGTGTGTGTGTGTGTGTGTGTGTGTGTGTGTGTGTGTGTGTGTGTGTGTGTGTGTGTGTGTGTGTGTGTGTGTGTGTGTGTGTGTGTGTGTGTGTGTGTGTGTGTGTGTGTGTGTGTGTGTGTGTGTGTGTGTGTGTGTGTGTGTGTGTGTGTGTGTGTGTGTGTGTGTGTGTGTGTGTGTGTGTGTGTGTGTGTGTGTGTGTGTGTGTGTGTGTGTGTGTGTGTGTGTGTGTGTGTGTGTGTGTGTGTGTGTGTGTGTGTGTGTGTGTGTGTGTGTGTGTGTGTGTGTGTGTGTGTGTGTGTGTGTGTGTGTGTGTGTGTGTGTGTGTGTGTGTGTGTGTGTGTGTGTGTGTGTGTGTGTGTGTGTGTGTGTGTGTGTGTGTGTGTGTGTGTGTGTGTGTGTGTGTGTGTGTGTGTGTGTGTGTGTGTGTGTGTGTGTGTGTGTGTGTGTGTGTGTGTGTGTGTGTGTGTGTGTGTGTGTGTGTGTGTGTGTGTGTGTGTGTGTGTGTGTGTGTGTGTGTGTGTGTGTGTGTGTGTGTGTGTGTGTGTGTGTGTGTGTGTGTGTGTGTGTGTGTGTGTGTGTGTGTGTGTGTGTGTGTGTGTGTGTGTGTGTGTGTGTGTGTGTGTGTGTGTGTGTGTGTGTGTGTGTGTGTGTGTGTGTGTGTGTGTGTGTGTGTGTGTGTGTGTGTGTGTGTGTGTGTGTGTGTGTGTGTGTGTGTGTGTGTGTGTGTGTGTGTGTGTGTGTGTGTGTGTGTGTGTGTGTGTGTGTGTGTGTGTGTGTGTGTGTGTGTGTGTGTGTGTGTGTGTGTGTGTGTGTGTGTGTGTGTGTGTGTGTGTGTGTGTGTGTGTGTGTGTGTGTGTGTGTGTGTGTGTGTGTGTGTGTGTGTGTGTGTGTGTGTGTGTGTGTGTGTGTGTGTGTGTGTGTGTGTGTGTGTGTGTGTGTGTGTGTGTGTGTGTGTGTGTGTGTGTGTGTGTGTGTGTGTGTGTGTGTGTGTGTGTGTGTGTGTGTGTGTGTGTGTGTGTGTGTGTGTGTGTGTGTGTGTGTGTGTGTGTGTGTGTGTGTGTGTGTGTGTGTGTGTGTGTGTGTGTGTGTGTGTGTGTGTGTGTGTGTGTGTGTGTGTGTGTGTGTGTGTGTGTGTGTGTGTGTGTGTGTGTGTGTGTGTGTGTGTGTGTGTGTGTGTGTGTGTGTGTGTGTGTGTGTGTGTGTGTGTGTGTGTGTGTGTGTGTGTGTGTGTGTGTGTGTGTGTGTGTGTGTGTGTGTGTGTGTGTGTGTGTGTGTGTGTGTGTGTGTGTGTGTGTGTGTGTGTGTGTGTGTGTGTGTGTGTGTGTGTGTGTGTGTGTGTGTGTGTGTGTGTGTGTGTGTGTGTGTGTGTGTGTGTGTGTGTGTGTGTGTGTGTGTGTGTGTGTGTGTGTGTGTGTGTGTGTGTGTGTGTGTGTGTGTGTGTGTGTGTGTGTGTGTGTGTGTGTGTGTGTGTGTGTGTGTGTGTGTGTGTGTGTGTGTGTGTGTGCGTATGTACGTACGTACGTATGTGATCAATTTTTCGTTAACGTTTTCTCTAAAACTAATGCCGCGATCGGAATGATCGATGTCTCGCCGGAACTTAGAGCTGATTAGATTTTGGTCCGATTCGGTCAAGTAGTTTTTTAGTTTTTTAGCAAAAATCATAATTCAAGAACGGAATTTATACTTGAGTGTAGCAATTTGCAAGTGGCCGCTCAGTGGCAATAATACAAATGCGTTGTTGTTGTTGTTGTTGTTGTTGTTGTTGTTGTTGTTGTTGTTGTTGTTGTTGTTGTTGTTGTTGTTGTTGTTGTTTTTTTTTTTTTTTTTTTTTTTTTCGTTTCCGTGAATGAGGCATACAATTTAGGGGAAAAGCATGCAATTGGAAAAAAAAAATTCTGACACCCCACTTGACGGTTGACGGTCCGAATTTTCATCTTTAGTATAACCGAAAAAAAGTTATGGGACTTTGAAAAATTGTCATCCCCCCAAATTTGAAGAAACTCGAATAAATTTAAACTCGTGAATCGGGAATTTACTTGTGCGGCCCGTAAAGGGTCACAAATAAAATAAACACGAATAGCTATAGGCATTACTAGCCATGAGCACTACTAACCATGGGCACAACTCACCATGGATACTACTAACCATGGATACTACTAACCATGGGCACTACTAGTTTAATTAATGATTTTCAGACGAATGAAAAAAGCAGTACTTACCGACGATGTTGACATCTGCTGGTGGGGGCGGGGGTGGCATCGCTACCGGGGTTCGCCCGCAGCAGCAGCCCGCCGGCGGACACGATGCCGGCCGCGGCGGTGGCTGTCCCGTTGGGTCAGCGAGGACCCACGGGCCGTTGATATGATGGACGACCCGTGGCGTCCCATGGCCCAACAACTGTCCGCTTTGTGGGCCGAACCACGGCTGCGCCACCCACGGGCGAACATTCGCGTTTGCCGGATTTCGTACACCGGGCGGTGCTACCTCCTGCTCCGCTCCTAATTCCATTACGGATTGTTGATTTTCGTCCTGAAACATTTCAAACATTTAAAAAGACGAATGAATGTTTAATTTATGATAATAATAATAACTATTTCGAGTTAATTAATTTAATTCTAAAACTCATTCATAATATTATACACCGTTAGAGTGGCTATGAGAATTCAATTCTATCGATATTCGTGTGATAATATTTCCATAATAAAATACTGAGTTATCACGTGGGGAAAATTGAGAGAAAAATGTGAATATTTTTGAAATTTTCAATGTTGATTTCAACTTGTAACCCGAGCTGTAGAAGTGTTTGCAAAAATTAATCGTTTCGTATTCGCAATCTTTTAAATCTCAGCTCAAATCTAAACACAAAATTGATAACAAAATATAATCGGTTCTTGAAAAATTATCGAAATCGTGCAGGCATGTATCGATTGAGCGCAGGCCGCCCATCGCACGTGTTGACAAACTCGCGGACTCTTGTCTCTTGTGTTTGCGAAAGCAGGAGCAATTTTTTTTCTCCGTTTTTCTTGTAAGCTGTTGGTATAAATTCCATTGTAATAAAGGATAAATTGTGAAAAATTTAATTCCAAAACTGTAATAATTCATTTCAGTCGAGAAAGTATGGTGATGTTTTTTTTCTTATGAAAACGTAAAATAGGTTTTTTTAATGGGACAAGTAGGTTTTTTATGGGAAAAGTAAAGTATTTGTTTCTTCGAATAGGAATAATATCAACATTTTTGGAACTAAATTTTTCACAATTTATCTTTTATTACAATGGTATTTATACTAACAATAGCTTACAAGAAAAACGAAGAAAAAAAATTGCCCCTGTTTTTGCAAACACAAGAGACAAGTGTCCGCGAGTTTGTCAACACGTGCGATGGGCGGCCTGCGCTCGATCGATACATGCACAATTTCGATTATTTTTTAAGAACCGATTATATTTTTTATCACTTTTGTGTTTAGATTTGAGCTAAGATTTGTAAGATTACGAATACGAAACGATTAATTTTTGCAAACACTTCTACAGCTCGGGTTACAAGTTGAAATCAACATTGAAAATTTCAAAAATATTCACATTTTTCTCTCAATTTTTCCCACGTGATAACTCAGTATTTTATTATGGAAATATTATCCCATGTATATCGATAGAATTGAATTATATCCACTCCAACGGTGTATAATATTATAAATGTGGGAATGGGCTTGAATGACAAGTCCAACGTTGCTAAGGGTCGTCGTGACAACGGAAAATTAACAAATATACGTAGTAACGCGTTATTGACTGGACATCGAGTCAATTGTCGAAGAACGATCAAAAAAGTCGGACGCGATATAAACGATTTCATCAAATATGTACCAACGATTATTCTTTTATTAAATTATTTAACTTGGTTTTGATTCTTTTTGTATTATCCTCGCGACCCCAATCCCTACATTTGGGGGCTCGTCCGGGATAGAGGCCGTGATAAAATGCAAAACGGGTTATTTTAAGTTAAATATCGTCGTTAACGCGTCGTAACGGGAAGCGATCGCGGTACAAGAGCATGGCGGTGCATAAGTTTAATGCAACGCATCCTCATTAAGTTGTGTACTCGTAGATCGAAAGTTGCTTAAGCTCGACGTGTCGGAAGTTGAACGCGCGTCGCGAAAGTTGTTCGGATGTCGGTCAAACGCGAAAAATACCACGTTGCATAAGTTGAGTGCAACGTCGTATAATTCAGTTGTGCGCGTGTCGTCCGAGTTCGTCGTGAAGTCAAGTGTCGCAGTAAAGTCGTGCGTCAACTTTGAGTCGTGTGTTGTTGAAGAATTGTGTGTCGTGTGTCGTGTGTCGTGGTAACGTCGTGTGAATACGTTCAAGTACGATCGTAAATGATAAAGTCAAGTTCGGATTCAACCGCTATTACGAAAAGCGACGTGTCGGAGCGTCACTCATAACGTGTACGTTGTGTACACGTTGAATGAGAGATCGAACACGAAAGTTGTGAATAAAATAATAAAAGTTGTGAACAGACACGGAATATAAATCGTGCAAAGACTCGAATGTGTGTGACAGTAAGGGTGGACAATGTTTTCGACACCACCACCGCGTAAAAACGATGAACGAGTGATTGGTGTGAATGTCGGTGGTGCCAACCAAATTATGTCAAATGAGGTCGTGGGTGCAGTAGGTGGCGCTACGTTACCACCTGACGATGGGTCCAGATCGGACAGCCGAACGAATAAAAATGCTCGGAAGCGAACTAATGTCAATACGGACAATATCAACATGGATGTGCAACGGCTGGAAGTTGCGGTCGCAAATATGACAGTGCAGCAATTACGTTGTGAGTTAGAAAAAAAAGGATTACCAACGATTGGAAAAAAATCAACGCTGCGAGATAGATTGCAAGAGGCAATAAATCGTGACGATGATGATGCGGAAGTCGATGAAATTGACCCAGATGATGACGAGAGTGACGAAGAAGAGATCCGAAACCAAGAGGAGATACGTCAAATTCAGGAATCAAGACAAACACAAATCGCGAGACAAAGACGAAATATAGAAACGAACGAAGCCCAATATGAATTACGGAATGAACGTCGGAATGTGGCAGGTATGTTCACAATCAGAGATGTTGAAGGAAGTATCCCTGTCTTTACGGGTGATGATAAGATGCCAATTCATAAATGGATAGAAGAATTCGAAGATACAAGCATGCTGTTGGAGTGGAGTGATTTACAGAAAATAATCTACGGGAAAAAGATGCTGAGTGGGTCCGCTAAACAGTTTGTGGCTTTGAAGCGGGGCCTGACGTCGTGGACGGCCCTGAAAAATTGTCTAATTCTCGAATTCAAAATCGAAGTCAACAGTGCTATGGTCCATAGCCAGTTGCAACAACGGAAACGACAAACAGGCGAGACGCCGAGACAATACGTGTACGCAATGCAGACAATTGCAAGACAGAGTGACATCGAGGATGAGGCTCTAATTCAGTACCTTATCGATGGAATAATCAATGATGAAACAAACAAGCAGATTTTATACAATTCAACGACCGTCGACGAAGTGAGGAAAAATCTCGAATTATATGATAAAATTCAAGAAAAGTTGGGCAACGAAAACCAGCCGGAAAAAATGAATCAAAAACAGAAACGTATAGAAACAGAAAAGATGTAGGAGAAAAGAAGTTCACAAAACAGCTGACTACAAAAAAAATACGGTGTTTCGCATGTGGGTCACCGGATCACGAAATCAAGGGATGTCCACACAAAGATAAAGGGCCGAAGTGTTTCAAGTGTGATCAATTTGGTCATATTTCGCGGAACTGTGAAAACCCGGTCAAGTCACGCAAGCGGGATGACGGGGTTCACCATGTGACAGCAGATGATGACATCGTTATTGTGCAAATTAACGGAACAAAGGTACAGTCGATATTAGATACAGGCTGTTTCAAAACTATCATACGTGAAGACGCATATCGACAAATTGGCAGTCCAAAATTGTGTCCGTCAGTTCGAATATTCAAGGGGTTCGGAAATGCCCGATCCAAGGCGAAAGGTATCTTCGAGGCTGAGTTGACTATCCAAGAGGAGGATTATACGGTGAAAATTTACGTGGTTCCAGTCGAAGCAATGGACGTACAAATGCTACTGGGAAAAGATGTTCAAAAACAAATGGATATTCATATAATCGGAGGACGACCGACGATTAAAAGATTACCGATCGCAACGACGAAGCAGCAGCAAGAAGCAGGTCAAGAAGATTCCAAGAACGAAGAACGAAGATTTCAAAATGAAGATCGAGCGGGATTATCAGAAGGTGAATTTCCAATGGTCAATTATGTTGAACAACCAAAGTTTGACCTTAGTGGAGCGTACAGTGGAAAAATCAGTGAACTCATAGATGAATACATTCCGAGCAAGTCGGTGGTAACTGCAGTTGAGACAAAGATCCGACTGAAAGATCAGGAACCAGTGTGTGCAAAACCAAGACGCTTATCGGTGCAAGGGAAACAAGTTTTGCAAAAACAGATCGACGAATGGTTAGACGACGGCATAGTCAAGCCAAGTAGTAGTGCGTATTCAAGTGCAGTCGTTATTGTGCCTAAAAAGGACGGAAGTCACCGAGTATGCGTAGACTTTCGCCAATTAAACAAGAAAATCATTCGTGATCATTTTCCAATGCCATTGATCGAAGATTGTATCGACGCACTGGCAACCGCGCGAGTTTTTTCGGTACTTGATTTAAAAAATGGATTCTTCCATGTTCCCGTCGAAAAAGACAGTCAAAAATATACGTCGTTTGTAACACATGACGGTCAGTACGAATTCTTGAAAACTCCATTTGGACTTAGCAATAGTCCGACGACGTTTTTGAGATTTATAGACGAAGTTTTCAGAGATTTAAGTCGGCGAGGCGTGGTCCTCACTTACATGGATGATTTGATTGTTCCTGGAAAAAACGAAGAAGAAGGATTTGACCGATTGCGCCTAACTCTCGAAAGAGCAGCTGAAAAAGGTTTATCTATTAACTGGGGAAAATGTAAGTTTTTGAAAGAAGAAGTCGAATATTTGGGGCACATCATTGGAGGTGGCTTCGTTCGTCCGTCAAATGGAAAAATCAAGGCTATCATGAATTTCCCTGAACCAAAAAGTCGAAAAGATATCCAGAGCTTTCTGGGTCTCACAGGTTATTTCCGGAAGTTCATTTTGGACTACGCGATTATCGCTCGTCCGTTGTCAGACACGTTGAAGGGAAATCAAAAATTTACCTTCGGAGCGAACCAAGAAACATCGTTCAATAACCTGAAAGCCGCGTTGACGAGCGCGCCAGTGCTACGAATTTTCAAACCAGAGGCAATTACCGAGCTTCATACGGATGCCAGTAAGCTAGGTTATGGTGCAATATTAATGCAACGAGATACAGAAGATGATGGCTTCCATCCGGTTCATTATATGAGCCGAAAGACGTCGGATGCCGAGCAGAAACTTCATTCGTATGAATTGGAGGTTTTGGCGATCATAAATGCGCTAAAAAAATTCCAATGTTACTTGCAGGGAATAAAATTCAAAATTATCACGGATTGTGATGCATTTCGGAGAACGCTGGATAAACGAGATCTAGCGGCGAAAGTAGCAAGATGGGCGTTGTTCATCGAGGGGTTCGATTACGAGATTGAGCATCGTGCCGGTACCCGTTTGCGACATGTCGACGCTCTCAGTCGTTATCCTGTTCTTAAAGTGGATGATACGATTACACAAATAATACTGAATCAACAAGATGAGGACGAACGGCTACGTGTTATCAAGCAAATTGTGCAGAAAGAGCCGTATGAAGATTATCTCATCGAAAACGGTTTGTTGATGAAAAGAGTGGCCGGCAAATACGTTATAGCTTTACCGAGGAGTATGCACACGGACGTTATTCGCCGAGCTCATGAAAACGGACACTGTGGAGTGAAAAAAATGACAGAAATCATTCAAGAAGACTTTTATATCCCGAAACTCGTCGAAAAGCTCGAAAGATTTGTCAGCTGTTGTATACCGTGCATTTTATCGGAACGGAAAAAAGGCAAGAAAGAAGGAGAATTGATGCCCATCCCGAAGGGAGAGGTACCATTAGCGACGTACCACATCGACCATCTTGGTCCGATGACACCGACATCGAAATGCTACAAGCACTTATTTGTAGTAGTTGACGGATTCTCGAAATTTACGTGGTTATATCCAACGAAGACGACGAACGCAAAGGAAGTAATTGCAAAATTGTCTATACAACGAGCGACGTTTGGCAATCCCCAACGAATCGTCAGTGATCGGGGTACTGCGTTCACATCTGGAGAATTTCAAGAATTTTGTACAGAGGAAGGTATCGAGCATGTTAAAATCACAACGGGAGTTCCAAGAGGGAATGGTCAAGTCGAGAGGACCAACAGAAGTATCATCCCGATTTTAACGAAATTGGCCATAGACAACCCAGATAAGTGGTATCGATATACTGAACAGGTTCAGAGCTGTCTAAACAGTACTTACCAGCGGAGCATCGCGATGACTCCCTTCGAGGTGATGTTCGGAGTTAAAATGCGGCGAAAAGAAGATCCTCGAATTTTACAAATTGTCGAGCAAGAATCAGCCGAAATGTTCGAAGACACTCGTAGTGATTTAAGAAATTTGGCTAAAGCTAATTTGATGAAAATTCAAGAGGAAAACCGCAGAATTCACAATCGGAGTTGCAAAACGGCGACTGTTTATAAGAAAGGCGACCTTGTTGCAATAAAAAGGACACAATTCGGTGCAGGGTTGAAAATCAAAAAAAGGTTCTTAGGACCATACAAGGTCTCGCAAGTCAACGGCAATAACCGGTATGAGGTAATTCGAGTGGGCGATGGAGAGGGTCCTAAAATGACAACGAGTGCAGCCGATTACATGAAGCCATTCCAATATGAAGATTCTTCAGAGGGCGAAGAATAACAGGATGGCCGAATGTGGGAATGGGCTTGAATGACAAGTCCAACGTTGCTAAGGGTCGTCGTGACAACGGAAAATTAACAAATATACGTAGTAACGCGTTATTGACTGGACATCGAGTCAATTGTCGAAGAACGATCAAAAAAGTCGGACGCGATATAAACGATTTCATCAAATATGTACCAACGATTATTCTTTTATTAAATTATTTAACTTGGTTTTGATTCTTTTTGTATTATCCTCGCGACCCCAATCCCTACATAAATGAGTTTCAGAATTAAATTAATTAACTTTCAAATACAATTGTCGAGCGAAAGAATTATGAAATTACTTACGTATTCCATCCTTCTGTTTCGATTCTCCGAACGCTTATGAGCTTTCTGGTGCTTTCGGATGGCGATGAAGGCCGTGTTGCGAATCATAACAAAAGGCTATTGCCCCCACTATAGGTAAGATTTGCTACACTTCATTCACTATACTTACCGCGTGGTAGCCGCGAACGTAAATCGTTTATTTTTCTCGTTACTATATCTTTGTCCGAGCCTTAAGTTCGTTCATCGAAAAATGTGATCAGTAGCGTATTATTCGCTCAGTGAACAAGAGCGGTACAACCAAAGAAATTTTTTTTAAATCGAAAAACGAGTAAAATTGAAGTGACGACAAAGTGCACGAACATGGAGGTTCAAGAACTTTCGACGTCGGGAAGCGATAAATCAGCATCTGCGGAAACGCCAGCGGATGTTTCTGAATTAGCGAAAGCCTGTAAAAAACGAGCGCTCTTAGACGGCAAATTTTTCGAAGTAGATTTAGCTAAATCATCTTTGCACGGACAAGTTGTTGGATCGTGTATGTTGTGTCAACCTCGGACCCAAATCAAGGGGACGCTGCAGACATCAACTAACTACATCCAACATTTAAAGGTATGTTTTATAATTAAATATTCATCTCTCTAAATCGAATCATTAAGGCAATGTGCCATATATATCGATCGTTCTATGTTCGCCACGAGCGCGAGAGAGACAGCGCTATCGGCAAGCGCCGACAAGTACGATCACAATACAATATCATCTTAAGATTTTGTGAAACCCTCGCGCTCGTTCTCTCTGGCTCCGCAGCAAGCGCCGATCGCGCTATCTCTCTCGCACTCATGACGCAGATCGGAAAGTTTCACATCACCTTAATTCGATGATCGATAAGTATCATCATTGTTCGTCATGCAAGAGTCTGCAGTTGCGTTCCGTCGGTCGGTAAGGGAGATACTACCACCTCCCTTACCGACTGCCGAGGTAGGTAAGTAGCTAGAAGTGTTCACCTGGACGCAATTAAACGCCTGCGACTCGGAAACGCGTGAATATATTGTTCAAGCATCTTATATAACTCCCTTATTCGTTCTCCGCCATGATTGGGGGAGAAACAGCATTATTGGCGCTCGGTGCGGCCCTCGCGCCGCACCGAGCGCCAAAAAGAGAAAAATTCGAACGATCAAATGTCCGACCGGTCAATATATCGAAATCTCAACGACTCAAAAATAAATGTTTCGACTCACTAATGTTTCGAACGGTCATTCCTTCGACAGATCAAAAGTTCGACAACGTATGTATAGGTATAGTGGCGTAGCAGCTCGTTCAACCGCTTGAAGATTGCAGCTCCCGCAATCTTCATGCCACTATACCTATATATACGTTTCGAACTTTTGGTCCGTCGAAACATTGAATCGTCGGAACATTGGCGAGTCGAATCCGTGACCCTTCGAAAAATTGCGCTTTCGATACATTGCATTTCGTATTTTTTGTTTTCGAATGTATGACCGTTCGAAACTTTGCCCATTCGGATTAATGGACTTTTGAAGCCGTGCAAGGTCGAAACATTTAAATTCGAATAAAAAAATTTCGAGCTTATGAGCTTTCGAAACATTGAAAATTGGAAACTTCGAGACCTACTCGCTTACTGCCGTGGTGGAGGGGGGGGGAGGTCTCGACGTTTCGAATTTTCAATGATTCGAAGGCTTATAAGTTCGAAATTTTTTTATTCGAATTTTGATGTTTCGACCTTGTACGGTTTCGAAAGTCCATTAATCTGAACGGGCAAACTTTGGAACGGTCATAGTTTGGACAAAAAAAAAATCGCAATGCAATTTATCGAAAGCACAATTTTTCGACGAGTCACGGATTCGACTCGCCAATGTTTCGACGATTCAACGTTTCGACGGACCAAAAGTTCGAAACGTATATATAGGTATAGTGGCGTGAAGATTGCGGGAGCTGTAATCTTCAAGCGGTTGAACGAGCGGCTACGCCACTATACCTATATATACGTTGTCGAACTTTTGATCCGTCGAAGGATTGACCGTTCGAAACATTGGCGAGTCGAAACATTTATATTCGAATCGTAGAGATTTCGATATATTGACCGGTCGGACATTTGATCGTTCGAATTTTTTAAATTCTGTGACATGACTAGTCGAAATCAAAAAATTCGGAGATTTTATTTTTCGATAAATTAAAATTCGAATAAAAAAATTCGAACTTATGAGCTTTCGAAATATTGAAAATTCGAAACTTCGAGACCCACCCGGGGGGAGGGGGTTGGTCGAGAAAGAGATAGCTCGAAAGAGTATCAAGAGTATGTCCTTTTCTGTACAGTCGGGTGAGAATGTTAGATCTAACTCGATCACTGAAATGTAGAAAGACGTGCGCGGCTCAAATATTCTCTTACCCGACTGTAAAAAAAGGACAAGGATACTCTTTCGAGCTTTCAAGCTTTCGAAAAAAAGGACAGGGATACTCTTTCGAGCTTTCGAGAGAGAGAGAGAGAGAGAGAGAGAGAGAGAGAGAGAGAGAATGAGAGAGAGAGGAGAGTAAATATGGTAAAATCAATAAAAATAAATAAAAATAAAATTAAAATGTATAATTCATATTTTATGGCGTTTTGAAATTTTTCCAAAACTCAATGTAAGTGCTTTAGCTACCATAATTTTCGAGATATCCGGCGGAAATTTAGTACGAAGTTGCACTATCATCGAAAGAGGTTTCGTATCGAATTTGGACAAAATCCAACGAGACGTTCAGATTTTATGAGAATTATAATTTTTCGAATTTGACATGATTGCCCCATATATGTTGATTTCGACTTACATCACACTCACACAATGCTCTTAACGTCACAAATGTGAAAAAAAGGTGCAAAATAGAACCTTGCACATGGCTTCCTCATCACTCTACCGCTTGGCTAAGCTTCCTCTCTGAGGAAGCCAAAATTGATCGACACATAGTTCCTCATAGAGGAATCTTTGGCAGATGTGTAAAATGATGAGGAAGCCATGTGCAAGGTTCTACTTTGCACCCTTTTTTTACCTTCTGATTCCTTATAGCTTTGTTTCGGTTAAATTTTTTTTCTCGAGATGAAAACGTTTTCAGAATGTCCTAAAGATCTCAAAAGCACATTTAAAAAAAAATCCCGGATGTACTATTGTCGAAAGATGTTTGGTATTAAATTTTGACAAAATCCATCTTGCCGTTCAGATTGACCCTTCTGAACATTGCTCGTTCTGGTTTTCGAGCCCCACCCTTATTCATGGCGGGGCAAATTCCTCCGTGGAATACAACATCAAGTCGAATGTTTCTCTTTTTCTTATAGCGAAAACATCCTCACGAATATGCGGATGATTTTGTTAAATACAAAAAAATAAAAAAGGATCAGATGGCTGAAGAAGGGCATACTGCAGGGAGAAAAAAGAATGACCTCTGTAATTTTTCCCAGTCGTTACATGATAAGAATGTGACGAACTATATTCTTGAGAGCGGTGCCCCTTTTTCGACAGTAGGAATGCAGTCTTTTCGCAAGATATTTGATGGTAAGAGGTCTATTCACACTTAATATATTATTGCGATAAATCCGTTATCCGATAAATTCCATACCGTAGATATGAACATAAGAAAAAATGGCGTGTTGCTGAAGCACATGTCACGACGTAGTCTGGAGCGTCAGATACAAAAAAAATTTCGTGCTCAAATGGATAATATCAGCACACAATTGAAACAAAATGCGGTATACGTTTGCACAACCGCCGATATTTGGACGGCAAGTAATCGCCGCTTTCTCAGTGTAACCGCTCACTGGGTAAGTTCGGAAACATGATATTAAGACTACTTCAAACGACCACACGTGCAGGTCTCTAACTATTTTGAAATAATTTTGTAGATTGATGCACAACATTTGAGAAGGCATTCAGCTGCCATCGCTTGCCGACGGTTTCCAGGATCGCATACGCATGATCGAATCGCGAACTTGCTCGAGGAAATCCACGCTTCTTTTGGTTTGGATTCGCGAAAGATTGTTGCTACAGTGATAGATAATGCAAGTAATTTCAAGAAAGCTTTCGAAACATTCAGAGTAGACGTCACCGACACTGCTGAAGTCGAGAGTGTATTAGAATCGGAAACGGACTCCGATTCTGATACTGAGATGGTACGCGATACAAATGATGGCGCATCAGGTGAAAATGAACACCCTATTGCCGATGACATTAGCGAAGAAGTAAGTATGTTCAGTGGCTTGCCGCGTCATTTTAGATGTGCGAGCCACACATTGAACCTATTAGCGACTACGGATGTTTTGAAAACCGTTAAAACATCCAAAACGTTGTCAACTCAGTTCGAACAAGTCATGGCACGATGCCGATGCTTGTGGAACGTCCTACGATACCCAAAACGACGGGAGATATTGACGAATACCCTCGGGCAATGTCTCTCGAGACCTATAGTTGTTAGATGGAATTCCCTTTTTTCGTCACTACAACAAATTTATGATTTACGCGAAAAAATAATCGAAGCTAGCCAGATTCTTAGCATTTCAACTCCATTGAGAGATAATGATTATAAATTTATTGCTGAATACCTTCAGTGTTTAAGGCCAGTAGCCGAAACACTGGATAGGCTTCAGGGGGAAAAACAATGCTTCTATGGTTATCTTCTTCCTAGTCTCGTCTCTCTACGCCGTAAGTTGAATCAGATTAAGCTGACCGGGCAGTTGGAGTATTGTCAAGCCATTGTAGTGGATATAATTCGAAACCTCGAACTTCGCTTCAGTGATTTTTTCGAAGTTAGAGGGAATGGAATATTTGCGGCAGTGGCAGCAGTTTTGCAGCCGCAATTTAAAACGCGCTGGCTGAGATGTCTCAGCCTGGCTGCGCAAGCGAAAGTGAAAGACGCTGTAATGGCAGCAGCGAAGGAAGCTTCTCAACGCTCCCCAATCCGTCCGGAAAATGAAGTCCAACAATCTCGTGCTACCAATGACGATTATGACTTCGGCGAAGACGAAGTACGCGCCACTAGCACCCATTTATCTCTTGGAGAGTCGGTTGCTGAATTACAGATGCGGACCTTCATGAGTGATCCTTGCACCGAAGACATCTCAGTTATCAACAACTATACGGAGATTAAAGACTTATTTGTGATGTACAATACACCACTGCCATCGTCTGCTCCAGTTGAGAGACTTTTTTCGTATGCAACGATGATGAACTTGCCACGGTACAACCGGTTAACAGACGATAATTTCGAAATCAGAACGCTCTCGAGATGCAATTTTAGCATTTCATAAATACTTTAACAGTTGAGTTTAATAAAAACGGTGTTCAACCGCCACTTTCCTCACCCACCTTAAGCGATGGTTAAAATAGAAAGTATTCAGATTTCTGCAATAATTGAAAATAATTTGGATAAACTATTGCTTCACAGTAGAAATTAATATTTCATTGGAATTATTGACCATGATAAGTTAGTAGTAAAATCATTTTATTCAATACTCAAACAGTTGAGTTGAATAAAAACGGCGTTCAACCGCCACTCTACCCACCCACCTTGAGCGATGGTTAAAATAGAAAGTATTCAGATTTCTGCAATAATTAAAAATAATTTGGATAAACTATTGCTTCACAGTAGAAATTAATATTTCATTGAAATTATTGACCATGATAAGTTAGTAGTAAAATCATTTTATTCAATACTCAAACAGTTGAGTTGAATAAAAACGGCATTCAACCGCCACTTTCCCACCCACCTTAAGCGATGGTTAAAATGGAAAGTATTCACATTCCTGCGATAGGTACAGATAATTTGAATAACCTTTTGTTCTACAGTCGAAATTACTATTTTATTAGAATTATTGACCATGGTAAGTTCGTACTATAAGTATTTAAATCCAATTCGGTTCGGATGAATGTCGTTTCCTGTTTCGGAGAAAATAACAACTATTCAAATCATGCTGCTTGCTGTCACTTATCACGTATTTCTAAATACGTTACATATTACGCATTTCTGAACACGAATGGTCTAACATGAAAATAGTACATTGTGTACCATGGAGGTAACAGGGGACTTTAAGAGTCGAGCGTGGAGGTTTCAGAACGAGTCTATGGGGTAAGTCTTTGAGGTAATAATCTTATCGGTTTTGGCTCTCTTATAGAGAAAGCTTCTTGCACTACCTTGAATTCATTTGTGTTAAATTAACATCCGTTGTTTGTATGCATGTGATAGATGACCTTAGGCTCCTTAACCCCGTGAGGGTTCTCATCAGATCGATAATAGTTATCGGGGTTCGTCTCTTTCGACATGCCATACCTACAATGTCCACGTATACTTCTCTTTCCGGTGACCCATGTGTCTGAGCAATCCGTAAGGTAAATCTTAAAGTGATCTAACAAGTGTGAATATTCACCACCTCTAAAGCTCTACTTTTCGTTTAGGATATCGGGTAACCGCATCCACCATTGACTCGGAATTCAACATCGCAAGTATCGTCACAAGATATTTTAATCTTTGTGTATGGATCAGCGCCTGAAAGAGGAGGGTGACTTTCGCCTTCATGAAGCTTCCGGCCAGTGGACACGATCGTCACCCGAATATATCATAAGAGCAGATAAATTGCATCCGCTGCTTCAGAACGTGAAGAGGGAAAAATACCTTGTTAGATAGATATTTGTTGTGTGCGAATCGTCACGACGTATGCACACATATTTATTCATGTTGTGTGACTTGGTTTGGATAACCAGAATTATAACAAGCAGTGCCCATAGTTAGTAGTATCCATCGTGAGTTGTCCCGATGGTTTGTAGTGCCTATGGCTAGTAACGCCTATAGCTATTCGTGTTTATTGTGTGTGTGTGTGACCCTTTGCTGCACAAGTAACTTCCCGATTCGCGAGTTAAAATGTATCATTATCATTATTATATAAATTACTAGCGGTTGACCGGCGGCTTCGCCCGCGTCCCGTCCCATCCCATCCCGTCGCTCGCATATGAAAAAAAACATTAAACCACTTCCGGTCGATCGAATTTTGAATCCTTTCCTAGTGAGCACCTACTATACGACTCGAACCTCCAAGCAAAATTTCAACCCTCTATTTATTCCCGTTCCAGAGATACAGTAACCGTCCTTACAAACATTCACGCCCTATTCCACCCCCTCAGGGGTTGATTTCCGAAAAATTCTTCCTCGATGAGCATCTACTGTGTGACCCGAACCTCCATGCAAAGTTTCAACTCTCTCTGTCTATTTCCGTTCCCGACATACAGCAACAATGATTACAAACGCCCACACCCCACTCCACCTCCTTAAGGGTTGATTTTCGGCAAATCCTTTCCTAGTAAGCACCTACTTTACGACTCGAACCTCCATGCAAAATTTCGACCCTCTATTCATTGCCGTTCCAGAGATACAGTAACCGTCCTTACAAACGTTCACGCCCTATTCCACCACCTCAGGGGTTGATTTCGAAAAAATTCTTCCTCGATGAGCATCTACTGTGTGACCGAAACCTCCATGCCAAGTTTCAACTCTCTCTCTCTCCCTCTAATTCCGTTCCCGACATACAACAACAGTGATCACAAACGCCCACACCCCACTCCACCTCCTTAGGGGTTGATTTTCGGCAAATCCTCTGCTTGTGAGTACCTACTGTATGATTCAAACCTCCATGAAAATGTTCAACTCTATCTATTGCCATTCCAGAGATTATTGCGAAAAATTCCAAATTTTTCAAATTTTGCAAAAACACTAAAAAACTACTCAACCGAATTGCAGCAAAATCAGCTCTAAGTTGAACCGGAACATATCGATTGTATCATCGATCAGTT
>OY759159.1:13155443-13364285 GCA_963662125.1 Diplazon laetatorius
ACACACACACACACACACACACACACACACACACACACACACACACACACACACACACACACACACACACACACACACACACACACACACACACACACACACACACACACACACACACACACACACACACACACACACACACACACACACACACACACACACACACACACACACACACACACACACACACACACACACACACACACACACACACACACACACACACACACACACACACACACACACACACACACACACACACACACACACACACACACACACACACACACACAACACACACACACACACACACACACACACACACACACACACACACACACACACACACACACACACACACACACACACACACACACACACACACACACACACACACACACACACACACACACACACACACACACACACACACACACACACACACACACACACACACACACACACACACACACACACACACACACACACACACACACACACACACACACACACACACACACACACACACACACACACACACACACACACACACACACACACACACACACACACACACACACACACACACACACACACACACACACACACACACACACACACACACACACACACACACACACACACACACACACACACACACACACACACACACACACACACACACACACACACACACACACACACACACACACACACACACACACACACACACACACACACACACACACACACACACACACACACACACACACACACACACACACACACACACACACACACACACACACACACACACACACACACACACACACACACACACACACACACACACACACACACACACACACACACACACACACACACACACACACACACACACACACACACACACACACACACACACACACACACACACACACACACACACACACACACACACACACACACACACACACACACACACACACACACACACACACACACACACACACACACACACACACACACACACACACACACACACACACACACACACACACACACACACACACACACACACACACACACACACACACACACACACACACACACACACACACACACACACACACACACACACACACACACACACACACACACACACACACACACACACACACACACACACACACACACACACACACACACACACACACACACACACACACACACACACACACACACACACACACACACACACACACACACACACACACACACACACACACACACACACACACACACACACACACACACACACACACACACACACACACACACACACACACACACACACACACACACACACACACACACACACACACACACACACACACACACACACACACACACACACACACACACACACACACACACACACACACACACACACACACACACACACACACACACACACACACACACACACACACACACACACACACACACACACACACACACACACACACACACACACACACACACACACACACACACACACACACACACACACACACACACACACACACACACACACACACACACACACACACACACACACACACACACACACACACACACACACACACACACACACACACACACACACACACACACACACACACACACACACACACACACACACACACACACACACACACACACACACACACACACACACACACACACACACACACACACACACACACACACACACACACACACACACACACACACACACACACACACACACACACACACACACACACACACACACACACACACACACACACACACACACACACACACACACACACACACACACACACACACACACACACACACACACACACACACACACACACACACACACACACACACACACACACACACACACACACACACACACACACACACACACACACACACACACACACACACACACACACACACACACACACACACACACACACACACACACACACACACACACACACACACACACACACACACACACACACACACACACACACACACACACACACACACACACACACACACACACACACACACACACACACACACACACACACACACACACACACACACACACACACACACACACACACACACACACACACACACACACACACACACACACACACACACACACACACACACACACACACACACACACACACACACACACACACACACACACACACACACACACACACACACACACACACACACACACACACACACACACACACACACACACACACACACACACACACACACACACACACACACACACACACACACACACACACACACACACACACACACACACACACACACACACACACACACACACACACACACACACACACACACACACACACACACACACACACACACACACACACACACACACACACACACACACACACACACACACACACACACACACACACACACACACACACACACACACACACACACACACACACACACACACACACACACACACACACACACACACACACACACACACACACACACACACACACACACACACACACACACACACACACACACACACACACACACACACACACACACACACACACACACACACACACACACACACACACACACACACACACACACACACCTACACACACCTACACACACACACACACACACACACACACACACACACACACACACACACACACACACACACACACACACACACACACACACACACACACACACACACACACACACACACACACACACACACACACACACACACACACACACACACACACACACACCCGGAAATTGGAAATTTGAGAAAAATTGAGTGAAAAAATTTGAAAAAAAAAGTGATTTTTTTCAAAAACTTTTTTTTGGAAAAAAAATTTCAAAAAACCTTTTTTGTTTGGACAAAGAAATTTCGGTCTTAAAAGAAAAAAAATCAAAAAAAAAATAGAATTTGTTGTGAAAAAATTTTTTTAAAATAATTTTCGTATAATTTTTGTATATAATATTGTAACGCTCCTCACGCACATACACACACGCACGCACAAGCGCGCGCGCACATCCGGAAGTTTATTGGAAAAAAAATTGTCGAATAAAAACAAAAAAATTGTTGAAAAAAGAATTTTATTTTGAAAAAAAAAAATTGTTAAAAAATTGTTGAAAAAAAAAATTGTTGAAAAAAAAAATTGTTGAAGAAAAAAAATTGATGAAAAAAAAAAAATTGTTGAAAAAAAAAATTGTTGAAAAAAAAAATTGTTGAAAAAAAAAAATTGTTGAAAAAAAAAAGATTTATAATTTTTTTATACGATATATTGTCGAATAGATTGCGGGCACAACGTCATCAGGTAGAAAATTTGATACCGAATGAGGATCCACTCGTTTCTTCGATTTATTTCTAATAGAGAATCATTTAGGTAGACGTAAGTGAGTGGAAATATACTTGAGGCCGGGGCATAGGCCGAGTGGGGAACCACTCGAGCGGAATCAAAACAAATGGGCGCCGAAATTCACTTGGAATTTATTCCGGCGTCAAGTGAGCGTCCATTTGACAACAGAATAAATTCCGAGTGGAAATAAATTCGTTATTTAAACTCGAATAAAATGACGAGTGGAAATAAATTCGTTACTTGAACGCAAAAGAAATAACGAGTGGAAAATCACTTGGTATTTAAATTCGAAACAAATAACAAGTGAAAAATCACTTGATATTTAAAATCGAAACAAATGACAAGTGAAAAATCACTTGTTATTTAAAATCGGAACAAATGACGAGTGAAAAATCACTTGTTATTTAAAATCGAATCAAATAACGAGTGAAAAATCACTTGGTATTTAAATTCGAAATAAATAACGAGTGAAAAATCACTTGGTATTTAAAATCGAAATAAATGACGAGTGAGAAATCACTTGGTATTTAAATGGTGTATTTAAATACTTTTTCACTCAAGTGTGCCCATCCCTGATTGAAGTTTTGCAAGGGATTTTTGGAAGGCTTCAAGAGTACAATTTTACCATTAAACTCTCGAAGTGTTCTTTCTTTCAAGAGCGGGTACCGTTTCTCGGTTTTATAATTCAAGGAGTTTCGCCGGATCCAAAAAAGCTCGAAGTAATAAAGAATTTTGAAGAACCTCAATGTAAAAAAGATCTCCAACAGATTCTCGGTGTTTGTAACTACTATAGGCAGTTTAACGTAAGACATAGCCATTCGGTGGACGAGCTACGAAAACTATTGACGAAAGATAAGGAATGGGAGTGGACACCTAAACATAGGGAACCGTTTGAAAAATTAAAGAGAGATTTCACACAATGCATTCAACTCAGTCACGTCATACCAGGAGTTCCATTCAGAGTTCAAACTGATGCGAGTGATAGGGGAATTTGCGGCGTATTATATCAAATTAACGATCAAGGATATCACTACGTCATTGATGTGAGCAGATGCCTAAACAAAGCCGAGATCAAATATACTACAACGGAAAAGGAGTTATTGGCGGTAGTCTATGCCCTTCAGAAGTTTAGATTATATTTGATTAACACGGAATTTGTGGTGGTAACAGATCACAAGTGTCTGACGTTTTTTCAATCAGCGAATTTCCAGAACGCTCGGATTACACAATGGTCCCTATTGCTGCAACAGTATACATTTAAAGTGGAGTATTGTCGAGGGACGGATAATGTGGTAGCCGACTTTTTCAGCAGGCACCCAGAGGGTAGATTTGTAGAGGGAAATTCGGATAGAGTCATTATTTCAGCGTTGCATCGATGTTTCTTGCCCGTTAGCGACGATCCTGAAGATATGTCGTTAATAATTATCGCTCTAATGGAAAACGACAAAGATCTAGCTAGACAAATTCGCGATCTAGAAAAATTACAACGTGAGGATCGAATAATACAAAAAATCATTAAAGATGACGGGTTAATTAAAGAAGAATCAAAGATTCAAAAGCAGGGTGGAATAATGTTTTATCGAGAGACTAACGAGCAATAGTGGCGAATATTGATACCTGAAAGGCTTCAAGAAAAATTAATTGACGTGATTCATGTAAAACTGGGTCATCCGGGCGTATTTAAGACCCTTAGTCATCTCAAAAAGTTTTATTATTGGAAGAAGATGTCGAAGCAGGTTAAAGATCACGTTCGATGCTGTAATACATGTCAACGAGTGAAGTATCTTACGATGCCGATGGAGGGAGAATTTAATTTTGTCGCTTCCTCGGGACTGAACGATCTTGTCACTGTCGATTTTTACGGGCCTCTACCCATGGCTAGAGGAGGATTTCAGTATATATTCGTGATGCTTGACGCATTCACGAAATATGTGAGTCTATACACGTTAAGAAAAGCGACAGCGAAAATCACTCTAAAACGAATATTCGACAAATTCATTCCTAAATTCGGTAAGCCTAAGAGAATCCTATCAGATCATGGAACTCAATTTACTCCTAATCTATGGAAATCGACTCTCGAAGGAGAAGGTATTCAGGTGTTGTTTAGCTCGATTCGTCATCCTTGTTAAGCCATCCGTTTAAACAAAAGAACTTTCGTTTCGTAATCATAAAAGATAGTATAAGAATTTGCTCGCTGAACGAAACTCAGAGAGTTTCGTCTGTCGCTATTGTAATATCACTTTCCGCTGCCATCGAATAATTGACAATGGTCACCGGAATACGTCCGGTCCGATATGTCGCGAATCATATTCATTTCGACCACCTCGGCGACTCGCAATTAGACCTCGCCTCCCCCCGCACTTTGCAGTAAGACGCATCGCGACTTGAACAATTACCGTCAGAAGTCGTTTTGACGCGATCGAGTGCAGAGGTCCTCTCTGCTACAATTAGTTGTTGTACTAATTGTAACGCGTTAATAACGGAATAACAGAGACTTTAAATTTAAACGCGGATCGTTTGTAACAAACATCTATAAGTTTTAATATTGAGAATCTGTTATTTGTATTCGATAAAAAGTGAAAACCAACTGAATAAAAAATCTGTTTTCGCTTATAAATCGTGATCCTTCTCCTTCGCGTAAAGTCCGAAGACATCTTCCTGATTCCTTGAAGCTCTGATTCTTCGCCCGCTTCGCGTCGTATTCATCAAGGTTCGTTACTCGTTCTCCGATGACATCACCTGCAACGGTAACGGAAGTCCAAGGGAACGAGACCTTTGATCAACATTTCGATAAGTATTCTCATACACACAGTGTTCGACTCACTTCACATATTGGTCCTGACTCTGATAATCGAAGGAAGACTGCGCCGTCAATAAAGACACCGTTGGGCTACGGACCTATTGTTACGCGTATTACCATCTATCGACGTAATACAAGCCTTGGAAGGGCTTCACCAAAAACTTAACCTGGCGATTCGAAAACCTTAGGTTCTTTATTGAAACGAGTTTCCTTGTGATGTGTATTTTGCACAAGGACAGAGTTGATAACGAACGCTAGTTGGATTCGAGTCATTTTCCAAGCCATATGCGTAACATAAAATTGGCGATCCTGCCAGGATACAAAAAAAAAAAATAATAATAATAATAATCGTAAAACCGGAAAAGTGAAAATACTAGTTCGTTGCCGAAACTCCACGACGGAGGGTGTAAAACTACGAAACCTGTGCACGAGTGAACGTTGAATAGAAATTCAACTTAGTTAATTTTGTGTTGACGGAAAAAACATTGCTACGCTGAATTTTCCGAAAGTGAACCACGAACAACTGTGTAATGAGATACTTATACGTACCGCGCATCTATAAGACTTCGCTGCAGGAGCACGAGCACGGGAAGGATTGACCTAAAACTGGGGGAGACACGCCTTCAGAAAATAACCTCAACACCGACGGTATGCTGGATCATCAATCAACGCGAGAAGTCTACAACCGATCGTTGTAACAGCGCCCGCCGCTTCAAGAACGTCCGTAACAACATCATCCGACTATTATTGTATGCGAGCACTGAGTAAAAGTAAGTTTCAAATTTTATAAAAAAAAATTAGCGACTCTTTTGCGAAAAGACTTCTCCGCAGTTATTATTCTGCGCACGATAAATTAAAAATAAGGATTTGTAATTGCTTTGTCCTTCAAATAACGCAATTGAGTAATTTTGTGTGTTTAACTCTGAAAGAACCACTAGCATTGAAAGCTATTTCCAGTTCAAAGTAACAAAAAGAGACACGGCAAATAATAGAGTCTCGTTACTACGTAAAAAAAAAATAATAATCATAAAAATACTATTTTTTTTTATTCATTAAATTTTTTATTTATTGTCATAAAATCTGCTTATGATTTATAAAGAGTTCTCGGATTATAAAAAAAAATAATATCTTTGAGACACACAACATCGCTCAATTAAAACGTACATACATATATCTAAATATACTTATATATATATATATCGTAATATAAAATATCATAATAAGTAAAATATATGTGAGCGCTCCTCGGCAAGAAAAACTAGACGTGAATAAAAAAAAATTGAAAAAAAAAAACAACAACAAACACGCTCACTTCGGTCCGAATAAAAAATATATATACATTTGCAAAGTTAAAAAAAAAAAAAAATAAATAAATAAAAATAAAAATAAAAATATTTCGATCAGTAATAGATATCCATCGGCACTGTGACAGTAAAAGAAAAAAAGGGTAATGTCAACATCAGAAAAGAGCATTTATGGAAGAAGTATAATAATTCAGGAGATACCCAAACACGTGAAAGATCTCCCGAAAAAACTTTCGCAAATTTTATTCAGCTATTTCTTCTATTACAAGGATCACCCCGAATGGAATCCTAAAATAGATTTAGCAACATTTAAAAAATCCGAGCACATAAAATCCGCAAATTGGGAATTTCATAAAAATCCCGACAACCATGCACATTTATTAGCATATCATGGAACACTCCATTCATTAGATTATATCTTGGTAATCACGGGAAAAAAGACGATTGAGGAAGTTAGCGATCAAAACCTTGCATTAGCAATTCTACCGGAAAATCAAATTTCTATTCTTCAGTCCAGGGGAGTAGAATCCGAAGCATCAGGTAGTGCAGAGCTCAAACCACCTCATAAAAAACGATATATCGAAAATCCCAAAACTTTGAAAAAACTCGAAGACGCCCAACAAGCCAACTCTGAACTCGCACTTTTAGTAAACAAATACGTAAACGAGGGACTGACACTAAAAGACAGAGCGATAGAAGAAGTAGAACATCGGGACACGGGAATTCGACAATTGCAGCAGGCACTTGCAGAATAAGATATCGAAAAAAAACATTTCGTAAAAAAAATTGAACAGCAAAACGAACAGATTGCTCAATTCACTGGCAATAAAATAGAACTTGAAAGAAATATATTTGAGTTGAAAACTGAAATAATAAATTTACAGAAAAAAAACGATTTTAACCTTACACTCGTTGAACAAATAAATCAAAAGAATACAGAACAAAGCAATCTTATTCGCACACTCGAAAACCAAAATTTGCATCTCGAAAATCAATTCTCAAACATTTTGCAAGAAAAGAACGTAGAAATCGCAAAAAACACGACGAAATATTCGAACTCAGACAGACTTTACAACACACTCAGACTGAAAAAAAAACATCAGACGGTGAAATTTCGAAACAAACAACCGAACTTGAACAATTGGGAGACCAATTAAACACTGCTAATATCAAAATCCAAACGTGTCAAGAAAAAATTGGAACTCTTGAAAAAACAAATTTTTCACTACGATCTCAAGTAATAACCCAACAAGAGTACCTCGATAAAGAATCCATTGAAACACAAGATTATTTTGAACAGCTCCAAGAACAAAACGCCGAGACTCAAAAGCAATTAATCATCGATTTAAAAAAAAAATTACGACGCTCAATTCGACCAACAAATAGAAGCAAAGGTACAGGAACTCAAGATAACCGAAGATAAATTTAAATACGAATTTCAACAGGCGTTACTTGACGAAAAAAAATTATTACAAAAATCCACAGCGGACTTACAAATCGCGCTTGAAGAAAAAAATCAACAAATTAGAAATTAGCATTTTGAAATAGACAATCTAAAACAAATACACCGACAAGACATGGTTACTCGAACAATGACAGAGGCTCAAATAAATGGCGAAATGGAAACATTGAGAATGGAAAATTCTCAGCTTCAAGAGGAATTGCATCAAACGCAAAACCAAATGAGTAAGATGCAGGCTACAATGGAGAAACTTCTATTGACACAAAAATCTCAACGTAACGAAAATCAACGTGGCTACATCAAAAGTCCCTTGAATTCAGGGAATCACGGGCAAAACAATCCACCACCAGGAGGAGACCCAGGAGACGAAGATCCCGATGACTTCGGTGATGATGATGGGAGTGACTTCGACAACAGAAGAAACAATTCATTTAGACGACCAAGGGAATTGCTACCTCGAGACCTACTTCCAAACGAAAATGCACCAGCAAAGGAAACTATAGATATAGTTCCGATCTTCACCGGCGATACAGGAGATGGAGCAGTAAACATATCGGAATGGATATCGAAAGTCGACCGAGCTCGACACTGGACAACGCCAAGCCAACACGGACTTGTGTTGGAAAAGATACTGACGATGAAAATCAAAGGAAGAGCACAAAACTGCATATCGAACGTAGACATCCGTACGTACGACCAATTGAAAGATGTATTGGTGAAACGAGTCAACCCTATGAAATCATCCTTGCTACTGATGAATGAGATGACAGCATGTGTCCACACTCAAGGAACGATTCAGGAACACAACACCAAATTTCGTAAAATTTACACATCTTGGTTGAACGCGAAACGACTTGAATTGAAACAAGCTTATCAGACCGACGAAGCAATCACAATTTATCTGCAAATATCCGATAAAGACGTTATTCTGACTTATTTACAGAATCTCAAGGAAGATACAAGAGCATATCTCCGGACGCAGGATATCTATTCACTCGCGCAAGCGGAAACGACTGCCCAGGGACATGAAGACTACAAAAGAAGTATTCAAAGGCAACGAGGAATGTTTCACGAGCCTCACCATCAACGAAGACCGGACCAATCGAAATTCTCGAACGAAAAATCGAGATTCAACGATAAACACGAGAAAAAAAACTTCTTCTCTATGAACAAACCAAATGTTCACCACACCAAGTATGAATCGTGTGACGAAGAGGAAGAAGAGCAGCAACATATGACACAGAAAGAACGTCAATACCAGAATGATATTCGACAATTTGATCTCGATTCAATAAACAATATAGATCAAATGAGAGAAGCGTTTGAGTACGTCATGGTAATAAATCATCCGGATCGACAATGCACTTACTGCAATCGACGTGGACATACCGAGATGTACTGCAACGAGAAGAAAAAAGACAACGATATACCGAGCCCTTTCAACAAAAAACACGAACAGAAAAAAAAGAAATTTCATAAAGAGAATTCAAATTTTCGGAAGACTCCGAATCAAAAGCGACCTCCTCAACAAAAAGTGAATGTGACGACCGAAGACCGAGAAAACACAAGCGACGACGAAAGCATTTGCGACGAGAGTACATTTCAGCAATAGATAAAGGACATCTATTTACGGCAAAATTCGACTTCAACGAAACGACATTCAAAACGTTAACAACTTTAATAGACACCGGAGCATCTATTAACATTATTAAAGAACATCTGGTAAAGGCGGAAGACATAATCAAAAAACCGATTACATTTAAAACAGGGAAAAAGAACAACAAGACACTCGGGTATACATTCATCAAATGCAAGGGCAATTTGAAAAACAAACACGACAAATTTCACATCGTTCCGCCCGATTATCCGATACGAGAGGATGCATTGATCGGAACACCGTTTATCTTAAACAACGACATGATGATTGATTTACCACAAGACAGAATAAGAGTCAATAATAAATATCAACAAATAGAATCGTCGGAATTCACCGTCCCCGCGGGACATTTCATCACTATTCCCGTCGAAGTAGAAAAACAGAAGGGAACAGTACTGGTCAAAACACCTCAAGGAGAGAGCATTCATCACATAAAAGATGGAATCGTAAACATTCCGTTAGCCAACGAAGGAAAAAAGAATTTAAATTTTCAGACAAAAAACATTCAGATTTTCGAAGTAAAACCAAGAATCATTGCCAACAAAATTAACCAGAGTAAAAAAAGAATTGAAGAACTAAAAGCCAAGATAAGCTTGGATCACATCCAAAGCTTCAAAGAAAAAAGTGAAGTTTGGACAATAATAAAAAATTATTCCGATTTATTCCAACTCGACGACGATGAATCACCAAGTACCAAACTCGCAGAACATGTGATCGTCATCGATGAACCGACGAGACCGATTAATATCAAATCTTACAGACCACCCAAAGTCCATCAAGATGAGGTTGATAGACAAGTTCAGGAACTACTAAAGAAAGGAACAATTCAACACTCGCAATCACCATTCAACGCACCCATTTGGATTGTACCAAAGAAAACGGATGCATCAGGAAAAGCAAAGTGGAGAATGGTTATTGATTACAGAAAATTAAACGAAAAAACGGCTCAGGGTTCGTATCCTCTACCCGTTATCGAGGACATTGTGGATGAATTAGGAAAAGCAACAGTTTTCTCTGCATTGGATTCGAGCGCGGGATTTCATCAAATACCTATGGAAGAAAAATCAAGAAAATACACCGCTTTCAGTACTCACGAAGGACATTTTGAGTACCTACAAATGCCCTTTGGATTGAAAAATGCACCCGCGACATTCCAGCGGATGATGAATACCGCATTAAGAGGGTTGATAGGAAAAACTTGCTTCGTGTACCTCGACGATATAATAGTTTTTGGGAAAACAATGGAAGAACATAATAAAAATTTGATAACCGTCTTCAATCGATTGAGAGACACGAATTTAAAACTGCAACCAGATAAATGCAAATACTTAAAACCGGAACTTGAATATTTAGGACACATAATCACACCTGACGGGGTAAAACCGAATCCCATAAAGTGTAAAGCTGTAAAAGAATTTCCAACACCTAAAACACCAAAGCAGATCAAATCATTTTTAGGACTTGCAGGATACTACCGAAAGTTTATCCCGAAATTTTCAGCAATTGCTAAGCCACTGACCGACCTCACGAAAAATTATCAGATGGAAAAAACCAAATCCATAATATGGACAGACGAATGCCAAACGGCATTTGACACACTTGAAAACATTTTGATCAAAGACCCTGTATTAAAATATCCGGATTATACCAAGAAATTTGTGTTAACGACGGACGCATCTAATCAAGGACTAGGAGCCGTTTTGTCACAAGAAGGACATCCCTGTGCTTATATATCGAGAACATTAAATAAAGCCGAAGTAAATTATACGACAACAGAAAAAGAGTTGCTTGCTATAGTTTGGGCCATTAAACGATTAAAGAGACAATATTTACTTGGAAGAAAATTTACAATAAAAACTGATCACCAAGCCTTGAAATGGTTAGCCAAACCAGATCCCGCATCCAGACTATTGCGTTGGAGACTCAAACTTGAAGAGTATGAGTTCGATATCGAGTACGTTAAGGGAAAACACAATACGGTAGCTGACACGTTGTCTAGAGAAGCATATATGGAGGAACCCAAAGTAAATAGCACTTTCGATGAGCATAACCAAATCAATTATAATTTACGTTCGAAAAAGACCACTGTTGAAAAAGATTTAGAAATTTCCAGCGACACAGACGTTGATGAAGACAAAATTTCGGAACACCCAGAAGCAGAACCAGAACCAGATCCCGAGATGCAGTTACCATTCGACTACTATCAATATTCGACATACAAGCTATATAACCCAAATAATCTTGGAAACCTTTTGAAAGAGAAACCTAATATCAAAGGAAAAAATTGGATAAAAATTAATTCACCAACCGACAATAAACCTCAAAGCCTATACTATCAGACACTCAATAAAGTAAGAACTAAATTGACTATCAATAAAATCAAAGGTACCAAACACATTAAAGTTTACATTGACAATTTGATGACTAAAGCCAACAGGGAAGAAATTTTATCGATATTAAGATTTTTCAGTATTAAAGATCCTGAAACTCAGTACGAATATTGTTTTTCGACGTTCGAGGAACCTCAGTACACTGATAAAAAGAAAATTATATCCGAAAGCCATGGAACTAATCTAAGCTCACATTTTGGAGAATATAAAACAATACAACGAGTAAAAGAACATAGAGATTGGGAACATCTTGAGGAAGACGTGAAGCATTATATAAAAAACTGTAAAACTTGTCAGAAATTCAAAGCTGTAAGAAACCGAGACATAGCTCCAGCTATCGTCCCTGAACTGCCAGACAAACCTTTTGAGAAAGTTGCATTAGACATATTTGGCCCACTGCAAAGATCAAGATCAGGGCACGAGTATATACTCAGTATACAGGATTGTTTAACTAAATATCTTGTGGTGTGCCCGCTAGAAACTAAGTCAAGTTCAGAAATTATTCAAGCGTTAAACGATGACTTCGTATTAATCCATGGAGTCCCCGATATTTTCCTCACAGATCAAGGACAAGAGTTTAATTCAAAATTAATGCAAGATTTCGAACAATTACACGGTATATTTCACATTAAAACCACCGCATTCCACCCTCAAAGTAACGGAAGTATAGAAAGAATGCATGCCTTGCTAAAGGAGTCAATCAAAACTATGTGTGAGGGACACATTGATAATTTCAAAGATATACTTAAATTAATAGCTTTCGCTTATGACAGTTCAAAGCACAGTGCGACTGGATATCGACCTGACGAATTAGCATTCAATAGAAAGCTCAGAAAACCATCGAGGCTACCGCATAAAAAATCATTAACATATGATGATTTGCTGAAAAAATGGACACTAACACACGATGCGATATTATCAGAAGCACGCGAACGATTACACCTGAATCAAAAACAAACAGCCGAAAGACTTAACAAACACAAAAATCGAACGGATTTTAATCACATTAAAATCGGAGAAACAGTTTGGCTTCACAATGAAAGTAAAAAACATAAACTCGACCTCGAATGGTTAGGACCATACGAAGTAATAGAATTATATACGGACAAATCTAATGTTAAATTGAAAATTAATAATAAGACTGAAATAGTTCATCTAAATAGAGTAAAGGCATTCGTTTCAGATGATGAACATAATGAAGATGTTGTTGACGGCGACGATCGCATTGACCGCAATTAACAGCGCTCTTACCGTTGAACTGGTAACTCTTGCGAACACTTCATTTATAGAAGAATATCAATCGTATGTATTAACTTACAGCGAAGAAATGAAATTTACAATTATCATAGACCTTAAGTGTATTCATAAAGCATACGCGGAAATCAAACGACAAGTTAGCCAGTACATAGCGTTACCAAGTCGACTTGAAGGGATAATTGGTCCCATTAATCAAAAATTCAATAAATTGAGAAATCAAATTCAGATTTTGAGAACATTGAGTCACGGAATCATGGAGAACGATAATGCCTCTAACGAAAACTCGCTCATCAAAGAAGTAGAAAACTTCGAAGATGCGAAACCATATTAAACATGGGGAGTAATAACACCCGTTTATAGCGGATACACCTGTTTACACACCGATGAAATAATATTGAACCTCCAAACAAAATTCTTACTACTCAATAACATCAAAAACACGCTTGAAAACCGAAAGAAAGTGATACCGACACTCCAAAGTTTGGGAAAAATTAAAAATTATGTAACAAAAACAGGAAATCCTAACATTGTTCAGCTTTGGATCATAACATCTTCAAGGAGAGAAAAAAGAGGACTTTGTAACTTCTGCGGAAAAATCCAAAAATTCCTCTACGGGATTCCTACTAACGAAGACTTGGAACGAATTGATAGTAATATTCAAAACGTGACGGATTCCGTAAATATTATCAAAATTTCAGTTCAAAAACAGTCCGCCGTCATTCAAAAACTCGCAACTGAAATAGGAAGATCCATTGTCGAAATGAAGCAAACACAACTCGGACTCGGCTATGCTGTTTCACTAATGTCGTGCATCGATACTTTGCTTTTCGATGTAAGTAAGGTAATTTTGGCGATAGAAACAAAAGCAATATTGCCCCAATTAGTAGAACCGAACACTGTTCTCAAGATGAATGACCGATTGCTGAACGAGTCAAAAAATGACTACGTATTCAATTATTTCAATGATACTAGAGCGCAACATTTCATCGATATTTCCGATAAAATGATACTTTTGAGAAAAAATAATTTGATATTCGAATTGACTATTCCGAAACTAGAAAATGACAAATGGGACTTGTATAACATCATACCTATTCCTAAGATCCACAACAATACTTACATTGTAACTGCGCCACGATTTTCTCACTTGCTGCGACAAGGAAATAATTATATGGTAATTAACGAAAACGAAATCGAGCAGATGAAAAAACTTGACAACTATTTTATTACGCACTACACGCATCCGATTTATAACAGAATTAATACACCAACTTGTCAAAATAATATCGACCAATGTAAGCTTAGCCAAATCCGCGTAAATAATGTAAGTTACATATCTCTGTATGATAATCACGGAGTATTGATAATACCGGAAATTGGAAAATCTATCCTGATCCTTGTGAATTGCAAGAGTCGGACAAGCGAAATCTACATCAAAGAAGTTACACTATTGAAAACAACGGAAAAATGTACTCTGGCTTACGAAAATACTAAAATGGTTCTAAATGGTTTCCCAGAAGAGTACCAATTAATAAATCCTAGTGCAACGTACTTGAGCACGAATTTTTCGGAATTAACTATTCGAGTTACAGAAGTAGCAAACCAAATAGACGTCACGTATCTCAGAGATATTGGTCAGGATTTGGATAGCATGAGTAAAGATCTGGAAAAAGCTGAAATTGTGCTGAAACACGATAAATTTTGGAACACCATGAATGAATTATTTGATGGATTTGTAAAATTTGGTTTACCCTCGATAGGTATCATCAGTATACTTTTCACTTTATGGCGTTTTGGAGCATTGATGCCTATACTCAAGTTTATTGGGAAGGGACTATTCAAGTGTTTTTGTCCTGAAGCCAATAAGAAAATCGAAAAATACGATGGTAAAGCAAATATAGAGTTGCAAAAACTTAGAAAACAATTAGATTCTATAGTAGAAGAGAAAAATAAGAAATTTGATTCCTCAAAAATCAAAGCGAAATCAAAAGGTGAACGAACTTCGGCATCCAGCTTCACTATCGCCGAAGTTCACTCTAACGTGGGGGGTGTTGAGCCATCCGTTTAAACAAAAGAACTTTCGTTTCGTAATCATAAAAGATAGTATAAGAATTTGCTCGCTGAACGAAACTCAGAGAGTTTCGTCTGTCGCTATTGTAATATCACTTTCCGCTGCCATCGAATAATTAACGATGGTCACCGGAATACGTCCGGTCCAATATGTCGCGAATCATATTCATTTCGACCACCTCGGCGACTCGCAATTAGACCTCGCCTCCCCCCGCACTTTGCAGTGAGACGCATCGCGACTTGAACAATTACCGTCATTAGTCGTTTTGACGCGATCGAGTGCAGAGGTCCTCTCTGCTACAATTAGTTGTTGTACTAATTGTAACGCGTTAATAACGGAATAACAGAGACTTTAAATTCAAACGCGGATCGTTTGTAACAAACATCTATAAGTTTTAATATTGAGAATCTGTTATTTGTATTCGATAAAAAGTGAAAACCAACTGAATAAAAAATCTGTTTTCGCTCATAAACCGTAATCCTTCTCCTTCGCGTAAAGTCCGAAGACATCTTCCTGATTCCTTGAAGCTCTGATTCTTCGCCCGCTTCGCGTCGTATTCATCAAGGTTCGTTACTCGTTCTCCGATGACATCACCTGCAACGGTAACGGAAGTCCAAGGGAACGAGACCTTTGATCAACATTTCGATAAGTATTCTCATACACACAGTGTTCGACTCACTTCACATATTGGTCCTGACTCTGATAATCGAAGGAAGACTGCGCCGTCAATAAAGACACCGTTGGGCTACGGACCTATTGTTACGCGTATTACCATCTATCGACGTAATACAAGCCTTGGAAGGGCTTCACCAAAAACTTAACCTGGCGATTCGAAAACCTTAGGTTCTTTATTGAAACGAGTTTCCTTGTAATGTGTATTTTGCACAAGGAAAGAGTTGATAACGAACGCTAGTTGGATTCGAGCCATTTTCCAAGCCATATGCGTAACACTCAGTCGAACCCCACGGAAGGTGTAATGCGAAAATTAGGTAGGCTGTTTCGAACGCTCTGCTCTGATAAACATACGAAATGGATTGATTTTGTCTCGGATATCGAAAAAGTATTAAATATAACCGTACACCAAAGTACTGGAATCCCACCTCATGAGCTGCACTTTGGCACCCCGGTGCAAGAAGAAATACATAAATTTATCGACTTTCCAGAAGGCAATCGAAAATCACACGAATATTAGATCGCGATGTCAGAAAACAATCTAAGGCGAAGTTTCGAAAATCAAAAAAGGCTCAACAGCGCGTGTCTAAAGTGGTTCTATCGGTGGGAGATCTCGTTCTTTTGAGAGTTCGACATTTGTCTAATGCTCTAGATCACGTAATTAAAAAGTTTTTCTGTCTTTTTGAGGGACCTTATACATTGGTACGTCAAGTAGGGGAAAATGCATTTGGTTTGTCTGATCCTGAGGATCTAAGTAACGAGGTCGGTACTTACAATCGCTCGAATGTCAGAAAGTATTACACCAAGGATGAAGATAGAGCGACCGTCGTCAAAAATCTGTTCGTCAATGCCCAGTCTATTCAGATACTCGCGCCTGAATAAATATAAGATTGAAAGACTGTAAATATACTTTAAGAAGAACCAGAATCGATGGTAATAATATATATAAAAAAAAAAAAAAAAAGACGAGAATCGAAAAACGACTCAATGAGGACTAAAACGATATAGACTATTTGATATTATAAGATACACAAAAAAAAAAAAAAAAAAAAAAAAAAAAAAAAAAAAAAAAAAACCGAATAAGTAATTAAGTAAAGAAGAATGTACATGTATCCTCTAACGACGATGTCTCTAACGTAGTTAGACTGAATTAACTCCGAAAGAGAAGATAGATATATTGGAAATTGGCAAAAGAGAGATCGTGGATATTTATAGAAAGAAAATAAATCTTAACGGATAAATTGACTCATTGTCAGACAAATAATGCAGATATAAAAGGCGTAGTTAGTCATGGATTAAGGTAGAATTAAGGTGTGAGTATGAGTGAAAAAATAATAATAATAATGATAATAACAAAAATAAAAAAAAAATAAAAAAAATGGATCGTATGAAAAAGCATCGATTGACTTCATGTTCACACTTTGGTCAAGGGTGTAACATGAAAGGGGGGAAATTGTAAGATAGTCATATAAAATTGAATATTGCCGCGTGAAACATATTGTGACGTTTCGGATTCGTATTGGCAATCGAGCGTAAGACTTTCATGCGCATGCGAAATATCAAATGATCGAAGACGCGTGCGCAAAGCGTGAGACCACGAGGGCACGAGTCCGAGAGACTCCCGACGCTCGCTCTCGTCCTCCCTGGAACACCGCGGTGAACAGACGCTCTCGAGATCACGCTCCAGCCATCTTCAACAACGTGGCCAATATTTAATCTCGTTTCGATCATCGGTCTCCAGGCGATCACCAAATATTCAATTCAAGATTTCCGACCCAGGGAGGATTTAAGCCATCGTAGAGCGTCGTATCAGATTGCCGATGAGTATTTTGTATTTTTTATATAATTTTACCAATCTCGTACAAGAATTGTGTATGACGAAAAGCGATATATGTGAGAGAATAATCGAAGAGAGTGATCGAATATAAACTTGACCAAAAAAATTGTTATTTATGTGAAAAGGGTGTGAATATACTCGTATGAATGGTCAGAAATTATACGTTATCCATGGATGCCTTTTCTCCAATATATATATATGTATCTATTTTGTTCGTGAACTGATCTGACCGCGTGTCGAAAATATATGAAAAATTTTACACCCCCTCAAATATTAGAAACGTTCATCGATAAGTGCAACATAATTATTTTTTTTTTGTGCGTGAACCACGAGGCCCGTCGGCCATTTTGTCGAGAAGCACCTCTTGGGGCTTCGCCGTCTGTGCTGCGCAGCGGGGTCGAATCGCCAGAGTTTCCGCGTTGACAAGATTTCCGTGTAGGCCCCCGATCGTCTGATGCGTTATAATTTTTTTGTGTTTTCCGATAATTTCCAAGAGTATTCTTTTTTTGTTTTACATTATTTTTTTTTGGTTATCCTTATTTTTTGTGTGCCGAGGCTATCATTGTAAGAGCCGTCAGTAGTCCCTCCCCCACCCCCTGTCGGTCTCATCCTTGCCATCGGCTCGCCGGATCGCGATTATTCGTTTTCCTTGTTTTTTTTGTGGTGCAATTTTTTTTTCTTTTTTTTTTTGTTACGGTGTCACTCCCGTTCGAGTGACTGGCGCCCATAAGATTGTTCTAGTTTTCTCATTTTTCATTTTTTTCATTATTTCGTATAGTGACCGGCCGTCCGACCCGTGTTCCCCTCTTCCCGCTGAATTAATCCCCCCCTTCCGCGTTATAGCTGCGTCGTAGTCCCACCGTGGACCTATCGCCCGCTAACTTTTTTTTGTATTTTCGAAATCGCGTTGAGCGCCCCGGCTACACTTGGTGGCCGTAGCAGTGGCTATCATCCCGTTCTTTTTGTTCCGTCCGACGCTCTTTTCGGTTAGCGCGATTATTTGTCACTTATCTGCTTTTTTTTGTTTGTTCATTTTATAGAATAACTTATCGGTATTGATTTTTGTTATTATTGTGGATCTCTCCGTTTTCATTTTTTTTATTTATTTATTGTTCCCCTCCCCGCGTTCCCCTCCCCCCTCCGTTGACCATAACCGTGACAGGTCACAAATTGGCGGCCAACGTGGGGCGACTAAAATTCTAGTATAAGCGCTCTCCTCGGCACTTAAATTCACCCCTTTTAATTTTTTTATTATTATTTTCGAGTATTGATATTATTATTATTATTGATTTTTCGCGAATCGACACCCGACTGCGCGCACTTGTCTTCGCTCGCAGCAAAAGGAAAAGAAATCTATCACATATAATTTTCGCCGATTGTTTATTTTCGCCCTCTTGTGGCACCCCGTATCTACCCCCCCTCTGGCGTACACTATTGTTTTTTTCTCTCCTTTCCTTTTTTTTCTTTCTTTACTCTTGATGTACACATTTTTTTTTCTTCTTTTACTCAGATTTCTTCTGCTTTTCTTTCGCTTCTTGCCCCTTGACCCAACCGGACATTTTTCTTTTTTTTTTGCATTCTCTTCCTTCTTACGACCCCCGACACACCCCTACCGGCCTGACGAGACACTGTTTAGATTATATATTTCTTTCCCTTCTCCGTTTTTTTCTTCCTCCCATTTCTCCCCTAGCCGTTAATCATCCCCCCCCCGCCCCGACTACCCGCGCCCCTACCCCGGTTCCAGCATTTCGAAGAATTTTGTAGATTATTAACCTGAGGGGTTTATTTAAATTGCCCATTTTTGTTTTTTTTGTTCGATTTCGTGCCTCGACGGATACCCGTGTTCATTGAGAATTTTTTTGGTAATTATGCAGTATCGCGGCTTTTCCGAATTTCACAGTTTTTTTAAATTTTCCTTTCCGAGGATGTGTATTCGGTCCTATAGATGAATAATCAGGCGGGGGAGGTCAGAAAATGTCATCGGAAATATTTTTTTTGAACGTTTTTTCGAATTTTTTTTTTTTTTTTTTTTTTTGAGGTCCGAGAGTTGTTCAAAGATGTATAACAGATACAATCCCAGCCAAAAGAAAGCCAATCCGACAAATCTCGATCATAACCACCCTGTGAATGCTAGAGAAATTCATAATCTTTAAATATCGTCGAATAGATGTTATTACATCTTTTGTCATTTTTCATATTGTATCCGAAAAACTTTAAAGCAAGCTACATTTCTATACTTTTGCGTGCATTTCTCGAGAACCAGACAGATGTTCGATCTCAATTTTTTGTGGACACTCATTAATCTTTATTCCACACATTGAAATTGAAAAGAAAATTTTGATATTAGTTCTATGCGTTTATCGTCAATAATAGCCTCAATGGTTTCTTTCCTATAAGAACAAATGTTAAATTTCATATAGCTATGAATTCCAAACAAGATAGACGATTGTTTTGAAATTCTCCATATTTTCTCGAAATTATGAGAGCTACTGATTGAAAAAAATTCAGAGTTTTCTTGATACTTCGACACATGTGTCATACATCCTTAATGTGTGTCCAACCGTAATAGTTAAAGTAACAAAGATTTAATCGAGTAACTCGCGATACGATAAATACGGAATGATATTGTCAAATATTTTTCTTTGAATTTTTGGCTTCATTTTTCATTGTGTTGTTACGTTAGATAAGTTTGGTGGCCCTGAAAAGGGCCGATGTATCTCGATAATTTACTCTCCCGAGCGATCGTCTTCGTATTCTTTCATGGCGGCAATGATTTGGAAGATCATGTGGAATCTGTCCACGTGTTTTGGATACTGCCGTTTAAGAAAAAATTCGGCAATGTATCCATCCATGTGGTACTCCCGACGACCGTACCGCGGAACGTTCGCTCGACTTTCCCGCCAGGTACGCTCGATATTCTGGGTATGAGCACCAGTATCCGGATCGACGAAATTAAACGTGTGGTTGACTGTAAGGTGTTCAAAGCCTTCCGACTGGAGGCAATTATACGCCCTCCAGCAATCTGACATGATGATCGATCCGGGTCGAACGTTTTTCACAATAACGTCCAACAACGTTTTCGACGATCTGTCCGACACGGGAACAATGAAAACTTCTTTCGTGTCACGCGAAAAACCGCCGAATATCCATTGACCGTCAATGATGCGACCTCGAGGGTATTTACGTTTCCCGAATTTAGCCTCGTCGATCTCTACGATACAGCCGGGACCACCGATAGGCAATGATTTGGAAATATACCACGAAAGAATCGCTTCCCGTATAAAACTCGACCAATCGACAATAGTATGGGTGCTAAGGCCCATTTCTATTTCGAGAAATTCTTGTCGCGGAGGCTTCAACGTGACGAAATATCCGATGAAAACACACGCATCTTCGAGAGAAAGCGTTGCATTCCGGAACCAACTGTCCGTCCGAATTGATTTTTTAAATGCACATTTCACGGTGACCACTTTCTTCCCCTTGGCGATTTTCTTACTTTTCTCGCATCTCCAGAATAAATCGTTCGAATTGAAAACGGCGGGTTGTCCACAACTATCGCACTCTACGGAGTTCGGAATTACCCCATGGGATTTGAGAAAATCAAAAAGTCGATCTTGATTTTCACACATCCGATGAAACTCACGCAAAGAAAGAACACAGCCGTTACACTCCATTGTACTCGAAAGAACTATCGAAACTGTGAAATTCTCGTGGGCTAGGTAGACCGAAGGCAACAACAAAGCAGTGTTTACATTTTTCAATGTCGTAGACGGTTGCTCTCAATCCGCAAAACAGTCGCCAGTCGATATTCGACGTTAAGGATTATTTTTCAAATTATTACGAATGATTGAAAAAATATTTTTAAAAAATATTTCCGAAATAATTTTGTAATCTTTCTCACATAATTCATCAATTAGCAGATAAAAAACTTGAGAAAAAATAAAAATGTAGAAATCTCATTTTTTTTTTTTAAATTTCGAAAAAAATGTAGTGTGTGGAATAAAGATTGATGAATGTCCACAAACAATTGAGATCGCTTTAAACTTTTTCGGATGCAATGTGGAAAATGCCAAAAGATGTAATAACATCTATTCGACGATATTTGAAGATTATGAATTACTCTACCATTCACAGAGCAGTTACAATCGAGATTTATCAGATTGGCATACTTTCGGCTGGGATTATATATGTCATACATCCTTTACATACTTATGTATACACAAATACACGTGTATATGATAGCGGTGAACAACTCCCGAACCTCAAAAGAAATTAAAAAATTAAAAAATTAAATTTCGAAAAAACGTTAAAAAAAATATTTCCGATGACATTTTCTGACCTCCCCCGCCTGAATATTCATCTGGGAGACCAAACAAACATCCTCGAAAAGGAAATTTTTAAAAAACTCCAAAATTCGGAAAAGCCGCGATACTGCATAATTACCATTTTTTTTGGTCTCTGTCTCTTTTTTTGTCTTTTTTTTTTATTTAGATTACCCGACCTGTTTTTTTTTAATTCTTCTTTTTCAATTCTTTTTTTTGTACTCCTCCGTTCATAAATTACCCAACATTCTTTCGCTTTTTACAAACAAATATAATCAAATCACTTTTCTCAGCCGTTACCTGGGTTAGTTTTTTTGCGGTTTTTGTTTCTCTCTTATTTTCTTATTTTTTTTGTCGGGTTAACTGATTCGAAATGGACCCCCCCCCCTATACCCTTCCGCTTTTGCCGCCAATGGTGGTGACGTCGACTAACACAACGACGGCCCCGACCACGACAATAACGACCACCGCCACCGTCACAACTTTCCATGCCGGTACGTCGAGTCCCCGCCCCCAGCACCAACCCCCTACCGACGCAGCGGAACGCGCCCGATTGGAAGCAGCAACGCAGGCCATCAAGCAACGGTTGATGGACCTGCCCGACCAGCGTGAGCTGTTTCGCCTGTGCGACCACGCAGGGTTAAGCACGAGAGGTCGCGTGGAGGACGTGCTCAACCGTTTCTGGCGGTATGAAGTTCGGCGACTATACCCCCAATGTCACGTCGATTGGTGTGTTGAGGACGATGAGCGGATGGATCCTTCCCCCTTCTGCCTCACGGCCGCCATATTGACTCCCGAATTTGACGACAACCTCCGTAGCACCCTGCATCAACACGACCTCATCCACTCACCACCCCTACCCACCGGCCAATCCCGCGGTCCGTTCCAGGACCCAATATCCCTGAATGAAACCGACGACCTCATGTCCCATCATGACCTGTCCCAGCTATCACAGCTACCCCCTCCCCTACCCTCTCGTTTCCCCACCGTGACCTTTGCTCCCGAATCGATAACCCCCCAAACCCTACACCGTCCCACCCCTACCACACTTCCGACCTACCCCCTCCTGGTCCCCGTCGCGGCCCCAACCCCCTTCGAAAACCACGACACCTTTTCGATACCTCGGAGACCCCTACCTAACCAAAACAGCACCCGCTTGAGACCTCTACCCGGCCCCAGCCTTCCTACCACCATCCATCCCACTCGTGCCCCTCGTACCTCACCAGCCGTGACGCAACCAGCATCGACCAGTTCCGTCGTTTTGGCCCGAAATTTGCGGGGAAACGCAACAACGACGCCGAGGAGTTCCTCCTTCGGTTGTACGAGTACTGCGACAACCGTTCGTACACCGAGGAGGACCTCCTGCGTGTCCTGCCTGAGGCGTTCTCGGATGAGGCACTGAGATAGCATAGGACCGAGCGAGAGACGTGGTCCACCTACGACGAATTTTTACAACAATTCCGCGTGAGGTTCGGTCACAACGATATCCAAGATAAGCTGTGCGCGGAGATGGAATCCCGCACGCAGGGCCCGGACGAACCTGTGGGAGAGTACCTCACCAAGATGAGGACGTACTTCTACCACATCACCCCCCCCTCCCCATGTCCGAGGAATCCCTGATCACCCGTTGTCACGATAATATGAGACCCGAACTCTCTATCCACATCCGCCGCAGTGAGATAACCCGTTTCGCCGACTTGATGGGACAGAGCCGAATCGTGGAATCCAGGCTCGCCAAAGCCAAAAACTTTCGTCTGCCCCCTCCCGCAGCCCAGTCCGTACTCCCCGGTGCCGCCTACTGCCCCCCAGGTGTGTGAAGTTAGCATCTCAAATGTCAGCATATCATAATATTATTGGAGTTCTAGTAGCATCCGCAATAGTTCTAGAGTTCTTGATAGTTATAAACAATAGTTCTGGCCATTTAGACCCCGAAAATTGAAAATTTAAAAAAGCGATGCTACCGACCGGAAGTTAGCATCGCACCATACCGAAAAAAAAATGAAATGAGGAGTCGATAGTCCAAACAGAGTGCTATAGTTCTGTCATAATAGAACTCCATAATAAACAAATCTAGACACCCCTTATAAATTATTATTAATTTTCATAGGGACACCAGGTATTGAGAGTGAGATGCTGATGCTCCTGGGGGAGTTCTGGGCTCGATAATAGCATAAATAGATAGCTGTAGTCCTACTGCATTGAGTGCTGAAGAGTGCTAGCCCCTAAATTCTGATAATTAATCATTGTTAATAATTTGTTGATAATCGAGTGACAAATAGTGCGATGCTAGCGTCAACGAATGAGTTCTGATTTTTTTTCTAAGCTCGAATCGACAGTTCAGCCTCTCCCGGATCGAATCAAAATGAGTGCTAACCTCTAATTATTCATAATTAATTATTATTCATAATTTGTTGATAATGGAGTGACAAATAGTGCGATGCTAGCGTCAGCGAATGAGTTCTGATTTTTTGTCTCAACTCGAATCGATAGTTTAGCCCCTCCCGGATCGAATCGAAATGAGTGCTAACCGTTAATTATTCATAATTAATTATCATTTATAATTTGTTGATACTGGAGTGACAAATAGTGCGATGCTAGCGTCAACGAATGAGTTCTGATTTTTTTTCTCAGCTCGAGTCGACAGTTTAGCCTTTCCCGGATCGAATCGAAATGAGTGCTAACCTCTAATTATCCATAATTAACTAGCGGTTACCCGGCAGCTTCGCCCGCATCTCATCCCGTCCCGTCTTATCCTGTTCTCCCCCGTTCCGTCCCGTCCTGTTCTGCCTCATCCCGCCTTGTCCCATCTCGTCCCGCCTTGTACCGTTTCGTCCTGTCTTTTACCGTCGCGTCCCGCCCCGTCTTGTACCGTTCTATCTCGTATTGTTCCGTCCCTTATTGTCTCCTCCCGTCGCTTACGTATAAATAAAGATTTAACCACATACAGTTGGTTACAAACGCCCACACCCCATTCCACCTACTTAGAGATTGATTTTCGAAAAAATTCATCGACAATCCTTTAGTTACAGAAAAAACAGGTGTCTGCTAAATTCACATTCATCAACCGTGAGATCTGTCAAAAGCGCGAATTTAGAATAGTCATTCAGTTTTCTGAAATTATCCAATTTTTTGTGGTATTTTCTTAATTTTTCTTTCCATAAAAACCTTCTACGAAGTATTAGAAAACTTTAGAAAAAAAGATGAACGAAATCGGTAAAGTTTTTCTCAAGTTATGGAGTGACCAAGGAAAACAGGGATTCATTTATATATGTAAAGAGAGTATACTCCATTTAAACTTGGCGCGCTTAATATGCTCCGCGCGCTCCTACGACACCTACTAGATGTCGCGTCAAGTACCAGAAGATACGACATCGAGGAGAGTAATGGACAGAGACAGATAGAAGAATTATAACGGAAAACACGTGCTAAAAGAAAAGTTACACAAAAGATAATTGCGATTACAACAAACGATAAAACATTCCAGAGGTGTGAAAGAGAGACGGATAATTGACTTTAATTGTCGTTTCTCTTATTTACAGGTAACTTGTAAATTTTGTAGATATTGTAAATAGTAACACCGGTTATAAAATAAAACTCTTATTTACAGAGAAACTAATTTGGTTAAATTATTCCGATAATTCAACCTCGGATATAAACAAAAACATTATAGTATATAGATTATTATTCATAATTTGTTGATAATGGAGTGACAAATAGTGCGATGCTAGCGTCAACGAATGAGTTCTGATTTTTTTTCTCGGCTCGAATCGACAGTTGAGCCTCTCCTGGATCGAATCGCGATAAGTGCTAACATCTTATTATTCATAATTAATTATTATTCATACTTTGTTGATAATGAAGTGACAAATAGTGCGATGCTAGCGTCATCGAATGAGTTCTGATATTTTTCTCAGCTCGAATCGACAGTTTAGCCTCTCCCGGATCGAATCAAAATGAGTGCTAACCTCTAATTATTCATAATTCATTATTATTCATAATTTGTTGATAATGGAGTGACAAATAGTGCGATGCTAGCGTCAACGAATGAGTTCCGATTTTTGAACTCAGCTTGAATCGACAGTTGAGCCTCTCCCGGATCGAATCGCGATGAGTGCTAACCTCTAATTATTCATAATTAATAATTATTCATAATTTGTTGATAATGGAGTGACAAATAGTGCGATGCTAGCGTCGACGAATGAGTTCGGATTTCTTTTCTCGGCTCGAATCGACTGTTGAGCCTCTCCTGGATCGAATCGCGATGAGTACTAACATCTAATTATTCATAATTAATTATTATTCATAATTTGTTGATAATGAAGTGACAAATAGTGCGATGCTAGCGTCAACGAATGAGTTCTAATTTTTTTCTCAGCTCGAATCGACAGTTTAGCCTCTCCCGGATCGAATCGCGATGTGTGCTAACCTCTAATTATTCATAATTAATTATGATTTATAATTTGTTAATAATGGAGTGACAGATAGTGCGATGCTAGCGTCAACGAATGAGTTCTGATTTTTTTTCTCGGCTCGAATCGACAGTTGAGCCTTTCCCGGATCGAATCAAGATGAGTGCTAACCTCTAATTATTCATAATTAATTATTATTCATAATTTGTCGATAATGGAGTGACAAATAGTGCGATGCTAGCGTCAACGGATGAGTTCTGATTTTTTTTCTCGGCTCGAATCGACAGTTAAGCCCCTCCCGGATCAAATTGCGATGAGTGCTAACATCTAATTATCTATAATTAATTATTATTCATAATTTGTTGATAATGGAGTGACAAATAGTGCGATGCTAGCGTCAACGAATGAGTTCTGATTTTTTTCTCGGCTCGTATCGACAGTTGAGCCCCTCCCGGATTAAATTGTGATGACTGCTAACCTCTAATTATTCATAATTAATTATCATTTATAATTTGTTGATAATGAAGTGACAAATAGTGCGATGCTAGCGTCAACGAATGAGTTCTGATTTTTTTTCTCGGCTCGAATCGACAGTTGAGCCTATCCCGGATCGAATTGCGATGAGTGCTAACCTCTAATTATTAATAATTATCTATTATTTATAATTTGTTGATAATGGAGTAACAAATAGTGCGATGCTAGCGTCAACGAATGAGTTCTGATATTTTTCTCAGCTCGAATTGGCAGTTTAGCCTCTCCCGGATCGAATCGAATTGAGTGCTAACCTCTTATTATTCATAATTAATTATCATTTATAATTTGTTGATACTGGAGTGACAAATAGTGCGATGCTAGCGTCAACGAATAAGTTCTGATTTTTTTTCTCAGCTGGAGTCGGAAGTTTAGCCTCTCCCGGATCGAATCGAAATGAGTGCTAACCTCTAATTATCCATAATTAACTAGCGGTTACCCGGCAGCTTCGCCCGCATCTCATCCCGTCCCGTCTTATCCTGTTCTCCCCCGTCCCGTCCCATCCTGTTCTGCCTCATCCCGCTTTGTCCCATCTCGTCCCGCCTTGTACCGTTTCGTCCTGTCTTTTACCGTGGCGTCCCGCCCCGTCTTGTACCGTTTTATCCCGTATTGTCCCGTCCCTTATTGTCTCGTCCCGTCGCTTACGTATAAATACAGATTTAACCACATACAGTTGGTTACAAACGCCCACACCCCATTCCACCTACTTAGAGGTTGATTTTCGAAAAAATTCATAGACAATCCTTTTATTACAAAAAAAAACAGGTGTCTGCTAAATTCACATTCATCAACCGTGAGAACTGTCAAAAGCGCGAATTTAGAATAGTCATTCAGTTTTCTGAAATTATCCAATTTTTTGTGGTAGTTTCTTTATTTTTCTTTCTATTAAAACCTTCTACAAAGACTTAGAAAACTTTAGAAAGAAAGATGAACAAAATCGGTAAAGTTTTTTTCAAGTTATGGAGTGACCAAGGAAAACAGGGATTCATTTTTATGTATATAGATATAGATTATTATTCATAATTTGTTGATAATGGAGTGACAAATAGTGCGATGCTAGCGTCAACGGATGAGTTCTGATTTTTTTTTCTCGGCTCGAATCGACAGTTGAGCCTCTCCTGGATCGAATCGCGATGAGTGCTAACATCTTATTATTCATAACTAGCGGTTACCCGGCAGCTTCGCCCGCATTTCATCCCGTCCCGTCTTATCCTGTTCTCCCCCGTTCCGTCCCGTCCTGTTCTGCCTCATCCCGCCTTGTCCCATCTCGTCCCGCCTTGTACCGTTTCGTCCTGTCTTTTACCGTCGCGTCCCGCCCCGTCTTGTACCGTTCTATCCCGTATTGTCCCGTCCCTTATTGTATCGTCCCGTCGCTTACGTATAAATAAAGATTTAACCACATACAGTTGGTTACAAACGCCCACACCCCATTCCACCTACTTAGAGGTTGATTTTCGAAAAAATTCATAGACAATCCTTTTGTTACAAAAAAAACAGGTGTCTGCTTAATTCACATTCATCAACCGTGAGAACTGTCGAAAGCGCGAATTTAGAATAGTCATTTAGTTTTCTGAAATTATCCAATTTTTTGTGGTATTTTATTAATTTTTCTTTCCATAAAAACCTTCTACGAAGTATAAGAAAACTTTAGAAAGAAAGATGAACGAAATCGGTAAAGTTTTTTTCAAGTTATGGAGTGACCAAGGAAAACAGGGATTCATTTATATATGAGCGATTCCACGTGACTTCAGCCACTCAAAAAAAAAGTTTTCCACGAATAATTTTAAAAAATTGAGCTATTTTTTTGCAATATATTCACCGAGTGCCGATTTTTTTAAAATTTTTTGGACGGTTTTATCGTTAATTAAAGTTTTTTTGTACTTTTCCATTCAAATGGCTGTATCTTTGGCAGGGTTTGACGTATTTACATTTGTAAAAAACGAAAATGTGCGTCTTTTTAAGGCCTTCCAGAAAAAAATTACTTTAGATTCTATTGAGCAAGTTGCACGTCCGTTTCAGGGCAAAATATGCAAAAATATTTTTTTTCTCGAAAAATGCATTTTTAATTTTTTTGTTCAAAATTTCCCCGAATTCTGAATACGAAAAAAGAATTTTTGGTATTTTTTATATCGTGGGACCGGCAATCGGTAATGCGTAATTTTACCGATTTCATTAATAGATTTTTTTCAGTTTGACTTTTTTTTTTTCATGGGCTCCAGTCACTTTACGCGAGTTCAGAAGCCTCCTTGAAAGAGAAATTAATGATAATCAATGCTCGTTGAATCGCGTAAAGCGAAAAAATCAAACTCTAAAAAATCTATTAATGAAATCGGTAAAATTACGCATTACCGATTGCCGGTCCCACGATATAAAAAATACCAAAAATTCTTTTTTCGTATTCAGAATTTGGGGAAATTTTGAAAAAAAAAATTAAAAATGCATTTTTTGAGAAAAAAAATATTTTTGCATATTTTGCCCTGAAACGGACGTGCAACTTGCTCAATAGAATCTAAAGTAATTTTTTTCTGGAAGGCCTTAAAAACACGCACATTTCCGTTTTTTACAGATGTAAATACGTCAAACCCTGCCAAAGATACAGCCATTTGAATGGACAAATACAAAAAAACTTGAATTAACGATAAAACCGTCAAAAAAATTTTTAAAAAATCGGCACTCGGTGAATATATTGCAAAAAAATAGCTCAATTTTTTAAAATTATTTGTGGAAAATTTTTTTTTTGAGTGGCTGAAGTCACGTGGAATCGCTCATATATATTGATTAATTATTATTCATACTTTGTTGATAATGAAGTGACAAATAGTGCGATGCTAGCGTCAACGAATGATTTCTGATATTTTTCTCAGCTCGAATCGACAGTTCAGCGTCTCCCGGATCGAATCAAAATGAGTGCTAACCTTTAATTATTCATAATTAATTATTATTCATACTTTGTTGATAATGAAGTGACAAATAGTGCGATGCTAGCGTCAACGAATGAGTTCTGATTTTTTTTTCTCGGCTCGAATCGACAGTTCAGCCTCTCCTGGATCGAATCGCGATGAGTGCTAACCTCTAATTATTCATAATTAATTATCATTTATAATTTGTTGATAATAGAGCGACAAATAGTGCGATGCTAGCGTCAGCGAATGAGTTTTGATTTTTTGTCTCAGCTCGAATCGATAGTTTACCCTCTCTCGGATCGAATCGAAATGAGTGCTAACCTCTAATTATTCATAATTGATTATTATTTATAATTTGTTGATACTGGAGTGACAAATAGTGCGATGCTAGCGTCAACGAATGAGTTCTGATTTTTTTTCTCAGCTCGAGTCGACAGTTCAGCATCTCCCGGATCGAATCGAAATGAGTGCTAACCTCTAATTATTCATAATTAATTATCATTTATAATTTTTTGATACTGGAGTGACAAATAGTGCGATGCGAGCGTCAACGAATGAGTTCTGATTTTTTTTTTCAGCTCGAGTCGACAGTTTAGCCTCACCCGGATCGAATCGAAATGAGTGCTAACCTCTAATTATCCATAATTAACTAGCGGTTACCCGGCAGCTTCGCCCGCATCTCATCCCGTCCCGCCTTATCCTGTTCTCCCCCGTTCCGTCCCGTCCTGTTCTGCCTCATCCCGCCTTGTCCCATCTCGTCCCGCCTTGTACCGTTTCGTCCTGTCTTTTACCGTCGCGTCCCGCCCCGTCTTGGACCGTTCTATCCCGTATTGTCCCGTCCCTTATTGTCTCGTCCCGTCGCTTACGTATAAATAAAGATTTAACCACATACAGTTGGTTACAAACGCCCACACCCCATTCCACCTACTTAGAGGTTGATTTTCGAAAAAATTCATAGACAATCCTTTTGTTACAAAAAAAACAGGTGTCTGCTGAATTCACATTCATCAACCGTGAGAACTGTTAAAAGCGCGAATTTAGAATAGTCATTCAGTTTTCTGAAATTATCCAATTTTTTGTGGTAGTTTCTTTATTTTTCTTTCTATAAAAACCTTCTACAAAGACTTAGAAAACTTTAGAAAAAAAGATGAACAAAATCGGTAAAGTTTTTTTCAAGTTATGGAGTGACCAAGGAAAACAGGGATTCATTCATATGTATATAGATATAGATTATTATTCATAATTTGTTGATAATGGAGTGATACATAGTGCGATGCTAGCGTCAACGGATGAGTTCTGATTTTTTTTCTCGGCTCGAATCGACAGTTGAGCCTATCCCGGATCGAATTGCGATAAGTGCTAACCTCTAATTATTCATAATTATCTATCATTTATAATTTGTTGATAATGGAGTGACAAATAGTGCGATGCTAGCGTCAACGAATGAGTTCTGATTTTTTTTCTCAGCTCGAGTCGACAGTTTAGCCTCTCCCGGATCGAATCGAAATGAGTGCTAACCTCTAATTATCCATAATTAACTAGCGGTTACCCGGCAGCTTCGCCCGCATCTCATCCCGTCCCGTCTTATCCTGTTCTCCCCCGTCCCGTCCCGTCCTGTTCTGCCTCATCCCGCTTTGTCCCATCTCGTCCCGCCTTGTACCGTTTCGTCCTGTCTTTTACCGTGGCGTCCCGCCCCGTCTTGTACCGTTCTATCCCGTATTGTCCCGTCCCTTATTGTCTCGTCCCGTCGCTTACGTATAAATAAAGATTTAACCACATACAGTTGGTTACAAACGCCTACACCCCATTCCACCTACTTAGAGGTTGATTTTCGAAAAAATTCATAGACAATCCTTTTATTACAAAAAAAAAACAGGTGTCTGCTAAATTCACATTCATCAACTGTGAGAACTGTCAAAAGCGCGAATTCAGAATAGTCATTCAGTTTTCTGAAATTATCCAATTTTTTGTGGTATTTTATTAATTTTTCTTTCCATAAAAACCTTCTACGAAGTATAAGAAAACTTTAGAAAGAAAGATGAACGAAATCGGTAAAGTTTTTTTCAAGTTATGGAGTGACCAAGGAAAACAGGGATTCATTTATATATATATTGATTAATTATTATTCATACTTTGTTGATAATGAAGTGACAAATAGTGCGATGCTAGCGTCAACGAATGATTTCTGATATTTTTCTCAGCTCGAATCGACAGTTCAGCGTCTCCCGGATCGAATCAAAATGAGTGCTAACCTTTAATTATTCATAATTAATTATTATTCATACTTTGTTGATAATGAAGTGACAAATAGTGCGATGCTAGCGTCAACGAATGAGTTCTGATTTTTTTTTCTCGGCTCGAATCGACAGTTCAGCCTCTCCTGGATCGAATCGCGATGAGTGCTAACCTCTAATTATTTATAATTAATTATCATTTATAATTTGTTGATAATAGAGCGACAAATAGTGCGATGCTAGCGTCAGCGAATGAGTTTTGATTCTTTGTCTCAGCTCGAATCGATAGTTTACCCTCTCTCGGATCGAATCGAAATGAGTGCTTACCTCTAATTATTCATAATTGATTATTATTTATAATTTGTTGATACTGGAGTGACAAATAGTGCGATGCTAGCGTCAACGAATGAGTTCTGATTTTTTTTCTCAGCTCGAGTCGACAGTTCAGCATCTCCCGGATCGAATCGAAATGAGTGCTAACCTCTAATTATTCATAATTAATTATCATTTATAATTTTTTGATACTGGAGTGACAAATAGTGCGATGCGAGCGTCAACGAATGAGTTCTGATTTTTTTTTTCAGCTTGAGTCGACAGTTTAGCCTCTCCCGGATCGAATCGAAATGAGTGCTAACCTCTAATTATCCATAATTAACTAGCGGTTACCCGGCAGCTTCGCCCGCATCTCATCCCGTCCCGTCTTATCCTGTTCTCCCCCGTTCCGTCCCGTCCTGTTCTGCCTCATCCCGCCTTGTCCCATCTCGTCCCGCCTTGTACCGTTTCGTCCTGTCTTTTACCGTCGCGTCCCGCCCCGTCTTGTACCGTTCTATCCCGTATTGTCCCGTCCCTTATTGTCTCGTCCCGTCGCTTACGTATAAATAAAGATTTAACCACATACAGTTGGTTACAAACGCCCACACCCCATTCCACCTACTTAGAGGTTGATTTTCGAAAAAATTCATAGACAATCCTTTTGTTACAAAAAAAAAACAGGTGTCTGCTGAATTCACATTCATCAACCGTGAGAACTGTTAAAAGCGCGAATTTAGAATAGTCATTCAGTTTTCTGAAATTATCCAATTTTTTGTGGTAGTTTCTTTATTTTTCTTTCTATAAAAACCTTCTACAAAGACTTAGAAAACTTTAGAAAAAAAGATGAACAAAATCGGTAAAGTTTTTTTCAAGTTATGGAGTGACCAAGGAAAACAGGGATTCATTTTTATGTATATAGATATAGATTATTATTCATAATTTGTTGATAATGGAGTGACACATAGTGCGATGCTAGCGTCAACGGATGAGTTCTGATTTTTTTTCTCGGCTCGAATCGACAGTTGAGCCTAACCCGGATCGAATTGCGATAAGTGCTAACCTCTAATTATTCATAATTATCTATCATTTATAATTTGTTGATAATGGAGTGACAAATAGTGCGATGCTAGCGTCAACGAATGAGTTCTGATTTTTTTTCTCAGCTCGAGTCGACAGTTTAGCCTTTCCCGGATCGAATCGAAATGAGTGCTAACCTCTAATTATCCATAATTAACTAGCGGTTACCCGGCCGCTTCGCCCGCATCTCATCCCGTCCCGTCTTATCCTGTTCTCCCCCGTCCCGTCCCGTCCTGTTCTGCCTCATCCCGCTTTGTCCCATCTCGTCCCGCCTTGTACCGTTTCGTCCTGTCTTTTACCGTGGCGTCCCGCCCCGTCTTGTACCGTTCTATCCCGTATTGTCCCGTCCCTTATTGTCTCGTCCCGTCGCTTACGTATAAATAAAGATTTAACCACATACAGTTGGTTACAAACGCCTACACCCCATTCCACCTACTTAGAGGTTGATTTTCGAAAAAATTCATAGACAATCCTTTTAATACAAAAAAAAACAGGTGTCTGCTAAATTCACATTCATCAACTGTGAGAACTGTCAAAAGCGCGAATTTAGAATAGTCATTCAGTTTTCTGAAATTATCCAATTTTTTGTGGTATTTTCTTAATTTTTCTTGCCATAAAAACCTTCTACGAAGTATTAGAAAACTTTAGAAAAAAAGATGAACGAAATCAGTAAAGTTTTTTTCAAGTTATGGAGTGACCAAGGAAAACAGGGATTCATTTTTATGTATATAGATTATTATTCATAATTTGTTGATAATGGAGTGACAAATAGTGCGATGCTAGCGTCAACGAATGAGTTCTGATTTTTTTTCTCGGCTCGAATCGACAGTTGAGCCTCTCCTGGATCGAATCGCGATAAGTGCTAACATCTTATTATTCATAATTAATTATTATTCATACTTTGTTGATAATGAAGTGACAAATAGTGCGATGCTAGCGTCAACGAATGAGTTCTGATTTTTTTTCTCAGCTCGAATCGACAGTTTTGCCTCTCCCGGATCGAATCGAAATGAGTGCTAACATCTAATTATTCATAATGAATTATTATTCATAATTTGTTGATAATAAAGTGACAAATAGTGCGATGCTAGCGTCAACGAATGAGTTCTGATTTTATTTTCTCAGCTCGAATTGACAGTTTACCCTCTCCCGGATCGAATCGAAATGAGTGCTAACCTCTAATTATTCATAATTAATTATCATTTATAATTTGTTGATAATGAAGTGACAAATAGTGCGATGCTAGCGTCAGCGAATGAGTTCTGATTTTTTGTCTCAGCTCGAATCGACAGTGTAGCCTCTCCCGGATCGAATCGAAATAAGTGCTAACCTCTAATTATTCATAATTAATTATCATTCATAATTTGTTGATAATGAAGTGACAAATAAAGCGATGCTAGCATCAACGAATGAGTTCTGATTTTTTTCTCAGCTCGAATCGACAGTTTAGCCTCTCCCGGATCGAATCGCGATAAGTGCTAACTGTTACGGGGCTCGAATCAATAAAGACTGCTTAAAAAGGAAGAGAAGGCTACAGCTTTCACTGTGGTCTCTCTATGATTTCTTTTTATTCGTATAACAGACTATTACAATATTATTCGGCGTGGAATCTACAATAATTGATATCCGTAGAGTATAAATATATATAAGACCGTCGTAGGTTCGATGGTCCGAGTAGACTGGTTTTCGGGGTGTCCGAGGTGCGATATATATAGTGTCTTCGAGTGGTATCTAGAGAGAGTTGGTTATCTCTAAGTCACAGGGAGAGTTCATCGTCATCGCTGGGCAATGGTCATCCGGGGGTGGTATCTAGAGAGAGTTGGTTATCCCTGAGTCACAGGAAGAGTTCGTCGTCGTCGCTGTGCAATGGTCATCCGCGGGTGGTATCTAGAGAGAGTTGGCTATCTCTGCGTCACAAGGAGAGTTCGTCGTTGCAGCGTTACATCCCCCTGAGTAGATTGGACTTACTCCCGGAAGTCATGTCGTTTCCTTGGTGGTCGACAGGTTTTTACCAGAGGTGCCAGTAGTTGGATGTCGTTGTAGGTTCTTCTCAATCTGGCTCTCATCAGTCCGATTGTGGTCATTGCATTTGTTTTGGCATGCTGTTTCGGCGTTCATTTTCCGTAGATGATTGTAACGATCTGTTAGATCGATTAATTCGATCGTTCCAACTATTCTCCATGTCTGATGGTACAGCTTGGCTTTTCCGAGGTCTTCTGAGAAGAATGTAGTGTCATTCAGTGGTTGAACTGTTTGTGTTGTCGTCATTGTCCATGCTATCTGAGTCGATAGCAAGACCATCCACGTTATTGTCTTCATGTCCGGAAAAAGGTTGGGTTCGATCTATATGAATTCGAATTTTTTGGCCAAATTTTTCGATTTCTAAGTTATTATTATCGAATATATTTGTTATGGTATATGGGCCTTCCCAGTCATCGTCTAGTTTCCTTTTCCTAGTTCCGTCCGTCGTCCAAACTTTTTCTCCTATTTGGTACAGTGGCTGCATGCGACATATGTTTTTATCGTGATATTCTTTGCTTTTTTCCTTGGCTTTGATTAAGCGGTTTCGTGCTCTTTCCAAGGTTTCGTTGTGTCTTTTCTTCCATTTCTCTATCAAATCGTTGTACGTCAAGTTGTTTGTACTGTCGATAGAGGATGGTAACCTGGCTTTTCTTCCGAACGTTAGTTCGAAAGGCGTGTGTCCGTGTCCTTCATGGACAGATGTGTTATATGCGAATCCGATCGTTTGGATGTTTTCGTCCCATCGTTGGTTTCTTTCTTCGGCGTTGATTGATGTTTTAATGAGATCTTTGATTACCGCGTGAGTTCTTTCTAAAGATCCATTGGACTGTGGATGATATGCAGTCGTTTTTATTGGTGTTATGCCGAGGCTTCGCTCGAATTCTTGCATTACACTGGACAAGAAGTTTCGTCCTTGATCGGTAAGGATGTTTTTTGGTGTACCGAACGTGTAGATGTAATGCCGTAGAAGGGCGTTCGCTATATCCTCCGATGTTGTTTGTTTTAGTGGTACCATGAGTAGATATTTGGTAAATGTATCTTGGATGGTAAGTAGAAATCTGTTACCTTTGGTTGTTTTTGGTAGTGGTCCGAATATATCCATTGCTATCTTCTCGTTAGCTTTTTTGGGTGTATCGGTGAGAATAGCGGGTGCTTTGAGTCTTATTCGTGTGAGCTTGGATTGTTGGCAGGTTTGACAGTTCCGTATGAAGTCTATAATTTCCTTTTCCATACCTTTCCATTCGTAATTCTCTTTTAATCGTGCGATGGACTTGTTCTCGCCCAGGTGGTGGGTCAATGATCCTCCGTGGTTTTCCGCAAGTAATTGCTTCTTTTCTGCTTCCGTTAGTTGTCTTTCTTTGTGGCAGATTCTAATGGTGTTATTTAGTTTGTGCGATAGAAAATTGAGGATGTCTTGTAGAGTTCCCTGTTCGTAGATGGATAGCGTTGGGTCGCTTATTACAAATCTTGGGTCTTGTTTTTTTTCGTTGAAGAATTCTATGGCTAAGTATATTTCATTGAGCCAGTTTTTCTCGTTGTAGGATTCTAATTCTACTGAATCGACTTCTGTGTTGGTGGATGCCTTAGTGATTGGCATCCATGCTCCTTTATTAGTGTTTAAAAGTGTCTTGATTTTGTTGGTATGGTTCTCGAGTAGACACCATGTTGTGTAATCGTTGTACAGTTGAACTGGTGCGAGGATGGTGCTCTCGGTTGGTGGAGTGAGGTTTGTTTCGGCGAGGGCTTCTCGTGGGAGGTCTCGGGTGATAAAAACTCTCGAGAGTGCGTCAGCTGCGCAGTTTTCCTTTCCTTTTTTATACTCGATTTGAAAGTCGTATTCTTACAGTTTGAGTCTCCATCTCATCAGTCTTGACGATGGGTCTTTGATGTTGAATAACCATACCAATGCCTTATGGTCTGTTTGTATGTTGAATCGTCGTCCTAGTAAATATTGGCGTAGTCTTTTGACTGACCATACCATGGCTAGCAATTCTTTTTCTGAGGTAGTGTAGTTTTGCTCTGCTTTATTAAGTGTTCTTGAGATGTAACAACAGGGATGTCCTTCTTGTGATAGGATTGCTCCTAATCCTACGTTGGATGCGTCTGTCGTAAGGGTGAATTCTTTGGAATAGTCGGGGTATCTTAATACCGGTGAGGTACATAGAGCATTTTTAAGGGTTTGGAATGCTTGTTCTGCTTGGTCATTCCATGTAAATGGTTCGTCCTTCTTGGTCAGCTGGGTTAGAGGTTTGCTGATGGTTGAGAATCCTTTGATGAATTTACGGTAGTATCCCGTGAGCCCTAAGAATCCTTTTGTTTCTGTGACGTTGGTGGGTCTCTTGAAGTTTTGTGCTGCTTCTATCTTCTTGGGGTTAGGTTTGACTCCATTTTCTGTTATAATGTGTCCTAAGTACTCGAGTTCGGGTCTAAGGTATTCACATTTGTCGGGTTGTAATTTCAATCCTACTTGTCGTAGTCTCGTAAATACAGTTTCGAGATTTTCGTGGTGTTGTTGTAGCGTGGATCCGAATACTACGATGTCGTCTAAGTACACGAAGCACGATTTTCCTACGAGTCCTCGTAGTGCAGTGTCCATCATCTTTTGAAAAGTTGCTGGTGCATTTTTTAATCCAAAGGGCATTCGATTATATTCGAAGTGTCTGTCTGGTGTGGAGAAGGCGGTGTATTTTTTACTCTAGCTTCTTCCATGGGAATTTGATGAAATCCCGAGCTGAGGTCGAATGCCGAGAAAAATTTTGCTTTTCCCAGGTGATCGAGGATGTCGTCAATCAGTGGAAGTGGGTAGGCATCTTGGTCTGTTTTTTCGTTGAGTTTTCTAAAGTCGATCACAATTCTCCATTTCTTCTGTCCCGATGCGTCGGCCTTTTTTGGTACTACCCATACAGGTGAGTTGTATAGTGACTTAGATTCTCGTATCATTCCCTTGTCAAACATTTCTCCCATTTGCCTGTTGATTTCTTGTTTGTGAGCTTCGGGAGGGCGATAGCTTGCGTTGTTGATTGGCTTATCGTCCTTGACTTTGATCACATGCTCTGTGTCGGGTGAGCACGGTAATGGGTCATTTGGTAGCGCGAATATGTCGTGGTAACGTGATATTGTTTGAGCCAGTGGTCCTCTGTTCTCATCTTCAATGTGTGCCAATCGGGTGTTTTCCATGAGGATTTTTACTCGATTCATGTCGTTGTGTGGCGTGGTGATTGTGTTGATTTTTACTGCTTCTGAAGTGATTTCTGATTGTTTAAGGTATATTGGTAAGTGTTTCTCGTTTGTAAAAGGTACTTTGATCGTGTGATTTTTTACACGGTATACTCCTTATGGAATGATCGGGTGGTCATTGATAGTGGCGTAACCTTTCTTTTGTACGGTGGCTATGTGTAAAACCTGATGTGTTTTGGGTGGTACTTCATAGCCTGAGTTCTCCAGTTTGTAGTGTATGTTGTCCAACATGAGCGATCTGTTGGTGATGGCGAATTCGTATTTGTCCAGGAACGGTCGTCCTATCAATCCTTCTTCTTCTAAGGGGAAGTCGTCGGGTATGATAGAGAAATGTACTGGTTTTCCTAGACGTATTAAGTGTACTTCGTGTGTTGTTTTGTGTACTTCGTTTCCCATCCTAAACGTTCTTGGATTGATTGTTACTTCTTGATAACAAGCTGGGTGGACCATGTGTTCCTTGACCAGATTTATTGATGCTCCTGTGTCGATGAGGTTGTTCCGGTTCTTCCCAACTGCCATCTGCAGTGCCACAGTAATCCTCCGGTGCTGAGAATTCTATCTGGTTTGTTTGATCGTATTCCTGTATTTTGGTTCGAGTGAGACGGCCGTGGTGGATAGTTGTTCTGTCTCACTGGTTGGGTCCGATTATGTGTCGGTGGAGGGGGTCGGTTAGCTGCGGGAAGCGCGTTTCGTCGTCGCTCCAACAGGAAGGTTTCCGTTTCGAGTGCCTCCATGCGTGCGTCACGTAGTGTTTTTGGTTGTGCGCTACGTACTTGCATGCATATCTCGTCGCGTAGTCCTCCGATATATGTTTTAATTATATTACGCTCTTCGATCTTTAGTGCAATACGTGTTTCCATGCGAGATGTATCTGCGCTGGCTTCGTTTTGTATGGTGTAACGAAGGTCGTTGTATCTTTCGAGAAATCTCTTATCGTAGCTTCTCACGTTTTCGTTGAGTTGTTTAGTTGACATGAGTTTGCTGCGCGCGAGTTCGTATGACGTAGCTGCTGCTACGTTATCTCTACGGGCTTGGAATAGGTCGCGGTAGCTGTTTATCTCTAGGCCTCTGATGTTTCGTTCAGCTTCTCCTACTATGCGTTGGTTGACAATGAGGTCTAAAAGTCTTTCTGGTCGGTCACAGATACTTGTGCGCGTTTTACCGATCGTATAAATTCTTCCACCCCGACGTCATCGTGACCTCTGAGCGTTCTCACATAGTTGATTGCGCTGCTTGGTGACTCAGAGTCGGCTAGGTGCGGTTCGTACTTTCTGTTTGATGTTTCTGGTGAGGAGTCTGGTGTTCCTCTTCTATGGTTGCGTGTTCTGGATCTCTCTTCTCGAGTTTGTGAGGCTGTGAGTAATCCCATAGTCGCGTTTAATACCGGGTTTATAGGAAGTTTTGGTGCTTCGTCCTCGGTGATGATGTCGGCTTTTAAGTGCTTCCATATGGCTTTTATTTCGTTGGAACGTCTTTCGTTTTCTTCTCCTAGCTCGAGGACTCCTGTCTCGACTCGTTCGAGTCGGAGGGATATCGAATCTAATTTTTCTAAAATGAGCATTGTGCTCCGATCCTCTGTGAGGGATTTGTTGGGTGACGTAGCTCTCGACATGGTTGGTGTCGTGTTGCAAGGATTCTGGATCCTTTTTTTTATATCAGTTCCACTGCTGCTCGTTTCTCCGCTGGTTTGGAATTCCTTCCGAACGCGATATTTCACGAAGGCCAGTGTGGTTACGTTTTTTTTTTTAAGCGTGGTTTTATTACAACCTTTATGCTTCGCAAGCTGCTACAAGCTTGTTTGTCATAGAAGTTCACATTCGGTTTTTATTGACGAGGTTCTCAGTTCACGGGCTGAGTTCCACGATTTATTATGCTTACCGGTGATTGCTTCGTATGAACGTTGTCCCTTTGTTGAATGGTGATGTCTCCGTTGGAGGACGTCCCAGGGTTCGTATCGGATAGTCTCGATGTGAATTTATTGAAAGTTTAGGGTCCAAGTTGTGGCTAATTCTGAGATGTAGCTCGTACAAATGGAATAACTTTCGGCAAATCGCGAGTACTATCCTGGCAGGATCGCCAAAATGTTACGGGGCTCGAATCAATAAAGACTGTTTAAAAAGGAAGAGAAGGCTATAGATTTCACTATAGTCTCTCTATGATTTCTTTTTATTCGTATAACAGACTATTACAATATTATTCGGCGTGGAATCTACAATAATTGATATCCGTAGAGTATGATTATATATAAGACCGTCGTAGGTTCGATGGTCCGAGTAGACTGGTTTTCGGGGTGTCCGAGGTGCGATATATATAGTGTCTTCGAGTGGTATCTAGAGAGAGTTGGTTATCTCTAAGTCACAGGGAGAGTTCATCGTCATCGCTGGGCAATGGTCATCCGGGGGTGGTATCTAGAGAGAGTTGGTTATCCCTGAGTCACAGGAAGAGTTCGTCGTCGTCGCTGTGCAATGGTCATCCGGGGGTGGTATCTAGAGAGAGTTGGCTATCTCTGCGTCACAAGGAGAGTTCGTCGTCGCAGCGTTACACTAACCTCTAATTATTCATAATTAATTATCATTTATAATATGTTGATAATGGAATGACAAATAGTGCGATGCTAGCGTCAACGAATGAGTTCTGATTTTTTCTGTCGGCTCGAATCGACAGTTTAGCCTCTCCCGGATCGAATCAAAATGAGTGCTAACCTCTAATCATTCATAATTAATTATTATTCATAATTTGTCGATAATGGAGTGACAAATAGTGCGATGCTAGCGTCAACGGATGAGTTCTGATTTTTTTTCTCGGCTCGAATCGACAGTTGAGCCTCTCCCGGATCAAATTGCGATGAGTGCTAACCTCTAATTATTCATAATTAATTATTATTCATAATTTGTTGACAATGAAGTGACAAATAGTGCGATGCTAGCGTCAACGAATGAGTTCTGATTTTTTTTTCTCAGCTCGAATTGACAGTTTAGCCTCTCCCGGATCGAATCGAAATGAGTGCTAACCTCTAATTATTCATAATTAATTATCATTTATAATTTGTTGATCATGGAGTGACAAATAGTGCGATGCTAGCGTCAACGAATGAGTTCTGATTTTCTTTCTCAGCTCGAGTCGACAGTTTAGCCTCTCCCGGATCGAATCGAAATGAGTGCTAACATCTAATTATTACGCAATTATTGGCAATAGTCTAATTCCGGGGACTAACTAGGATCATACGAAGAAAAAAAGATTTAGCTCGATATTTCGACCGCGCGATCGTAATTGTTGATAATTTGATATGAAATATCGAAGGACCGTCCTGCGGATGTTGCAAATTCTTATGAATACTCTTTATTCATATACAAAACGATTAGCAATAGTCTAATTCCGGGGAATAACCAGGATCATACGAAGAAAAAAAGATTTAGCTCGATATTTCGAGCGCGCGATCGTAATTGTTGTTAATTTGATATGAAATATCGAAGGACCGTCCTGCGGGTGTTGCAAATTTTTATGAATACTTTTTATTTATATATAAAACGATTAGCAATAGTCTAATTCCGGGGAATAACCAGGATCATACGAACAAAAAAAAGATTGCAACGCGATATTTACCCGTTGTAATTAAAATTATTTTACGTTTATTTTCATAAATACTAGAACGCAGGTATGTAGAATGTTTTGGACATACGCAAATATTGCAGAGATATCAAGCAATCACATAGAATACAAATTTTTGTTCCGACAAACGTTTTTCTCCTTATTATGAATTTTTCAAATGAACGTTTCGGAGAAAGAGCCGCCGTGCGTTGAGCGCCGTACGGCAGCGCGGCACGGCCTAGTGGGTACAGTCCCATCCAAAACTTACTGCCCGTCGGCAAAACGTCTGCCAGAAACGCCTGCCAGTTTCCGCTTCATCAACCGACGGAACTATTGTTAAAACCTTTTTCAGCATATAGAACTATGCGGTATTACACTTTGGGACGGTTGGAAAGTGTAATTCCGATGGGATGCTAGAAAGTTTTCTGTGAAGTTGGCATTCCATTTTCGAAATTTTTTTTCGTTTAAATCGACGGAACTATTGTTCAAACGCGTTGGAGCATGTAGAACTATGCATAATTAAACTTATTTAAGGTCGATAAGTCGAATTTTGATGGGATGCTGGGATGCTGGGATGTCAAGTGTGAAGTTGGCATCCCATTTTTCAAAATTCGTTTTTGACCTTGAATCGATGGAACTATTGTTAAAACCTATCAGGAACTATAGAACTATGCGGGATGCAAGTAGTTCTGAAGGTTTTTCGTGGGATGCTAAACATTGGTATGCTAACTTCGCAGACATACCTGAAGCACTATATAAAGGGGACGATATTTGTCACCGGGGCAGTCCACCGCCGAGATTCATACTGTACGTATGGTTGATAACCAAGTGAAGAAAAGGCTCAGACTAACTTAACTAAAAGGCCAGTTAAGCCTCTTGATATTTTTGAGAATAAGTAAAGTCTAAATTTGAATAAAGAATAATATTGAAACTGAAATAAATAAAATTAAAATTGAAATAATAAGAAAGAATTATAAAATAAAAATAATGAAGAAGATTATTGACGTTGGAATAATAAAGAAGAATATTGAAGATACAAATAATGAAGAAGAGTATTGAAATTGAAACGATTCGAAGATTAACAATTATAAAAGGCCAGATGAGCCCCTTGAATATTTTCAATAAGCGATCACTATTCGCAACATCAAATGGAATGCCAGGAAAATTGGACTGGTAGAAGGAATAATTAAATCAAGAAGTAATTATATAAAGCAAAGAGAAAAGAAAGGAAATTACGAGATGTGGCTATAAAGATTCACACATTGACATTTTGAGGAATCTATAAGATGAATTGAGCATTGAAATTATTGAAGATATATCGCGGATGAATTAACGAGAAATAAGTTATGTAACCGCGATGGAAACCAAACGAATTGTAACCAAGCTAAAATCAGTTCGCGACAAAATAACGTAACACTGTATAGTATTCGACGAATTGACATTGTAGAACGTTTGCAATTTAAGAATAAGCTATTCGTGTGCGCGTGTTAATCATCGAGTCATGAAGATTCATTTTCTCGCCTCTCCTTAACTACATCGATTGCCAGACGACAACCAAGAGGGAGAACAACAGCGATACCGAACGTACCAAATTCACGAGAGATATGGAGCATCGCCAGGTAAAATCCGAAGTTCTTAGCTGTATTGGCGAGATCTCCGTCCCTGCGGTAAAGGGTTAACACCCTGACGCAAAGAGAGATCGACCGTGTTACGCTCCAAGACTTGTATCCGTCACCATATGCAAGTCGGACGTAACAATCCTTTAGGTCGTGAAATTGTACCGTCGAACTTTTGCGCATCGCACGGGGTACAGTGAAGAGCAATCGATCACCCACTCGTTGGTAAACGGAGGGAAATTTCAATGAATTTTCGTAAAGAAAACGCGAGAAAAATTAACGTGCTTTCCCGTGATCGAGGCGAAATCTGTCGTAGCATCGAAATTTAATAGAACATCATCTGAAAACTTGTTGAACTGTTTGAATAAAAGTATGGAGCCACATGCGGAAAAAGTCTGTGACGGCACGGTAAAATTTGGCGTGATATCCTTGAAAAGTTTATACTTGATCAAACTCGTAAAGAGCAAAACGGGTGACAGTAAAATTTATTTGCTCCTTAATGGAAATATACTTGTGTAGTCAGTATTAATTCTTATGGGCATATTCATTTTTACTTGGCCCATGTTAAATTTAAAAAAATGAGGATTGATCATTTTTAGCAATGAATAAAGCCATATTTGACGTGCAATAGAGTGGTTTTCAATTAAATATCCAGGTATTATTTTACAAATAACTTTTATTACCGTTTTGTTTTTTAACATCGTTTCGAACATTCTTTTACAAAAATACAAACTAATGTTCTTACTAAATATAAGTTATAACCAATTCTTAATAATAATCGTCGCACCATTAGAGGCCCGAATTAAATGAGTAACGCGGTAAGTAAATAATTATTCTGAATCCAGGGTGTGCCAGCGATACTGCTGTTGGAGTAATTGATAGAATTCCGTATGTTCATTCCAAAATACGGCCAATAACTTCTTAACAATAAAATCGAACTTCAATGGAGACTCCATAATTATCGTATCAACTAGAAAAAAAATGGGTCTATCCTCGCTTGGACTCATTATAATACTGCCAATAGTTATCACGTTCCCTTCAAATTCTATCATCTGTAAAGTATCAATAGTTCTGATAATTATATCTTTTCCTCTGTCCCATCGGTTGAGAAAATTTTTTTCATCACCAGGATAACAAATCCTGAAGTCGCACGATAGCTGCAAATAATTGATTTTAGTATTTATGATAATTGAAATTGTATGTGGTCGTTGATATTCAAATTATTTGTGACATTAAATCCCGACATTTTAGCACCCAATGCTGCTTTCAATGCCTGGAAGCGGCGAAAGTACTCATGTACACTGATATCGTCTTGTAACAATTGCTGACGTATGGGATTATGCAGTTTTCCACAAGTTTTGCACAGAGTCTGGTGGTCCAACGTATGTGGCCAGCCAATCTACCGCGTATCGCTGCTCCTCTAAGGATAAAATATCACAAGAAACACAAATAATATGATTCATTGCGTCCGAATGAATAGACAATAGGAAATCAAATGAATGAACATACCATTTACTTCGCGCTAAGGTCTTTCCCAAACGACTAGTACTTTTGCTTGTACAAGTAATTCGTGGTCTTTCAATTTCCGCAACGAATATTCATAATGTTCGTGTAGGGTGCCTGTTCGCGCCACTATTCCGTTATTTCGCGAGCACCTCACAAACGCCTCTCGCGACAGACATTTTGACCAACGATCGACGCGATCGAAAAATTAGAATACGTCGAGCGTCGACACGAAACGATCGCGCGATACAGCGACCACGAGCGCACGAATTTGTACGACGCAATAAAACAAAAAACGCAAAATGAACGCGAGTGAATTTATTTCTTTTTCGGATCGACCCATCACATACATAAATTTGGTCCTTCGAGCTGGATGCGTAAGCATCGAATAAAAAACTTTAAAAAACATTTCGAAAAAGTGAAGTGCTCACACGTGCGTAGCAATGACGCGACGTCGCGAACGTGAAATAGTGATCGATATTCAAGACAAATCGACGTTCGAAGTGAGTAAAAAATCACAGCGTTCAAAACGATGCAACGGACATTAAAATCAACATACGAACGAGTTATTAACGTGAATCATAATCGAGCGCGAGCGTCGTCCACGTGTCAACCGCCATAACGGTCGTGTGACGCCGCCATTAATTTGAGAAGTTTCGATGGGTAAAGAGTGTTTCGACTACCGTCGTACATCTATCGTTACAGTATAGTCGCACACAGCGACTACTATAAACCAACACACTTGCGCACGGCAAGTAAGTTAAAATCATAACACGTTGCTCCAGTGAAAGTATACGCACACGATCGTATACGTCTCAAGTAAGCGTTTCAAGTAAACAACGGTCAAGACTGCCACTGCGAAGCCATCAGTGACGCCGCAAGTATCGAATGTTTACGAAAATCAACACAATCAACGCTACGATATATCCATCGAGTTGAGGTTACGCACACGATCGCCTACTTCTCACACCATCAGCGTTGGAAAGCATTTCAATATCGACAACTCGTCCGAGAATGTTTGGATGGCCAACGCACGATAAAGACGGACAAACATCAGCAGATGTAAACACAAGCGATTCGACTAGTCAAGTAAGATCGAACCAAACCATGGCATTGCCACAATTAAAACGAGAAAGAGCGACGATTAAAGCTCAGTTGACACGCGCTCAAAATGCATTCTCAGCTTTCAGGTTAGGTGAGGCCGACCCAATGGAGGTGGAGGCGAGACTTCAGAAGGTATACGACCTCTGGACGTCTTTCAATGTAACACAGTCGAGTATTGAAGATATCGATGATTCAGATACCCAAATTGAAGAGCGCGAACAGTTTGAGACCGCGTATTACAAGGCAGTAGCGTCAGCGAAGAAAATTCTCGCTCCGCCTCCCGCGGAGAACGCCAGAGAAATCCAAGGTAGGATGCGTACGCCGTCTGTAGTCATCGACGACGGTGGCGCAAACGAGGTTGGTACTACGTCTAACATAAAATTGCCAACGCTCAGTCTTCCAAAATTTAACGGTACTTACGCTCAATGGTTACCATTTCGTGACACATTTGCTGCACTCATTGACGGAAATCCATCGCTTACTGATATTCAGAAATTCTATTATTTGCAATCGTCACTTGAGGGAAACGCGAGTCAAGTTATTCAATCGTTAGAAACGTCCGCGGCTAATTATCAAGAGGCGTGGAATTTACTCAAAGCGCGATTTGAAAACAAACGATTATTGATACATCATCACGTTCAAGCGTTATTTGATCTCGAATCTGTTCACAAAGAATCAGCTAGTCAATTACGTAAAATCATAGACGATACGCAAAAGCATCTTCGAGCTCTTAAAACTCTCGGCGAGAAAACTGATAATTAGGATTGCTTGGTCATTCACATGGTCAGCACGAAGCTCGATCCAACCACGCGTCGACGATGGGAGACGAGCATTACGACTCAAACTGTTCCGACGTTCGCGCTTTTGATTGGTTTTCTAACGCAACATTGTTTAAATAAATTTGTAAAATCGGTTAATGCGCCAAAGAAATTTGAAACATCAGTCACTTGTATCAGTAGTCACAGCAACATGAGAAAATGTCCGGTATGTCAAGGCGAGCATTTGATTTATCACTGTTCTACGTTTAAAGGTCTCAATACTCAAGCGAAATAGAACGAAGTCAAAAGTTTGAAGATATGTTTCAATTGCCTACGTGAAGATCACTCAGCAGATAAATGCAAATCGAGTAATTGCAGACGTTGTGGAAAAAAACACAACTCGCTACTTCACATTGATGAATTTTATTCTAGAAATAATGCGAACAGTGATCAATCAAGTTACCAATCACGGGGTGCGTCAACTTCAAACGAATCGTCTAATCCGATCGCATTGTCAAGCGTACGTATGAATAAGCCACATGTAATGTTATTGACGGCGCTCATAACAATATACGATAAGTTTGGCAAACCTCATGTGTGTAGAGCTGTACTCGACTCTGGGTCGCAATCGAATTTTCTGACCAAAGCGTGGCATCGTAAATTGCAACTGCCAACATGTTTCGAAAACGTCTCAATATCCGGAGTAAATTTGAGTCAGGCTCACACAAATCAGATAGTCAACGCAGTAATTAAATCTCGAACGAACGCATTCCAAGTCAAGTTACCGTTTCTTGTCATTGATCGTATCACACAACCGTTGCCCTCTGCAAGAATCTGTATGCAAAACTTTCAAATTCCAGACAATATAGTCTTAGCTGACCCATCGTTTAACATTCCAGGCGATATCGACGTTCTGCTGGGTGCTAGGATATTTTGGAATTTAATGTGCGTAGGTCAACACATCATGAATCGACATCAACCGGTATTGCATAAAACGAAGCTGGGGTGGATCGTCGGAGGAACTATGGGTTCTTTAACTCCACAGCCTAGCCACCATCAATCAACTGTTTGTGGTCTTGCAACTGAAGCGATATTGCAAGCTCAAATCGAACGGTTTTGGAATATCGAAGAGTATCAGCCGACAAAATTATTTACCGAAGAGGAGCAGCGATGCGAAGAAGATTTCATAGCATCATTCGAGGGACGAGAGCGGACGATTCACAGTTGCTCCTTCATTTCGTCAAAATCCGCAGCAACTCGGTGAATCACGGGATATTGCTGTAAAACGATTACATGCTCTTTATCGAAAGCTTGAGAAACATCCAGTTGAAAACGCAGTACAAGGCATTTATGGACGAATACCTCGCTCTTGGTCATATGACAGAGCTAACTGGGACAGATATGACGACAAAACGACCACATTGTTATATACCACATCATTGCGTTTTGAAGGACTCGAGTACAACAACGAAACTCCGAGTAGTCTTCGACGCATCTTGTAAGACCTCGTCTGGCCAGTCGCTGAATGACATGCTGAGAGTCGGACCTACAATCTAGCACGATTTGTTCTCCATTCTTGTAAGATTCAGACAACACCGGTATGCACTGACTGCTGATATCCAAAAAATGTATCGGCAAGTCCAGCTTCGAGAAGATCATCAGAATTTTCAACGTATTGTATGGCGGGCGGATGTCGATCAACCAATCAAGGATTACAAGCTCAATACTGTGACATACGGAACGGCCACAGCGCCATTCCTGGCTATATATGCAGTCTGCATCAGCTAGCAAACGATGTCGAGAAGGAACATCCAGGAGTCAGCCAAATCATTCGCCGTGATTTCTACGTAGACGATTTGTTGACGGGTGGCCCCGACATCACCGAACTCAAGACGATGAAAGAGGAACTCGACAGAGTGCTTCTCTCTGGAGGTTTTCCATTACGCAAATGGACTTCCAACGCACCTGTTATCAGCGACGAAAGGCAGGACGAGGTATCCGAGATCGATCGTCCTATTGGTGAAGAAATAACGACTCTCGGTCTGATCTGGAGTCCAAAGAACGATACTTTTCGATATAGCGTCAACATGGAGCATGCAAATTCAAGGCCCACGAAAAGAACTGTTCTGTCAGCAATTTCTCAAATCTATGATCCTATGGGTCTTATTGGTACATCATATATCAAAACGAAAACAACCTTACAGCAGCTCTGGAGATTGAAAATAGGCTGGGACGAATCGTTACCATGTCTCACAATAACTACAAACGATTTCGATCTGTTAAATCGATATTCATCATTTCGCAAGCTGAAAAAAGTTGTTGCGTTTTGTCAACGTTTTGCATTCAACACGCAACATCCAACAGGACGGAGAATCGGTCCATTGTCGGTTCAAGAACTTAGTTCGGCGGAGAACGCCGTACTCGCGATTAGCCAGGCTGAATCATTTGCACAAGAACTTCAATGTCTACGAAATAAACGCCCAGGGCATGCAACCAGCAGGCTCGCATCATTATTCCCATTCATGGGCCACGACGGACTCATAAGAGTAGGAGGCCGATTTCAAGAAGCTCGGCTACCGTACGCACAGCGATTTCCTATCGTTCTAGCACCCAGCAACGCCCTAGCCAAGCTTATTATTCGCACATTTAACGAATCTTCATGCAGGTTTACAAGCACTTTTAAGCAGTCTCACCGAGAGATTTTGGATACTGTCTGCCAGGTCCACAGTAAAAAAGGTAATACATAAATGTGTCACGTGCTTTCGTCTCCGACCAAAATGTTTGCAGCAAGTCGTGGGCAATCTCCCAGCTGTCCGCGTCAACCCAGGTCGACCATTTTTGAACGTAGGCGTCGATTATGGCGGTCCGTTTAGCATTAAGATTTCAAGAAATAAAACGACGAAAGCATATCTGTGCTTATTTGTATGCCTCACTACTCGCGCAATTCATTTGGAGTTGGTATCGGATTTAACGACAGCCGCTTTTCTCAACTCACTAAAGCGTTTCATCGCACGTCGCGGAAAATGTTCAAACATTTACTCCGATAATGGCTCAAACTTTACGGGAGCAAACAATGAGCTCAGAGAATTATCGAATTTGCTCCAAACGAAAGAACACAAAGAACGAATAATTAATTATTCAACGGATAATTTCATTCAGTGGCACTTCATACCCCATACTCCCCCCACATGGGTGGTATATGGGAGGCAGGGATTAAATCAGCAAAAATGCATCTCAAACGAGTATTGGGTGACGCATTACTCACCTTCGAGGAATTGTCTACGATTATAGCCGAGATTGAGGCCTGTCTAAATTCGAGACCACTCACTCCAATGTCGAGCGATCCGTCAGATTTGTCGGCATTGTCTCCCGGACATTTCTTGATTGGTGCGCCACTAACTGCAGTACCGCAACTTGACGTGCAAGAAATCGCATCAAATCGACTCACTCGATACCAATTGTTGATGAAATTACAACAACATTTTTGGGCACGCTGGAGTCGCGAATATTTAACTCAGCTACAATCACGTACGAAATGGAAGGAAGACAATGTCAACGACGTACTACGTATCGGCACATTAGTGCTATTGAAAGATGACAAACTACCACTACTTCAGTGGAAGTTGGGTCGCATTACCGAATTGCACCCAGGTAAAGATAAACGCGTTCGCGTTGTCAGCGTAAAAACCATGAATGGAATCACGCAACGGAGTCTGCCAAAGATTTGCATTCTCCCACTGAATAATTGATATCGCGAACTCAATATATACTTACCGTGTACTACATTACATCATAAGTTGTATTTGTTTTGTAATACCAATGTTATCATTAAGTTATTCATTTTATTTATGACATTGACAAACTCCGTATTGTCAAGGCCGGCGGGATGTTCGCGCCACTATTCCGTTATTTCGCGAGCACCTTACAAGCGCCTCTCGCGACAGACATTTTGACCAACGATCGACGCGATCGAAAAATTAGAATACGTCGAGCGTCGACACGAAACGGTCGCGCGATAACGAGACCACAAGCGCACGAATTTTTACGACGCAATAAAACAAAAAACGCAAAATGAACGCGAGTGAATTTATTTCTTTTTCGGATCGACCCATCACATACAGTGCCCCGGGCATTTAACTTCTTCCTTTTGTTCAGAAACGTACCATCAGATTGACGCACTTTGATGGGAATAGACGTATACGACTTATAGTAGATCAATTTACTTTTACCAGGGAACAGTGTCTCGATTTGTTCCGACCAGGTTATAAATTGTTCTTTCGGTATCCTGAAGAAAGTGTTCTGAAGGAATTCTCAAAAATGTCATGTTTGATCTGTTACAATTTAGTTGCAACTTACTTGGATCGCTCCACCTCATCTACCTCATCAAACAATGCTGTCAATTGCCTATCCTTTTTGTTGCATTTCAATAAAGCAGAGCAGGATTACAGGGTTATCAAATAATACGAGTTGGATGTAGTATGACGATGTCTCGAGTTTATTGTACACGTGTGCCGTAATTGCGGTTGATTGCGGTGTACATGAAAAGTTAATCGAGGAAGTACATAGAGCGAAGACTCATCGAAGAGTCGATACAGAGAGAGGCTAACTCGCCTACGAAACGCGCCATCAACATTTGCGCGCTCCGTTGGCATGCGACCCAACCGGTGTTTATTTCTTATGTTCTAACACTCCCACTTTGGGTTACCATGCTAACTGATTCATTTTTACTTATCACATTTAATTTTTGTCGTAGATTTTCAAATATGCGTTTGCCGAGTGGTTTGGTAAAAATGTCAGCTAATTGCTCAGTAGTACTTATATGTTCTATTTCGAAACCTTTTTCCTCGTAATGTTGTCTGATAAAGTGATATTTTACATCTATGTGCTTGGAATGCTTGTTAAATTGCGGATTCTTAATGAGTTTAATAGCGCTTTGGTTATCTGTAAATAATATAGGAACTTTACTTTGGTCTCTGACTAGTTCACTTATTAATCTTTTAATCCATATTAATTCTTTGGTCGCTAAGCATGCCGCGATGAACTCGGATTCCGTCGTGGACAAAGAGACGGATCTTTGTTTCACGGCCCCCCACGCTACCGGTCCATCCGCGATTTTTATCACGTATCCACTAGTGGATTTTCTTGTGCGCTTGTCGCCCGCGTAATCAGCATCGCTGTAAACTAGCAGATCTGTATTCTCCGCGTGATTCGAAAAAATTATACCGTGATCGACTGTACCTTCAATGTACTTAAAAATTCTTTTAATTGCGTTCCAGTGAACCTTTTTGGGTGATTCTGCGTATTAGCTCGCTGCGTGAACTGCGTAGGCGATGTTTGGTCTCGTGCACAGAGCCAGATACAGAAGACTCCCTATTGCCTCCTTGTAAGGCACCTTAACGTACTCGCTTCCACTTTGCGAATCCTGAAGACTCAAATCAGTATGTTGATCGGCCGGGATGGCCACTGTATTTGCGTTGCCCATGTGAAACCGGTCCAACACTCTCTTTGCGTACGAGGCCTGGTGTGCAAGGATCGATCCGTCCGATTGATGTTCAATTTCCATACCTAGAAACAATCCTAAAGGTGCGGTACTGATCTCCAGTACAGCTGTTAGATGACGTGAGAGATTCAATATTTTTGTTTCGCATGTTGAGGCAACGAGGCCATCATCGATATAAATGGCCAATACCAAAGTTTGTCCGTCGTTGTGGGAAACAAAAACATACCGATCTGCGGAGCTCGCCTTGAGATTGAACCCTTCCAGGCAACTCACGAATTTTTTGTTCCAGCACCTTGCTGCCTGTTTCAGTCCATACAAAGCTTTCTGAAGAACACAAACTCTTCTTGTACCGTCTTCGAATCCCTTTGGTTGAGACATAAAGATCTCATCTTCGAGTTCTCCATGCAGATAAGCTGTTTTTACATCAAACTGTGTTAAGTTCATCTTCTTCTGAGCTGCGATTGCTAAGATTGACCGAATTGAGGGGAATTTCACTACAGGACTGAATGTTTCCTCGTAATCAATTCCTGGTCGCTGTGAAAACCCATTGACGACCAATCTTGCTTTATATCTGGCACCACGCCCACACGCCGGTGGTTTGTATCGATAGACCCACCGATTCGGAAGGATTTTTGCTCGAGCCGGCGGATCAACGAGCTTCCAGGTATTGTTTTTTAATAGAGAGTCCATTTCTTCAGCCATAGCGGTTGACCAGTCGTCTCTCTTTTCGCTATTGACTGCTTCCTCGTAGTCAATCGGCTCTTGACTTTCTGATAGGAATGTAGTTGCTATGTGGAGAACGAAGTCTCCGAATCGCGCTGGTGGTCGTAGACCTTGCCGGTTTCGAAGTTGACGTCCTTCTTCCACGAGTCGATGGTCTTGAAGTTCGATGGGGTCTTGCCATTCTTCGTCTGAAGGCTCTCCTCCGTCGTTCGATCCTTCTTCTCCTGCGTGTTCTTGAGCGTCTTGGTTTTCTTCCTCGTTTATTTCTTTATTGTTCGTTGGGATTTCTTCGTGGTTGTCCTCGTCATCGTCGTTGGGCTCAGGTAAGTTTAAGTCAGCAATTTTTTCTTCTTCCTTTTTCCTGGGTTGGATGTCAGGCAAGAAATCGATGTCTCGGTAAATTTTTATCTTGTTTTCAGGTTTTAGCCAAATTCTATACCCTTTGGTGAATTCGTCATATCCGACGAATATCCCTTTCTTGGCCTTTGCACTCCATTTTGTTCTTTGCTGACTCGGAATGTTTACGTATACTTCGGTTCCAAAGATTTTATATTCTTGGCCTTCCGTTTCTTCGTCAAACCATAGCTCGTACGGGGTTTTTCTTTTCTTGCTGCTGGTTCCAGTTCGATTGATGATGTAGGTCGCAGTGTGTACCGCTTCTGCCCATAGTTTCAGGTCCAAATCCTTGGCATAAAGCATGCTGCGTGCCGCTTCAACAATCGTCCTATTTTCCCTCTCAATCGCGCCGTTCTGTTCGGGTGTGTATGGTGTGCTCATCTCGTGTTTAATTCCGTTCTTCCACATGATTTCTTTCATTTTCTTGTTTACGAATTCTAGGCCATTATCTGTCCTCAGTCTTTTTATTTTTCTTCCTAGCTGAGTCTCAGTGCTTTTCAGAAAACCTTCGAAAAATTTTGTTGTTTCAGATTTTTGACCTAGGAAATAAACGAATTTATAGTGTGAGTAGTCATCCTTGAAGAGTAGGAAATACCTCGATTTTCCGATGCTGAGATGCTCCATTGGTCCACAGAGGTCAGCATGAACGAGATCACCTGGCGCTTTTGTTTCAGATTGGCTGATTTTGAACGGCTTCCTGCTCGTCTTTCCTCGTGCGCATCCGTCGCAGAACCAATCCTTTGTCGGCTCAAACTTTATGCTCCACTTCTTTAAAATTTTTTGTACGTGTGGGATATTCTGATGCGTGAGACGCTCGTGCCACATTTTCAACGACCCACTGTCTTTGACGTGCGCTTGTACGTGGTGAGGACCGAACACTTGAGATGTTTGCTTGCAAGCCTTGAACCTCATTTTATAAAGATTTTCGAATCGGTCTCCCACTGCTAATGTTGTCCCGTTCCTTTGTAGATAACATTTTCTTTTGTCAGATCCGAAGGTCATTCCTTTATCTAGAGTCGATGACGTAGAAAGTAGGTTACATTTTTAATCTGGAACATAGAGAACAGGCAGTAAATGGTTTTTCTCCAACTGAGATCCGTTGTACGAGAGAATCTCTATTTCTCCAACACCAGGAGCGAGCATTTCATCTCCATTCCCAACTCTAACTTTTACCGGCGTTGCGAGTTTTCTGTAGTTAACAAACCAGTCAAAGTTCGAAGACATATGTTGGCTCGCTCCAGAGTCGATGAACCAATCTTCTTTATACTCTCTTGTGAGAAGAGTATTCGCAGAGACCGTTTCACTTACGAAGGCGTTTTCTCTCGCTGCGTAACCTTCGCTGGGATGGTTTCGTTCGGGTGACTTTTTCTTGGAGCGACACTCACTTTTCCAGTGTCCTGGCTTTCCGCAGTTGAAACATTTTCCTGGTTTTCTCACCGGTTTGCCCTTCGAGCCTTTGTTTTGCCTTGTCGTCGCAGAGAAAGCGCTGTTACCTGCGCTCTCATCCACACCGGCTCGAACTTCCCCCATCGAAAGCCTTGATATGAGATTTGTTAGAGAGCGGTCGCTCTGGCTCGTAGACTCCCAAGCTGTGACAAAATGTTTTAAGGGAGACGGAAGGCAGCATTTTTGTGATTATCATGTCATCCGACACGGCTTCTCCTGCAAGACCCAATCTATTATATGAAGCATACAATTTTGACTTACGGTTGTCACAATGGATTTTCGTGCTGAGCCATCTAACCTTTTCCATTCCTTAAGTCGTTTTTCGGCTGTTGCTTCCGAGTTCATCTCCGGTCTCGGCTGTGGTTTCAGGAAATCTCCCGAGAGTATCTCCGACGCTCCGCTTGCGCGGTTAAGAACTCGCACTTGGAACTTCCATAAACTCCAGTTTTCGGTTCCTGTTGGTTTCTCTACCCTTGAAATGTCGTTGTCCATTTTTCGGTTTTTGTTGCACTGTCGCACGAAGGCTGGCTAACCTCAAAAATTACACGCTTTCACTTATGAGAACGCTGTCTTTCGCTGTATTTTTCGCAAAATTGTTTCACCCGCTTTGTATTACGCTCGCACACGTAATAAACATTAGTTGTCTTTTGCACACTGTTTTTCTTATCGTATGCTATCACGCGAGTCTACCGGTTATTTTGCACTTCGCACGTGGCTGGCTAACCAAAAAGTTCAAACACTTTTTCTCGCGATGAAAACGATACATTTTAAAAGCATTACTCGAAATATTAATTTGAACGCGTCCCTGGGCCCATAACCTGTTGCATTTTAATAAAGCAGAGCAGGATTACAGGGTTATCAAATAATACGAGTTGGATGTAGTTTGACGATGTCTCGAGTTTATTGTACACGTGTGCCGTAATTGCGGTTGATTGCGGTGTACATGAAAAGTAAATCGATGAAGTACATAGACCGAAGACTCATCGAAGAGTCGATACAGAGAGAGGCTAACTCGCCTACGAAACGCGCCGTCAACATTTGAGCGCTCTGTTGGCATGCGACCCAACCGGTGTTTATTTCTTATTTTCTAACACTTTTCAGAATCCACAATTGGACGACTGAGTAAGTTTCTCAAAATATTTTTTAAATACCCTTTTTTCTGATAAAATTTGAGTACACTCTCTCCGTCTGTAGTCCGTTTCAAAGTCACATGAATTGGCTAAAAAAAGATTACCAAGTAATCAGAACTCATTGACAATGATTATTTATTTATGAATTGGCAATTCAATATTGAACACCTACATTAGCAATGATCTCGGTCCTTCGTAAGTGTTCTCGTTGCCTCTCCTGTATAAAAAAAATGTATTTTCCCGTAGTCGGTTATTTTAGATTCATTCTCTTTTTGTTCTAGGTTAATTTCCTTTATCGAGTTTTACAAAATCATGAGTTGTCATTTGTTTTCCTCCCTTTTTTCGTTAATCTGTTAAAAAAATGTTCTCGAAGACTCAAGACATGTGTACTCATGCTACATTTCCCTATCTAGCGGACCGAAAAATGTAGCATGGGTACACACGTTTTGGGTCCTGGAGAATACATTTTTTTTGATAAAATACCGCAAAGAAAAAGACTACCACAAAAGACAAATAATGATTTTATAAAAATAGGCAGACGAACTTAACCTAAAACAAGGATAATAATGAATTCAAAATAGCCGACTGCCGACAGAGGTGATGAAACAAAGTACACGGAATATAAATTTTGAGAAAAGGAATAAAATTCTAAAGAAGTCCCCGACCAAAGGGACGAAACATAAAAGAAGGAATAACAAATAAATAAAAAACAATGATAAGGAGGTCGTCCGTTGCCAAGGCACCCATTGTGCCCAACAGCATTACAACGAAAGCAAACCAAGACAAAGGGAGTTAATTTATTTTCCCTTTACTTTCTGAAATAAATCATCTGTCATTTCCCACTCACTATTTTACTGAAAAAAGAAAATAAACGTTACCAATTAAATACAAACCGAACAATCCAACATCTAAACATTCACATCGACCTGTGTATGAATGCGATCATAGCATTCAACGTTTTAATGCGAAGATGATTATGGTCTTTCTCGTATTCCCCATACATCTTTTACAGAAAACCCCGATAAATAATGCTTAGTATGGATTTTCAAAATCCAGAGAGGTTTATATTCATAATGGAGCAGTGATCATCAGAAAAATACTTAGGACATCAAAATCCGTTTTACGACACAGCCTCTCTTAACATAACCCGATTTTCTTCATGCCCCAATCACCCGAACCAATTAGAAATTAAATGCTGATTCGGGTTACATGAAAAAAAGACGGATTTGTACACCGTCGTTTATTCAGTAAAAAAATATGAGAAAAATGGCAATTGGTACTTACCCAGTTTTCAGAAACGCGAACTATCCTCTGGACACGATAAAAAATTCGTACAAGTCTCACCACGCACGTGAGAAGTGAGAATACGTGAGAAGATAATAGACGAACGAAGACACGACGATCACCACGGCGACAGCGTCGAGCGATAGTCATCGTCGAGTAAAGAAAGGAAGGAAGATTCTAGCAGTAGCACAGTAAAGATTCATTGGTAGCACCGTAAAATTTCGTCTCCGTTTTATATCTCATAACAAGGCATCTATGAATTTGTCCAAGAATCAACGGAAAAAGAAAGGAATTTCCGGATCTTAAGAATTTTCCTGTGCTCCCAATTATAAATTCAGAAATGTCCGTCAAATCATTTCGCACAAATATGATTTTTTACTTCGTTTTTCCACAAAGACTCCTTATAACAGGGGCTTGCACCTCGTATGTAGTGCCGGGCACGACAATTTTTCCGGAATTTTTCTCTCCGTGTATACGATTCCGATCATCAGTTCGTATCCGTTGACTTTACTCAACTCGTGTTTAATTCGTAATTGCGTTTTTATTTAGTACCGTGCACTTTCTTTTTATCGGTTCGTCCGCACTTTGTTGCATCGCAACTTCATCATACTCATTCGTCCACGTAAACACACTAAGTTCACCCAATTCATCCGTCTTACTCTCATACGCGCTCACAGGCGTACGACTTAAGGCGTCTACGTGTACAAGTTTCGTACCCGGCCGATGAACTATATTAAAATCGAACTCGCTCAAACTGTTAATCCATCGAAAGATCTGGGGGTTTACAGTTTTCTGTGTGCTATGGAATAACAACGCTTGACAGCCAGTAACAATCGTAAAATGAATGTAAATCAACATGGATCACAAACGCATAACGGACCAAACAATCGCAAGAAACTCTAACTTTCTCGATCAGTAATTACCGGTTGGCTCGTTCGTCGACTTACAGCGTAAACTAGACGCAACCGATTGTGTTCGACCTTCGGAAACAACATCGCAGCCAATCCTTTGGCACTGGCATCGGTATGGACCTCTGTTTCTCGTTCGGGATTAAACGGTTGCAACATCGGTTTATTCGCGAGTTTTTCTTCAATCTACTCTCGTTCAAACTACTTTGGACATGTTCGACTTCCTTGTCCCACGTTCGTCCCTCGTCATCAGTCAGACTCGCGCAAATTGCGGGTAAAATAACGGCATTCCATCTCTCAACCTGCCCATTGGCCTTCGGATAGCGCGGTGAGTTCACCGTATGCTTGATCCCGTGACTCTTGCAGAATTGTTCGAACTTGCCTGACGTAAAACACGTACCCCTGTCTGATATGACTCGCACTGCCGCTCCGTAATTTTGCACGAATGCTTCGAATAATCAGACTACGCTCGCCGTTTTCGTATCCTTGGACGCACGCATTACCGTGTATTTCGTCAGGCTGTCTACAATTACCAGTACGTATTTATTACCGCGGCCGCTGGTAACGAAGGGGCCTATATGGTCGACGTGTACGGTCGCGAACGGCCTGTGCCCTGGCAGAATAGGATGAAGTTCTCCCGCCTGCCGTCCCGGTTTCGATTTCCCTATGGTACAATGCAGGCATGCCCATACGTGCTTTCTCAAGTACGCCGGCATCCTGGCGGCGTGGTAGTGTTCCCTCATCCGGGTTACCGTGCGGGCCACGCCTGGGTGGCACGTTAAGTCGTAGAACCGGATCACGAGGCCTTTTCTCAGTCGCTGGTGTACGACGTATAGCAACTTATCCCCGAAACGTTTGTGTAATTTCCCTCCCGCAACTCGAACTGCTCGACCTCTCCTCGTTCTGCCCTTATTCGTGACGACGCGTTTTTCGTGAGTATGTCTTTCTTGGATCTCAGCTCAGGGTCACTGTACTGATACAATCTAATTCCCGCTTCCTCGTTATTTTGTATCATTATTCTTTCCCCTGACTTCGACGTTCCTACTGGCCGTTTTACGGACGATTCCACTAGCGATGTTACCGACGATTTCACCGACGGCTCTACTGCTGACTTCAGGGGGGCCTAAGCACGGGTAAAAAGTCGGTTAGAAAAGCGCAGTAGCACCTCTAGCGGCGAACTACAATTGCACGAAATTACACGAGTTAGGTGGGGATGTGACGGGAAAGAAATGGGGGGAGACATAGGTAGTGAGGCACAAAGCGCAAGCGAAACCATCTGCCTAAGCTGTAGCCAAGCGTGGCCCATGCGAAACGCAGAAACGGGCAATGACGGGCCATGGCGGGCAACGCCAGAGCAGAAAGTTGATATTTATGTTCGTATTTTTCATTTTGTTCAAATTTTTTTTTTCGTACTTGTGCTGATAAAAAAAATAACAAAAATATACTTTCGACGTGAAATTATATCAGCATTCCGAAAAAAGAATCATGTTTTCATTCCGACTCTCAAAAATCTATCAGAATTGGATTTGAAATATAGAAATCGATTTTTCGGCCAATGATGTGTATTTAAAAAAAAATTTGGAAATATCTTTTTCGGAAAGCTTTGACCATTTTACAGGAAAAATGTTTTCTTTTAGTTGGGATTTCTGTAACGAAAAATTTTTTTTTTTAGATTTTGCGAGTTTTTACGTTTAAATAACACAGTGCAATAATTTTTTTATCGAATAAACGCTCATTTAAAAGCTTTGACAAGATGAATACCGAACAAGATTTTGTTGTGTTAGGGTAAAATGAAGTTTTTATGTATGGGTCATTCCACCAAATAAACTACTAAGATTCGGCATCGACATGAAGCATCTTTATAATATTTACGGAGCTTTATTAAATGCATTTTGAAAAGCAGATTCCCAAATTTTGGCAGATTTCTTTCTCCATTATTTTGGGAGCAGCTAATTAAGGCGTTTTTTGATTTTTTTTTATCCAAGTATTTATTTTCATATAATTGCGCTGAAAAAAAATCTGTTTTCGACGTGAAATTGTTTCAGCTTTTCGAAAAAATATTAGTTTTTTATCCCGACTCTCAAAAATATATCAAAATCGGATTTGAAACATATAAATCGATTTTACGCCAATGTATCATTTTTTAAAGTTTGCAGCATTTTTTTGTTTGAAATTTAAGAAAATTTTACGTCAACAATAGATTTTTTATATATTCCTTTTAGGGTAATTATATATTTTTGAAATACTTGAGAAAAAAGAAACGAAAACATCTTTGAAGCGATTTGTTTTTCAATATGCGATTCAAGCTCCGTAAATATTATAAAGTCGGGCTGAAAGATCAGGTCGATGGCCGATCGAACTTATCTTTCAGCACGATTCTACGGATGCAAGATACTTTGACTCTGATGACGGTGACGAAAATGACCGGAAATTTTTTTTCTGCCGGTCACCCCAATAATCATAACATAAATATGTATAACAACATAAACACAACAAACATAAAATGCAATTATACGGAAGAAGCAAGAAAGTTGTATTTGAAGTCGAAATTTTAATGACGTGCGTTTATTGAATTGAGTTACTTCATTCATAATTTTGTATAACTTTTTGCGAGGATGGAGGCGGATTGGATTAAATGAATTGTGACACTTTATACTCGAATTTAAACATTTTCATTAAATAAAACATTCGTTGCCGATTGTGGAAAATGTGAATAAACTATTAGAATTACGAATTGTACTGAGATTGAATTAACAACGAATTATTATATTTGTACATAAACGAAGGAAGCGAGGAACCATTTCGATGGTTTGACTAGGACAGACTTAGACATACGACCAGCACTTCAAGTCATGGCCAAAGTTGGGAACATTTGTCAGAAGTTTGACATGCGTGAGGCGAGCGCCTGCACGGGGCGCTCTTTCAGAAGCATATTTTTATTCTGATCTTTTTCCGAGTCTATTATGAGCTGCATTTTAATTGATTAAATTATTGTTCTAACGTTGTAATTTAATTAATCGAAATTTAGCTCATAATACTTCTAAAAAATCAGTATAAGAATATGCTTTCTGAAGGGCGCTCCGTATAAGCGCTCATTGCACTTATGGTACGTTTCGGCCCTGCCTCCGCGAGAAAATCTAGGGAGAATGCCGACTCGTGCGATCAATGGCCCGCGTTCGATTGGCGCACACCTCCACATTTTTCATGAAACTCAAGAACCCGTAAAGATTTTCCATACTTTTTAGGTTCGAGTTACAGGTCACGTTTTAGAGATTGGGCGTGGGGAACTTCAAGCGACAGAAAAAGACCTAAATTCCTTTAAATTTTTTTCCACGACTGGTCTGGAGAAATTTCAGATTTGCTTTCCGCTTCGTTGATTGCACGACTATTTTTTTTTTTTTATTACTTTGCAATTTTACTCTGTGCTAGAAGTTTTAACGACGTTTAATTCTTTACACCATGAGTGAATGATTTTGGTGATAACGGTATTCGTCAAAACCGCGATGAGCGGAGTGTGATTTTCGTCACATTCTTTTTGTGCCAAGCCTATTGTTTCGTAATTGATGTCTCCGCCCAAATACTTCCGAATATTTCGCCAGTGAATTTTGTACGGCAGTTGTTCGCAGCTGAGAAAAACAATTTTTTCTACTGCGCCTCTCAATTCCTCGCTGCTCAAAATTAATAAACAGTCAGGGCAAAACCCGACTCCCTTCAACATTTCCCCGTTCAAAACAGCCTCGAACTGCCGAAATTCTTCGATTATGTGATCCATCCGCACATCAATATCACAAAGAATCAGTTCGTTTGGGTCTGAATCGAGATCAATGTCATTGTCATCGTCGTTCGTTGTTTCGTCGTTCCCCTCGTCATCAACATTTGTCCAGTCTTGGTCTTCGTCAATGTCGTCGTCCTTTAGAAATCGAAAGTTTTTCTGTAACGAAAATAGAAAACAGTCGTATAACGGAGTCTCACAATTTTGGTTGTTGTGATACCTACGCCGAATAGTATTTAACAAGCATGCGGTGTATGCATACAAAAATTGGCGAGAAGTCGGAGAGACATTCCTCCCACCATGGCAACGAATTTGGCCGAAGAAATTCTCTAATGGGTCCTGATTAAAAAATCTCGTGTTCAGGTGAGAAAACCCAAATTCATCCCTGAGAACCCGCCAAATTCGTTCCATACTGTAAATCGAGTAGGACCAATTGTGGACCGTTACAAAAGACCCGTCAACAAATTTCTCCGTCTTCTCGTTCCACATGTGGAATCTCAATTGATTGAGTTCTTGTTTCGCTGATGCCCAAAACAATAGATGGGGACTATTGTCTGTGAGGGGTCTCCTCAGCACCGTTCGGTCCGTTGGCGAGCTGCTATTAAACCGCTACTCCCGCGTCCTTATCAATGGTAACTGTGTTTCCGTCAACAACGGCAGTCCCTGGAAGATATCAAGTAGTCATTGTAATTTATTTCATATTTTATTGTGGTTTCTTGGGTAGTTTAATGTTGTTTAGTTTGTAGTTTATTTCAGTTTTTACTGCAGTTCATTGAATAGTTTATCGTAGTTGTTTGTAGTCCACTGTTGTTCATGTTGTATTATATCATAGCTTAATTCCGAAATTTATTTTAGTCAATGTTGTATTTTAATGTAGTTACTTTTTCAAACTGCTCATCGATGCAGCACTGATTGTCGTAGTCGATTTACTTTTTTTAAAGTCACTGATATTGTTTTATGTACCATTGGTACTTACTTTGATTCATGGCCAGTTCATGAATCCACTTCGCTGTCGTCTCGCTTAGGAGCTGAGTAGCGTGCTTGACGCGCATCTTGGGAACTTTGGTCCTATCGATGTGGGCTTGTGTTATTTTTTTTAAGCGAGGGCACATGGCGTTCAAACTCCGATCCATTTTCCACGCTCGTTCGATTATGTCCCACACGTTTGTCAAAATTTTTTTATCGCCGGGCTCGTATTCGAGAAATTTCGTCATGAAATTATTGCGCATATTTTTAATTAAGTGCGGAGCATCCCACAAATGAAAAATCTCTTCGCCATTAACCTCGTAAGAGTCGACTGAAAAATAAAAAGGTGTGTTCGAGTCAAGATATATCAATATTTATCGAAGTTTTCATTTCAACAGCTTATTTTGGTCGCGACTGAAGTTCGGGAACGTTTTCATGTGTTTCATAATATTAATCCTAGACTTACTTTGACGAGCATTTACCCCATCTCTCAGGACTCTCAGCCGATTTGTCTGGCTGACCAGCTCCTGTATAGCTTTCAAATTGGGGCCGCCTTGGTCGCAGGTCGACGCAAGAACCCGGAATTTGTATTTCTGCAGTACTTCCACGTGACGTTTAATTGATCGTTCCAATTGCGCGTGATTAGCGGCATCGGCCGTAGCTGCATGCGAGGGAGGTAATTTTTCGCCTGACGAAATGAGGCGCAGCATGAACACCAAGTAGTGATTGGCTACTTTCGGGGTTGTTGCGTAGCCATAGTTTTCGAAGCCATGCACAATGTCATTAATTTCGTCATATTCCAGTTTTTCTTGAATAGCAAGCTGAGTGAGAAAAACCATTTTCACATAAATATGTCCGCAATGCATCAGTACTGTATATTTTTTACCTCATCCCACATCAATTGGACGATTTGTTTTTCTGGTGGCAGTACGTTTCCGATTTTTTTTAGAAAAGCCAACGTGACGTTATTGAACCCATGACCAAGCTTCAACTCTCCTTGTTTTTTTTGCAGGTAGGATACGGAGGGTACGCCCTTAATGATATCTCTAAGAAAGGTGTAACCTCTTTTCCCTAAGATTTTGTACGCAACCAGAGCTGCAGCTATTTGCTCGTCGTTATATCGATTACCCTGCGCCACCATAAAATGACTAGTTACAAAAAAAGAGAATCTGATACATGCCATGACTCGCTAAGCATGATCATAATCAACAGTCACACTAAAAAACGCAATCGCAAAAGCAAACTGTAACTCAAACTTGGCTCAAATGTTACAGAAAATTATCCCGGTCACATGCGATACCGCGATGCGTATCGTATTAGCCATACAACAGTGGTAGAACAAGCATAGAACCTGGAAAAGAAATTGGAAACTCTTCCTGGAAAGTGCGCAATAAATAAATCATTCGAATAGCTGTGCGTATGACAGGAATGATCGGCGTACACTCAAAGCAAAAGAAAAAAAATGAATTAACTCTATAAAGAAAACGGCATTCAATAAAGACGAGTCAGTTGTATTTTACCTTTTGTTGCGTTGAACATGTGATGCCATACCTAAACCAAAAAATCATAATAGTACCGGGACATTGAGTGAATCGAAATAACAAAAGGCTATAAACGAAGAAAGGGATCTTCGAAAAATCTCTTAAGATGATGGAAGACAAAAATTCTCTCCCTCTCGCTCGCTCCGCTGCGAGCGCCGATGGCGCTGTCTCTCTCGCACTCGAATAGGTCTTCCATCACCTTAATAGCACATTATGATACTAGTACGGAATCATTTTTTCTGACGAGTGTTGCAATCACACGAGTCAAGAAAACGTTTTTCGCACGAGTATCGTACAAATTATGATATCACAAGGTGTGTAAATGCGGTTTGACACGAACGAAGTGAGTATGCGAGAGAAATGATTCTATTTCTTAATTTTTTTTCAATTCAAAAATCATAACAAATAAAGTTACGAAAAAAATCTGGAAAATCCATCACATGATGCTTTTCAGGAGTAGTAGAGTAAATTTTTTTTATTCAAATCGAAACCCTGTCGGGTTTTCACTGGACGATTAGCCATGGAATACCTCATATATGAGCGATTCCACGTGACTTCAGCCACTAAAAAAAATGTCCACAAATAATTTAAAAAAATTGAGTTATTTTATTGCAATATATTCACCGAGTGACGAATTTTTTTAAATTTTTCTGACGGTTTTATCGTTAATTAACGTTTTTTTCAATTTTTCCATCCAAATGGCTGTATCTTTGACAGGATTTGACGTATTTACATTTGTAAAAAACGAAATATGCAAAAATATTTTTTTTCTCAAAAAATGCACTCGCTATTTTAGTTTTCAAAATTTCCCCAAATTCTGAATACGACAAAAGAATTTTTGGTATTTTTTATATCGTGGGATCGGTAATCGGTGATGCGTAATTTTACCGATTTTATTAATAGATTTTTTCCAGTTTGATTTTTTTTTTCATGTGCTCCAGTCGCTCAATCAATGGAATTTTTTTTTTTCAATGTTTGAGCCTATTTTGAACCTCCTAGTCCGACTCCTTCATCTGCCGAGAAGCAAGTGAAGTTTCTTATTTGAAATACACGCAATTTTTCTCCATCCCGGTAATTAAATTGGTGGGAGGGCTAATTATTCTTGAAAAGATTCAATACTATATGGAACTCACGGGTATGCGCCCTGCTTTCAGAGAAAAAACATAACACGTGTATGGGTCATTTCATGCCACATTTACATGGGTCATTTCATGCCATATTGACCGGTGCGAAGGTGCGTGTAAATGTGGCATGAAATGACCCATACACGTGTTATATTTTCTTTCCCCGAAAGCAGGGCGTATACCCGTGAGTTCCATATAGTATTGGATTTTTTACAGAATAATTAGGACTCCCACAAATATAATTACCGGGATGGAGAAAAATTGCGCGTATTTCAAATTCGAAACTTCACCTGCTTCTCGGCAGGTGAAGGAGTCGGACTAGGAGGGCCAAGATAGGCTGAACTTAAAAAAAAAAAATTTTTCATTGATTGACACCACTCCCCATTCTCATTTCGAGAATAACCCAAATAAGAACCACCCTAATATAGGCTATATGTATATATAGCCGTGTACGTGAAGAAGTCAAATTAAGGGAAATTGAAAATACTGCTGACTCGAGTTTTAATCTCTTTCACGGCTAATTGTTTCGCAAAACAAGTGCCAGCCGGGGACTTAGTCGCTAACTGAGAAATAGAACATTTCGGCAATGTGAAATATGAAGAAATCGTAGCTTCTGCCTACAACCTTGTGAAACATTATTCTCATTACAATTTGTAGCAACATTTTTCAAGATCCCTCTTTTTGTCTTTTGCTTTTTATCAATTCGATTCACATTTGAATGTCCCATCACTATCATGATTTTTCTCAGTAATGAATGACGATACATTACGTTAAAATATGAAATACTTTTCGAAATGTCATTTATCCAGGCTAATGGTCACCCATTAATTACAAAATATTTAGTCTATTCAAATCTCAGACTGCATTTGAAGATGCAATGAGGACAATTACATGAAAAATATAATACGTTGGGACATACACAATTTCCCAATATATGAAATGAAAAACAATCGTAAACCGTGATATTAATAATAATAATAATAATATTAATTATATATATATATATATATATATATATATATATATATATATATATATATATATATATATAACATCCAACAATACACATGACTATATTTGATTATATATTTCAAAAAGTATTTCATTTTCTTTTACATTATGTATCGGCATTTACCTTCGGCGATTTGTCGAAATTTTTATGCATCATTTGCATGAATGGCTTGGACATTCCCTCCGCCGAGTCTAAGACGGTCGTCCACTTTTCCCCTCGCTTCAATTGGCCTCTTATTTTTTTTGCTCGGATTGTAGCAATTTGTCGATTCGCTCTATACAATCGTTTTTGTGCATTGTCTAGCTTAGATTTGAGTGCATCGTTTTTTTTTCCAATTTCTGACTGTCAAGGTGCAATTGAGCAATTGACGCTTCGAGTTTTTCTATTCGACCGCGCGATTCCTGTTGGGCGGATTCAAGTTGTTTAATTTTGGTATCGTCGTCGCGTTTTATTTTTTCCATTTCATGTTGACGAGCTTCTAGCTCTCGAATATGAGAAACGTAATCATGGTGCACGGCCTCTGCTTTTGTTTTCTCGTTATCACTTGCATCGGCGTCATCGGAGTGCCAAGCAATTTGGGGGATCACATTTTTCGGGATGATCTTATATTTGTGGTTGGACCTCACTTCAGGGAAGTGCTTGTAGCAAATCCGAATTTTTTTGAGTTCTTCTTTGGGTTTGTCTGGAAACGATATTTCAAAATTTCGAGTGTGTTATGAGCGCATATTTTGCAATAAATAAATCATTACTAATTTTGGTTTACAAATTTATTTCTAATAATTGAGCGGTAAAGGTACCAGGCGCTATTCCACTCTTTTTTCGAAATGCTTTTTTTTCGCATTTCCGGAAAATTTTAAGGTCGCCCAATACATATCCAATTGCAAAACATCAAAATTGTTGATAGTCTTTTATCAAAAATCAACGAAATTGTGCAAAGTGCTATCTTCAGGGGTGCGGAGGTACCAAAGGCGCAACCTGCTCATTGGATCTTATGAAAAATCGACGTTTGTCTGTAGAGATCCAAGGTTTTAGGAAGAATGGCTGAACGGAAATCCATTTTACCGATTGTCGCTAAGAGAGGGAATTCAGCCGACGTTTTCCACCCAAGGTATTTTGCTTACGGTGAAAAGTACGTGATCCAGCCGCAGAGACGTATTAACTTTTCAAACTTTTCACTAAATCCGGCTTTTTGTTTCATGCGTTGCAATCATATTGTAAACTTGAAAAAAGGACGATAATTATTTATAATAATGATCGAAAAACGAACAAAATAAGCATATATTTAAATAAAACTAAGGTTCAAAACCCATATTTTTCGGTGGCATCGGATAAACAGTGCTTGCGACTTGCAGGTTGCGCCTTTGGTACCTCCGCGTACACTCCCTGCACCCCGCGCCCGAGCTACCTTTAAAACGCTATGATTTTTAAATGGATTTTTTTTTATCTTAAATTTCAATAAATAGTGCAGTACTTTTCGAATGCGAACGTTTTTTCGCCGACCTGCAAAATTTTTGTTTTTTTTGGGTTAACGCCTTTGGTACCTTCACCCCCAAATTGTATAATAACAAACCTTTCAAATGTTGCAACCTAAGGCTTTCAAGCCATAGATCCGTTAAATTGCGGTTACTCAGCGGTAAAACACGAGCGGGGTCTTCACTTTTCGAAGGGCAACCTTCGACCTCACATTTGCGAGGCATTTCAACACGAAATAATAATTAAAAAAAAAATTATTTACTATTTCACTTGAAATTATATTTTCGATGAGTAAAACACGCAAACGACGCTTAACGATTGCAAACGATGACAGAGCAAACACAGCAAACACCAGAAAAGATGACAAAAGAGCGGGAAGGACACGCGCGTCCTTGTCCTTGCTTGTGCTCCGAAACTCCACTACACTACACTATTCCTTTTCTCCCGCGCGATTTCTCCTTCAACTTGTGTTACGAGCCAGCCTAAGCTGGTCGTTACTCTGATGCTGACTGGTCCGTTTTCGTTCGTTGCCGAGCGAATAAAAATTCGGACTGAGTGCGGGAATTTTAAAAAATGAATTTAACCTTAAATATCAATACTAATTCACTAATTTATTTAACGCGAATTATTTAATTTATACACGAAATGTCTTTAATTAAAATGTACATTACCTTTAAAATCAATCAATTAAAACTTCGTGGAAATCATATGTATTGACCATTCTACCAAATATAGGCATCGGTTTGGTGACCCCCTCTCAGAATCTTTTTCAATTTTTTTAGGATGTAGTCCTTGATGACCTGTATATACCTGAATTTTTTCAGATTTTTTCCTCCATTGTTTTGGCTGTAGTAATTATGGGCATTTCGTGACATTTCTGTTTTTCTTCTTTTTCAATTTTATTTCTTAGTATCTTATCGCAAAATAAAAATTACACTTAGAGTGCTATGTGAAATTATCTCAACTTTCCGAAAAAAATATTAATTTTCAGTTTGGACTAACTAAAAGCTCTTAAAATCGAGCTTCAATCATAAAAAGCTATCCTTCAGGCATTGCGCATGTATGAATTTTTTTTTCAATACTTTTTCCAGAAAGCTGAGAAAAATTCACATGATATATGTCAAATTCACGTTGGGTTCTCTGTGAAAAACTGCTCGAATCGATGAAAATTCAAAAATTCAATGATAAACCAAATTTTCTTTTCTCCATTTAAAATTTATAAATTCATCGTCAATCCTCAGGAGACCGAACTCAGGTGGTGTTAGTCAAAATTGGATATTTTTAAAAATGTTTTAAATAATTGTAAAACATTTTTCCTCTGCAGGATATTTGAAGTAGTCAAGACATTGCATTTTTGTGTAAAAGACTCAAATCTCAAATGATCGATAGTTCATGAGGATTGACGATGAATTTATAAATTTTAAATGGAGAAAAAAAATTTGGCTTATTATTGAATTTTCGAATTTCCATCGATTCTAGCAGTTTTTACAGAGAACCCAACGTGAATTTGACATCCATTGCGTGAAATTTTATCAGCTTTCTGAAAAAAATATTGAAAAAAAAATTCAGACATGCGCAATGCCTGAAAAATAGCTTTTCATGATTCAAGCTCGATTTTAAGAGCTTCTAGTTAGTCCAAACTGAAAATCAATACTTTATTCGCAAAGTTGAGATAATTTCACATAGAAATGCACTCTGAGTGTAATTTTTATTTTGCGATAAAATACTAAGAAATTAAATTGAAAAAAAAGAAAAACGAATATGTCACGAAATGCCCATAATTACTACAGCCAAAATAATGGAGGAAAAAATTTAAAAAAATTCAGGTATATACAGGTCATTAAGGACTACGTCCTAAAAAAATTGGAAAAGATTCTATATATATATATATATATATATATATATAATTAGACTGGCCGTTATAAAATGGATTTTCGATGCTCCTTCGGAAATCGGAAGTTGACCTCGTAGAGCTGAAGTTCTCTAAAGAATTGTAAAAAGGCTTTTCTTGACGGGTTTCATATTGCAAGTATGTTTCAATCCTCGTTTGCTCGCTCGAGTTACGTCGTTATCAAGACTTTTACAATTTGTTTAACTACTTTTACGTGTGTGTCTTATTGCTAGGTTCTTAAAAATACAGTCTTTTGAATTTCCAAGAAGATTTTCTCAATATCTGTACAATATATAGTCGAGAAGGGATTTACAAATTATCCCGGACCTCTCTCTATTTTTTTGTTCTATTACTGTTCTGGCATTTGCCTACGCCCTCGGGGAAACCAGAATTCAGAAACCCGAGGTAGAACAGAATTTCAATAATTATAGTAAACTTACATTTTGAATGTACATATGTGTTTATTTGTTAATTAACTTCGCTACTTCGTGTTCTAGTACGTGTCAAGAAATTCAGTTGCTTGAGCTTTTATTGCTCGGTCTAGACATTCAAATTTCGCGCGCTGGACGGCGTGACGAGCCTGCGCTCGTTACACACGGCCGCTCCCAGCGCTTGGTGGCGCCCGTGCCGCTTGGTGGTGCTCGTGCTTATTTGACGCATCGGAGTGGGGAAAAACTCTAACGTTTCGTCCTATCTGCTTAGGCCCCCCTGGTTGACTTCACCGACGACTCTACTGGTGACTTTACCGACGACTCTACTGGTAACATTACCGACGACTCTACTGGTGATTACACTGGCGCCCGGCTAAGCGCGTCGCCGTGCGCCAATTTAACGCCGTCTCGATGGACTATGTTGAAGTCGTACTCGCTTAACAAATCATTCCACCTTATCATCTGTGGGTTCAGTGTGCGTTGTGTGCTCAGGTAGCACAAAGCCGGGCAGTCCGTTACGACGGTGAAACGAATATTCGCCCGTGTTACATCGTGATCTCAATACATTACTCAAACTGATCAGAATTTTAAGGAGGCTGAGTCATCTAAAAAATTTGAAAAATACTTTTTTCTTTCGTGACACGGTCAATCCAAATTGAGAATCGATTTTACCCTTATGAAGTGCCTATACTTAGCTATCATTTAATTTCTTTTCATAGCCATATGAGTTATCTAAGAGCTGTGAGATTTATCACAACATTTTTCACTCGTCGTAGCTTTCGGACCATACGACTCAATGGATTTTTAATTCTGACGTCTCATTATCTTTTGTAACAGAGCTTTTTTCGGTCCTATTGAAAAGAAAATTCATTCACTACAAACGTTTGCACACCTAAATATTGAAGAATGACGAAAGGAAAAATTATTTTTTCCAAATGGAGTGCCGGAAATTTTGTTTTTTAATCGCATGCATTTTTTCCCAAAATTCCATACCTCATTCACGGTAAGGAAAAAAAACAACAACAACAAGAACAACAACAACAACAACACCATATTTATATTATTGCCACTTGTGAATTGCTACCCTCCAGTGTAAATTTCGTTCTTAAATTATGATTTTTGCTAAAAAACTAAAAAACTACTTGACCGAATTAGACCAAAATCAGCTCCAAGTTCCGGCGAGACACATCGATTGCATCATCGATCCCGATCGCGTCATTAGTTTTGGAGAAAACGTTTACGAAAAATTGATCACATACGTACGTACGTACATACGCGCGCGCGCACACACACACGCACACGCACACGCCCACGCCCACGCCCACGCCCACGCCCACGCCCACGCCCACGCACACGCACACGCCGACGCCCACGCACACGCCCACGCCCACGCCCACGCGCATGCGCACGCGCACGCACACGCACACACAAACACACACACACCTGGCTGCGATTGCGAATATTTTCGTGAACGGCTGAACAAGATTCATATGAGATGACGAGAATGTATCGAATTACCATACGCAACTGCGTTACATAAAATGCGCTGTCAGTGAAGCCGAGGAATCGGACGGTGCTCGCGAAGCAGCAGCCGTCCGACGACGACTCGAGGGTATAGCCTTGTATGTTTACATCGACGGTCTGCCGAAGACAAGCGGGTCATACGTTGAGCGCCATGAACCCACGACCTTGCAGCCTGCTTGGAAACTCGCAAGCAAAGAAGAAAGCGCATTTGTGCTTGTTTCAGCCATAGAAAAATTAGGTACTAGGAAAAATAAAATCATACCGCGGTCCCTACGAGGATAGCTCCTCGAAGGACAATTGCCAATCCTCTTCGCGCAATAGAGGTTTTTCGTCACGTTGTCATATTGATGCGGCCGGCGTAGAAACATCCTTGTGTAGGCCATGCCACGAATGTGCATGCATTTATCAACCACGCACATCAGCAATTAAAAATCGAAGTAGTAGAAGCTTGCGCGAACGAAATTTTTCATCCATCACCGACAGGCGGACGCCATATTTTAACGCCTTATGATCAGGAGACCCTGTCGCGAGAGAAACCAATCATGAAAGGGCTTTTAAGCGAATTTTTAGGTGCCCCATGGCAGTCGTTGAGGAGTAGGAGTCAGACTTATGCGTTGAAAAACCACGGCTAACCGCTGACTTCCGAGTAGTCGTAGATATGTCGATCGTAGATAATGGATAAAGATGATCACGTAACAATTCATAAAATTTGAATCATTGACCGGTGTGGCAATTATGGGCAAAGATTATCTGGTCCAAGAAAAAGCCCAGATTTCACACGATCACGAAGAACTCTTGATCGCCAGCCGACTTACGCGAACTATCCCGTGTAAGTGTGAGGAGGAATGGGCCGCTGTAGCAAAATACACCGACGGCACCGTGGTAGCAACGACCGAACAGACACCTGCGGCCACGCGAATGTTGTGCGATTTCGTCCATACAGGTGGTGAAACAGGCCCCGCTTTCCCTCGCCAGCCAGTGCATATACAATAGGCGAATTCAAACTCTAACGAGGAATATTTTTCGCAATTCGTTACAAAAGCGCACGTCAACAAAGCGTCGGTCGCAAAACATCAAAACTGGTGCAGGGTCAAGTCTGGAAACATCACGATACGAGACGCTAAAGAAAATATGTCTCCCCAGCAGCTCATTCCTTCCAATTTTGAAGATCCTATCGAAGGAATTCGCAAAGAAATTCCTACAAACGAAACATCGACCACTGGAAGAGATTGTGTCTCAAAAGTATTCACAGATGCAATACGCATTACCAACTGTCAGAGACTCGGCTTGCGGCAATCCTCGGTATCGGTTCTCTCCCGTGCGTCCGTTGCCAAAACCGCCGGGGAGCACACATTTTTCGGGACCACCGCAGCACCTGTGGTAATCCAAATACCTCTCGAAGAAACCACCGCCGTTGCGAAAGCCCATGCCGCTCAACTGCTGCGGAATTTCTATCGGAATGGCGAAGCCCGTCTTCGCGTTTTAACGAATCGTTGCAAATCAGGAAATAAGCCAATATTTTTTCTAAATGTGTTTTTTAGATGTTTTGAGACATACTGAATACGTTTTCATGAACTTCTCGAAAAATAAAAATTTCACGAAAACAAAGCTTCCTCTATGAGGAAGCTTTGTTTTCAATGTTTCAAAAATGAAAATATCTCACCTAACAGCTTCCAAAATAATTGAAATTTCCTTGTTATATGAGACGTTGTTCTTCCGCATGCGCTTGAAGCTGCGTAAATATCATAACGATCCTAAATCGTTACGCTTAATCTTGGTTGTGTTATTGGCACTTATCTTCTCAGCATGGTGAAACTTTCGCGGTGTGCGGTGCCCTTTTGTGGACACCGTAGAGCCGATAATGCCGATTGTTTGTATTCCACGTTTCCAAGGGACGTAGATCGGTAAGATTCAGCATGTACCTAGTTATTTTACTTTACTTTTGAACCTGAATCATGAAAGGTTAAAATAGTAGTTATTTGTTTTAACATACCATTTATACGTCAGATATCGTGTATGGGTAAAAAATGTTGAACCATCTCACGCTGCTTCCGATAGCAAAGCTTGGTACGATGAGACACATTTGCAGTTGTCATTCCGTACAGGCAGATTTTACGAATGAGCAATGCAACCGGATTAATAGCACAGCCGTCCCAACTATATTTGACTGCCGGGTAGTTCCGCTGACAGATGACATCGTAGCCTCCTTTCCGGTTCCGTTGGAGCACGGACCACCATCGGAGAATACCGACTCTGTTGGCCAAGAGTCAGGTTTGTTTAATCATTCGTGAGGCATAAGTATTCAGTCCCAAATTATAAATGGTAAAAAAAAGTCGAATGCTGCGGAAACGAATTATTAATTAAAGTTGTATCGTTTTCTAGTATCCACCGAAAACGAGCTTCCTCAAAATTCGTTTTCGTCGCACGAATTTCCGATCTTCTCCTTACCGGTGAACGTTATTCCTGAAACCTTTGCGGCACAAACTACGCCGATTCTCGCGCCGGAGAACATACCGGTTCTCGAATCTGTTATGCCCCAGAATTTCATAAAAGATTTAGCGATCGATGCAACGATTGCACATACGTGTTGTATTAATTTCTGACATCGATTCGACACGAGCGACACATGTAAAACGATTGCACAAATGTGTTGTACGAATCGTTAACACCGATTAAGAAATTGAACAGCGATTTCATAATCGATTTGACACGAGCGACACATGTAGAACGAATGTGTTGTACGAATCGTTAACATGCGTAAAAGAAATGGAACAGCGATTTCATAATCGCTGTCAGCAAAATTATCGAAAATAAAGAAATGTAGCAACGATCGTCCGAGGACAACCGTCGTACGACGATTTCGTAATATTAATTGATAGAACGCGTTTGCAAATTTACTAGGTGAGGTAAATTTGTAAACAAAAAGAAAAATATAAGAACTTCGGTTATCGTACCGAAGTCAGTCTAAAATTACATCGCTACGCGTGACGGTCGCACAAGATAAATCTACTCGGAAGTACTCGAGCAGATTTAAGAAATCAAAATAAAATAATTGATCTGAAGTAACAAACTTGTTAAATTATTCAAACATCATTCTGGTTAAACCTCTTATCGGCAAACGATCCCAAACTTTACAATTCCAATTGACTCGTAATATTCTATTACTCGTCATACGGACATAACAAATCGTCTCCGGACGTCGAATCGGCAAATTTGCACAAACCGAGAAGAGTTCGTCTATTTGGTAAGTAATGCTGAACTAACATAAAAATTGAAACTACCAATGTGTGCGCTTGAGTTTATTGAGAGCCTAGACGAGTGTTCAAATAAAAAACAGCTTTTTTAGTGCAGTCCTCGCAAATGAACACTTTCAAGACTGTAAGAATTCCCTTGAAGAATTCGAGTTATTCTTTGTTAGAATAGGCGAAAGCAGCTACGGTAGGTACCTTATTCGCCTTAAAACTCGCTTTTTTCTAAGTAACTTGATTTGGAACGGTGTTCAGCCGGCAAAATATCGTTTCGAAACGGGTTATTCGGGAAACGGTTATCTCTTCGAATTTCCGTGTGTAATTATTATTGAATCCTCTATCGGGTTGCCGTCGATTTTTTTGTTATATTCAAAATTTATTATTAATTTAGAGTAAAATCATTTAAAAGAAATATTCGCAATCAATGATGAAAAATCAAGATACAAACAGGAAAAAAATGTTTCATTGAATTTTCTGTAGGAAAAAAATTATTACTGATTTTTAAATAGGCACACTAGTCTAAGCTCGTAATAGAGTTCTATTTTTACAAAATCACATATGTGCTCCGCATGTTCAATTGCATGTGTCGATTATGGTTTTCTTATTTCCGGAAAAAATTTCAATCTACTGCTTTGGTTTGGGTTTTGGTTATTTGGAAATGTATACTTACGATATTGAGACAGGCGATTTTTTTTTACGTTTCGTTATTTTGACAAATATTTCGACTTCGCTTTTCCCCTAGCGCGGCCCGGGTCGGTGGCTGCCAGGGCTCAAGAGTCAAATAGCTTTTATAAATTTCAATTTAATAATTTTTGTTGGGCGCCAGCTAGTAATTGCCCTAGCGAAAATACTTTAAAAAATGATAATAACTTATCCAATTACTCAGGGGGAATTCGGTCGGGATGACCCTATTACAATCCCTACAAGCGAAAATGTATGACAACGAAAGCACCTCGATTGCAATAAAAGTCCAAAGGTACTTACAGTTTGCCGAATATTTATTCAATTTTCCTCATAGGGATTCCACAATAGCGCAACGATATCTCCTTGACAATATAATTCCGTTGACAATGTAATCTCCGTCCCTTCGATTATTCGACTTCCCGTGGGAGGTAGTGGTTTGGAAATCAATTTCGATAAGACGAAATTTTCAATACGCCGCTCGAGATGTCAATTATAATATAAATACGACCAATAACAATGTTAGTCGGACTAGAAGTGTCCGCTCTCGGCGGTCCGCGGGCCCATCGCGTTACCAAGTTGGTGGGGTGGTGAAAATATCGGCGCATGCGCACGCAAAAGAAAATTCGCCGACCTAGTCGATAAGACGAATCGACTGAGGGTACAGTCAAAATGATAATGCAAATCTGTCCTGTTACACCCTCCCCTTCCGAATTTTGACATGGAGTGAAGAAGATTTGACCAAGGTTAGGGTTAGCGGTAGATTATCTGATTAACAATAATTGTGTCCTTACCCGGTATCCTTGAACTCGTAGTGCAGCTCGAGGTGCCGTGATCCTGAATGGAAGAAACAGGTTAGTCATGATATTTTTGCCTGCCGGGACTGCCGTGACTAGGCTAACCCTGGAGAATTAATTTTATGCAACGCACGCAATTACAAAAGTCGTTGACAGAACTTTTGTCAACTTGAATTACGGAACGACGGTGATTAACTCAATAATAAATGACGATGATGAGATTCAGGAGACCTTGTTTCGGCATCTTTGGCTGATGCTGGGTTCAGACGGTTGGCGTCGATTCAGTTGCTTGACTTTTTTTATTGTAATTTCGTCAGGATGAGGACGGTGATCCCTTCGCCATTCTGGATTTCCAGACGCTCTTCCATGATCTTGTGAAGTTATTTTTTTTTTTTTTTTTTGACGAGCGAGACATAATATGCCCAAACTGTCCGCTCGTGTTTCTCCTGACAGATTCTGCACAGATTTTCCTTTCGGATTAGCTGGCGAATTATTTGCTAATGGGTTTTCCCTGACCCAGAATTGTCGGCTTTTGCTGGGGGCGTCGGATGGCGAGTCAAATTTTGGATCCGGTCCCCTTGTTGACAAAGTAACGATGGTCGTTTGGGATCGTCTAAGTTGGCCAGGTTGCGTAATTTAGTCTGAGCCAGTCGCGAATACTCTTGTATCAAATGTCGCAACCGGGGCATTTAGGACGGAAGAGAGACAAATTCCTTCCGCATCCTGAACAACGTTCCAGCATCCGTTCGTGTCCGGCGCCGTGTGGGTAGATGCAATCCACGGTGTCGAACCCGTCTGCTCCACAGATTTTGCAGAAGCCAGGTCGGTAGGGCACCATGCAGTCTTCGAAAGCGTGCTCTGCGGAACGACAATTGACACAGCCGGCAATATGAAGTTTGCGTGGCCACGTACGTCTGCGTTCCTCGGTCGACTTCAGTTGATTCCTGGCAGCTGACCAGGATTTTGCTGCTTGTCATAATGAGCGTTCGCAGCGTTGGTTGATTTATCACGCGACGAACAGTCAAATATGTCGATGGTCCAGTGACGTTTTTGACGGTGCCCACCTCCTTCAGTACTTGGTCGAACGTCGGTTGGTGGAATAGCAGTGCTTCCACCTTGACGGATGGTGCAACCACTGCGGTTGGGTGGTCAAGCATTTTCAGTGGCCTTTCTAAGACGGTCGAAGTTCTCATCGGGTGGTTCGGTACGGGAATTCAATTCAGGAGGACGTTGTCGCGACGGATATCGGCCTCCTTGACGACTTGAGTTGCCATTTTGGCGACTCCCGGTTCCAGATTTCTTCAATCCATCGTACCGCCTCCGATAGTATTGGTTTGTCGTCACGTGTCTCGTGAGGATAGGTCGATTAGGCAACAGACCAAAGATCATCAGCTCAAGTTGGTTTGACATGTCAGCCATTGTCCAAGTTTCTATGGCCTGTTCCGATAATTCCTCCTTGATAGATCGGTCGTGTCGTTGTCGACGACCGATGCCTCGCGGCTACGTATTTCTTCCAGTGCGGTAGTCAAACAAAGCACTCCGGCCTCATCCTCTTCTCGAGCCAGATTGGCAAGCTGCAGTAGCTCGCCTAGTTTTCCGGATTGCTGTCGTCAAAAGATTTCTTGTTGTCGCTCATGATGATGACGTTGACGGGCGATCGCCTCGTGCAGTCTCGTTCTCTTGATCGAAGAGTTGATTACGCAAACTACGCTTGGGGAATTTAAATCCGTTACATAATATACACCGAGAGTCTTATTTGAGTCGTCTGCTAATTCGACTATCATTGGATTATGAACTTTTTTGACGAAAGCCGGTCCGAGGAAACGGTGACCAAGTTTGGCGGCATAGCCTTGTGCTTTATTACTTAACTTTTCATTAGGGTAGTAAACCTCGGTTCCCTCCTTTATTTCCACCATCAGACTTTTGCCTGCGTTTAGCTTTGCCAGAGGTTTTTTGGAATACTCTTTCAAGTTTTGTTCGATTTTATGGCGGAATTCGTCGATCTGTTTCAGTCTCCTCACCCAAAAGTCCACTGTTTCGTCATTGTCGGTCTGAATAGTGGATGTACTTGGGGATGTGCTTCGCGGTTGCCTCGCGCCCGTGGTTCAAATAAGACAGTGAAATTCTACTTCCTGTATGTGGGACAGTATTGTAGGCAAACTGGATTTTAGGCAAATTAACATTTCATTCATCGTGCTTTCCGTCAATGAATGCCGCGATCATTGGCTTAATGGTCCTGTTGACACGCTCGACTGGGTTAGCTTGCGGGTGAGCTATCGGGGTAGTCAGATGTTCAACCCCCCTGGCCAGAAGCAAGGCTTTAACATCTTTATTCACGTATTCAAGCCTATTGTCAGTGATGATTGATTTTGGGGCGCCCCAGCGATCGAACAAGGTGTCCAGCACTTTGACAACGGTCCTGCCTAACCTGTTTCGAACAGGGAATAGCTCGATATACTTAGTGTAAAGGTCCTGAATGACTATAATGCAAGTGTTCGCTCTTTTGGTGCGAGTTTGAAAAACTACAGTGTCAATAGACAGCTGAGACCATGGTTGTTGCATTGGTCGAGTCATTAACAGCCCCTTGATCGGGTTTTGGTTGAATTTAATTTTAAGACAAGTCTCGCAATTTTCAACATATGACTTTATGTCTTGCGACATACCAGGCCAGTAGTAATTTTGTCTTATTCTGTCAATTGTTTTGTCTTTCCCTAAATGGCCTGCTTCGGGGACATCGTGGTTTTCTTGGAGTATAGTCAAAACGTCATCCGATTTGACGACTTTTTCCACGGATTTTCGTCGTCTATGAGAGCTTTTTCATAATCTGGTCTATGATAGAAAAGTTCGTCGTTTTCTATCTTCCATTCGGGAAATTTATCTGCCTGAGTTCTAACTAGTTTATATTTCGTCTTATACCAGTCTTGGTCCCGAATCGATCTGAGCTGTGGCCGACTTCGAACAGTCTGTTCCACTATTTCTTCCCAACCGAGATGGTCTTCGTCAAGGTCGAACATTCTTGACAAGGCGTCAGGGGCTTCGTTCGTCGTGCCGCGTCTGTGTTCTACCGTTATATCATGTTGATATAGATACATAGCCCATCTGGCTAAATGACCGGTTGGATTCTTTAAAGAATGTAGCCATTGCAGTGCCTGATGATCGGTCACGATCTTGAATGACATGCCCACCAAATAGCAGCGGAGTTTCTCGACAGGCCAGACAACCGCAAGACATTCCTTTTCGGTTGTCGTGTAGTGCAATTCGGCGCCCCTCAAGGGTCGGCTTAGAACCTCGATAATATTTTCGTTTTCCGACTCGGGGTCTAACTGGACAAGAATCGCACCTAGACCGAAATCACTCGCATCGGTGTACAAGACGAAAGGTTGTCCTGGTATTGGAACATACAGACGAAGAGCTTCGGCTAATGCTTTTTTCACTTCGTCAAAAGAATTTCGTTCAACCTCGGTCCAGTTTCCATGGAACTTCGACGCTCGTCAGCTTGTTTTGAGGACCTTGTACCCCGGCAATATTTTTCAAGCGCCGGTGGTACCAATTGACCAATCCATTGGATTGACGAAGTTGAGTTCGATCCTTGGGGACAGGAAAATCGAGAATAGGTTGTATTTTCTCGGGATTCGGTCTCATACCGTGTTCGTCAACAATGTAGCCTAAGAACTCAACCTCTTTGCACGCAAAAAACTACTCTTTTCGCGATTGATTATGAGTTTAGCCTCACGGAAGACCTCGCATAACAAAGACAACATTTTAATATGCCCGTCGAGGTCCTCACTGACGACGATCCAGTCAACTAAGGACGTAAAAACTTGGTCAACCCATTTGTTCGGCAATTTTCGCTGGAGAATCAAATCCGCGAATCGTCTTTTCAAAATATCTATTGGAAATGGGATTCAAAATAATATGAAATACGATTAATCAAGTTTGATTTTCTACTTTTATTCAATGCATAAGGAAGGACTGTCTGTACTGTTCAAAGATCTCTACGAGACTAAAGACTTGTAACTAAAGACAAGGGCTCAAAAAGAATCACGTCACCGAAAGAAAGAAAGAAAGAAAGAACTCTCTGAAGAAAGAACTCTATCCGAAAAAGGACTCTCAGTTCTTTCTTCGAATAGGCCAGCTATCGATAGTCGACAGTTTATGTTCACGTCTATGTGACTCCACGTGTCGATTGGTTTTTGAACCCTTTATCTTATACTTATATATACGTGCATATATACTTCTTAGTACTAGCGACTATATTATCCAATACGCCACCTCAAAAATTAATCGACTGTAATAATATTATGTGTGTGCATTAACTGTGTAAGAAAATTAAAAACTTATCATTATAATTACATTTCATTTTTAAAGTAAAATTAAACGACAGACCTTCCTCATGCTTTATCTTGGGAAATACAAAATGGTCCAACATTTGTTGCTCAGGATTGGGGAAACCCAGAAAAACCCAATCAGACCATGTTACTTATTCTAATAAAATACAATAATTAGTTGTCCGATCATTCCAGCCCCATTCCGGCTCTGAGCTCCAGAAATTTCGCAGTTGGCAATGGTTTGGTCAATGCATCAGCTAATTGGCTATCTGTGCAAATGAATCGTAATTTTATTACATTTTTCTCGACTTACTGTCTCGAGACATGATACTTAATATCTATATGCTTCGATCTTTTGTGACTGCTTGGATTATTTGCGATACTAATACAACCAGTATTATCTTCATAGATGATGATCGGGGCGGAAACATCTATGTTTATTGTAGTAGCTAATGACTTCAACCAAAGCGCTCTTTTACTGCTTCATACAGAGCCATGTATTCAGCCTCTGTGGAAGAACTAGCTACCGATGTTTGTTTCTTAGTATTCCAACAGATTGTGCAGCGTTCGTATAACTTGAACAAATAACCTGTTGTGCTTTTTCGATCTGAACCTTCACTACCACCCCAATCAGAATCGACATATCCACTCAATAGATCGTTATATTCATTTTTCATGTAGGTCAATTTAAGATTTGCAGACCCTTTTAAATATCTGAGCACTCTCTTCAGACATTGCCAAAGTTCTTTGTTATTTTTGTTTGTGTATCGACTCAAAATGTTAACCGATGCGCACAAATCTGGTCTTGTACACGTCATTATATATATCAAACAACCAATCAAATTTCGACAAGGGGCTTCATACGGTTCATCTCAATTTAAAGCAGCAGAGTCTATTTTACTTGGAAGAGGTGTACTGACAGATTTGCAATCGCTCATATTGAATTTATCAAGAACGGTTTTGATATAAGCACTTTGATCGAGTGTTAATTTTCCATTGTTTTTCTCAACTCTGATTCCCAAGAAGAATTTTATTTGATTCAAATCTGTCATGTAAAATCTGTTCATTAGATAATTCTTGAATCTTTGCATTGTTTCAATGTTAGCAGTCGCAATCACAAGATCATCCACATATAGTACGACATATATATTCTGTGAAATATTTCCTCTATCTAGAATATAAATACATCTGTCGCTTTGCGAATTCTCAAATCCTTTTTCTAATGAAGCTGTTTCAAACATCTCAAACCAGCATCTTGCTGCCTGCTTCAATCCATACAGGGCTTTGATTAATTTACAAACTTGATTCCCGTTACTTTCAATACCTTGAGGAACTTTCATATAAATTTCCTCCTTGAGGATACCGTTTAAGAATGCGGTTTTTACCGCCATGTGGTGAATCAATAAATCATGCTGATTTGCAAAAGCAATAATAAAGCGAGCACTCGAAATTCTTGCAACTGGTGCAAACGTCTCATTGTAATCAACTAAATACTTTTGACTGAAACCGCGCGCGACTAAACGAGCTTTATATTTTTGCGGATTTCCAAATTCGTCATTTTTAATTGAGAACACCTATTTGCAGTCAACAATATTTTTATCTTTTGGCTTCGATACCAAATTCCATATTTTATTCGTTATCAGAGAATTTATTTCGTCTTGGATAGCACGTTCCCATTCTGTCATCGCGTGTTTTTATTTTTTCAAACGAAGTGGGTATACTGTAAACAACTGACTGAGCGCACAAGAGGTATTCATTCGACATCTCAGTTTCGTCATACGAAACATGAGGTCGTTGTTTAATCCTCTGGCTTCTCCTAACTTGGACTATTTCATTCATTGTTTGGTCATTATTTTCGAGTAATGACTCATTGCATTTATCTGTTTCAACTACAGATTTATTTTTCATCGGATTTTGCATTACTTTTATATCAATCGGCTCCAGTGTATCTGATTTGCCACAGGGATCAGATTTACGCTTCTTTAACCCATCTGATTTCTCAATATCAGATTTACGCTTCTTTAACCCATCTGATTTCTCAATATCAGATTTACGCTTTTTTAACCCATCTGATTTCTCAATATCAGATTTACGCTTCCTTAACCTATCTGATTTTTCAATATCAGATTTATTATTTTTACCACTATCTGATTTCTCAATATCATATATGCATTGCACTTCTACTGATTTTGACGCTACTTCAGAAATATCAGGTTTAATGTGCATATTTACTGAATTTGACACTATGCCAGGGATATCAGTTTTTCTTTGCGGATCTACTGATTTTGACACTATGTCAGAAATATCAGTTTTTCTTTGCGTATCTACTGATGTTGACACTATGTCAGAAATATCAGTTTTTCTTTGCATATCTACTGATTTTGACACTATGTCACAAATATCAGTTTTACAAGAGGTTTCCTCTAATCTTACCTCTTTTATTACTGGCCGAGATTTTAAGTAATCTACCTCATCTACAATTACGTCTCTGACTATCACGAATATTTCTGTATCGATATCTCTAAATTTATACCCACTTTGTTCAAAGCCGACTAATATTCCTTTCCAAGATTTTTCATCGAATTTTCTTTTTCTCATTTTGTCGTGTACGTAAACGGTTGAACCAAATATTTTTAAATACGTCAATTTCGGCTTTTTACCATGCCATAATTCGAATAGTGTTTTATCAACTTTGAGAGCTTTAGTCGGGGTTAAATTTATAAGATATGTGGCAGTTAATACTGCTTCTCCCCAAAAATCTTTACCTTAACTTGCACCGCTTATCATTGCGCGTGCTCTTTCAATTATTGTTCGATTCATACGTTCCGCCACGCCATTTAACTAAGAAGTGTATGGAACAGTTAAATGATAGGCAATCCTTTTTTGTACACAAAATTCTTTCATTTCATTCGATAAATACTCTCTCCCATTATCACAGTATAAATTGACGATTTTCGAGTTAAAATGATTCTCACTCTTTGCTGCATAATCTTTAAACATCAAAAATACATCTGACTTCTGTGTGATTAAATATGCAACTGTATAGTGCGTGAATTCGTCAATAAACGTAACAAAATAATTTTTGTTATTTACTGTTAAAAGATTTACGAGACCGCACACGTCCGTGTTAACTATAAACAACGGTCTTTTTATGTGACTCTTATTCTTTTTTTTCCTCAAATGACAGTCGAGATATTTTACCGTTTATACAAGCCTCACACAAGTCAGCATTTGGGATCACTCTATCGATATAAATGATATTTTGTACCATTTGTTCCTTTTTTTTTTTAACTCTAAAAACTTTGCCTGTTCAAGGTGCCATAAATTGTAACTGTTTCCATGCGCATTATATACTTGTGCATTTACTTTCTTTTCAATTCCAAATTCAACAGCTATCAAATTATTCAGTGGCTGACTGTACATTACCGTTTTTCCATTTTTGCTTATCTGTACCCCTTTTTCATCAAATATGATACTCATGCTCGCCTGCTGCATTTTCTGCACCGACAACAGATTGTGTAGGACCTTCGGACAATACAGCACATTCTCCAGGACAACGTGAATTCCCAGATTAGACGTTACGTTGATGATTCCTTTCTTTGTTGCTTCGATGAACTCTTGATTCTTGGCGATAGAAATTTTTATTGGTGGATCCAACTAAGCATAGCCAGATATGTTGTCGTCTCTTCGCTTTGACACTGTATAAATTGCCTTGTTTTGTTCTGCCATATATTTTTGATTTTTCTTGTGCCACCAGCAATTACGGCTGCTTCATTTTATGACTGCTTCGTCCCGCTGATGACATTTTCCAAATGACGAGTTTCTGTTTGGCTTGAATCGGAATGAGAAATGAGAGCTCCTGCCTATTCCTTTTGTACCTCGCCGATTTCCTCGATGGCCTCTTGCATTGTGATTATAAAATCTTTGATAAGTTTCCATCTCAACATGCGACACTTTTGCACTGGTCTCAACACTTTCATTTTTAAAAATTCTTTTATATTTTTATTATTCATTTCTTTTTTTTAAACTTATTTTTTTTTACTTTCAGGACATTCAATAATAAATTTCTGATTCGATGTTTCCACGCATTGTATTTACTCCGATTGAATGGTTGAATATTTCTCCTATCCTTTGATTTATCCATTGTGACACTTATTAATTTATTTTTATTTTTCAGAAAATGTCACTTTCGAAAAAACAATTGAACTATTTTATAGAATACACAGTTAATGCACAAAGTGAACTGGGCCCATTACCTATTGGAAATGGGATTATAAATAATATGAAATACGATTAATTAAGTTTGATTTTCTACTTTTATTCAATGCGTAAGGAAGTACTGTTTGTACTGCTCAAAGATCTCTACGAGACTAAAGACTTGTGACTAAAGACAAGGGCTCAAAAAGGATCACGTCACCGAAAGAAAGAAAGAAAGAACTCTCTGAAGAAAGAACTCTATCCGAAGAAAGAACTCTCAGTTCTTTCTTCGAATAGGCCAGCTATCGGTAGTCGACAGTTTATGTTTACGTCTATGTGACTCCACGTGTCGATTGGTTTTGGAACCCTTTATCTTGTACTTATATGTACGTGCATATATACTTCTTAGTACTAGGGACTATATTATCCAATAATAGCCATCAATCGTTGGAATGTCGAAGACGCTCCGGTTAGGCCGTACGGCATTCTTAACCATTCCAGCTGACCTAGACCTTCTACAACGAATGCGGTGTACTGACGACTTTCTGGTTGCATCGGGATTTGATGGAAAGCCTCACTCATGTCAAGAGTCGAAATAATCTTTGCGCGATGAAGTTGCGACAAGATGGATCTCATGTTATGTAAGGGATATGCGGGCTTTTTGGATTGGCGATTGGCAGGTTTATAATCAAAACAAAATCTCAAACCTCCATTCGCCTTTGGGGCTACGACAGGTGAACAGACCCATTCACTGTTACTCCAGGTGACATATCCCTTTTTTAGCAATCGATCAACTTCTTCTTTAATGAACTCACGAACCACTTCACTCCTTCGGTAAGGCTTCTGCTTGTGTGGAGTTGGATTGTCAAGTTCTATAACGTGTTCGATAAGGTCGGTCCTACCGGTTGATTCCTTCGCAAATTTTTCGAATTCTTTATCAAGGAAATTTTGTAGTTTGTCTGTATCGTCAACGGTGAGGACATGGAGTTCTGAAGACGAGACGATCGTGCGGGACAAGGGATAGACATGGCGACTCCCTGGCAAAGTCCATGTTTGAGAAAATGGATCCACTTTGACCTTGAAGGACATCCAGAAATCCATGCCGAGGATAAGATCACCTGACAACCCTGGGAGTATGCTAAACCACTGAGGTCCATATACATCACCAATGTCAATGACAAATCCAGTGCCTCCTTGAGTTTTTACGATTGTCTTATCGCCTAGTCTGACACCTTTTCTTGACGAACTATCTAGCTTAAGATCACTCAGTTGGTAATTCCGTATACGTTCGTACGCCGAGGCGCTCAGAAAAGATCGGTCACTTCCGCCGTCAATAATTCCCCGAATCTTTCCACCAAAGACAACAATTTCGACGAGGATTCGTATTGCACGACTTGGCTCTTGTACGTTATCATTGCCGCTATATATGCGACGTTGAGCCAACCGATGTATGGCGTGGGCTGGAAGACAAGATGGCTTCCACGTTCTAAGCGAAACAGGACAAGGATTTGGTGTCGTGCTCTCGTCGTGGGCAGGAACGTCGTTCAAAGTTTCGTCGGTCATTGTCAAAAGATTCCGGGTTGGGGTCGAAATCCAGAACGAGCAATGTTTAGAAAGGGCAAAAACCCGAACGCGCAATGCTTCGAATGAAAATGTTCAGAAAGGGCAAAACTCCGAATGAGATTGTAGCGAACGTATTATATGCCGAACGCCTACTAGTCGGCGCGGTTTTCAACATTTCCCGACTTTCGAGCTTTCCCACGCGTAAACTGTCAAGGTTAGATACATGCCGTCGCGGACTTTTTTATAGGAAATTCAATTCTCTACAACATTGTTTATGTGAACTTTTGGTCTATATAGCGTTGTTTATCCAGCGTTTAGACAGAAACAAAATAAAACGATAAAAAAATCGATGCATTCTTACCTTCCCGTCAAAACGCTGGTTAAACAACGCTATATAGACCAAAAGTTCACATAAACAATGTTGTAGAGAATTGAATTTCCTGTGAAAAAGTCAGTGACGGCATACATCTATCTGTGATAATTTACGAATGGGAAAGCTCGAAAGTCAGGAAATGTCAAAAACCGCGGCGGATTTTTATTTTTTAAAATTATCTTCAATTTAAAAATTAGCGTAAATTATCACAGTTAGATATATGCCGTCACTGACTTTTTTATAGGAAATTTAATTCTCTACAACATTGTTTATATAAACTTTTTGTCTATATAGCGTTGTTTAACCAGCGTTTTGACGGGAATGTAAGAATGCATCGATTTTTTTATCGTTTTATTTTGTTTCTGTCTAAACGCCGGATAAACAACGCTATATAGACCAAAAGTTCACATAAACAATGTTGTAGAGAATTGAATTTCCTATAAAAAAGTCCGCGACGGCATACATCTAACCTTGATAGTTTACGCGTGGGAAAGCTCGAAAGTTGGGAAATGTTGAAAACCGCGCCGACTGGTAGGCGTTCGGCATATAATACGTTCGCTACAATCTCATTCGGAGTTTTGCCCTTTCTGAACATTTTCATTCGAAGCATTGCGCGTTTGGGTTTTTGCATTTCTAAACATTGCTCGTTCTGGATTTCGACCCCAACCCGCCGACTGGTAGGCGTTCGGCATATAATACGTTCGCTACAATCTCATTCGGAGTTTTGCCCTTTCTGAACATTTTCATTCGAAGCATTGCGCGTTCGGGTTTTTGCCCTTTCTAAACATTGCTTGTTCTGGATTTCGACTCCAACCCAAAAATCGGCACTCGGTGAATATATTGCAAAAAAATAGATCAATTTTTTTAAATTATTAGTGGAAAATTTTTTTTTGAGTGGCTGAAGTCACGTGGAATCGCTCATATAATATCGATAAACTTTTTGAAAATTATATAAATTATTAGGGATTCTCAATTATTACTTACTCGAAGTTGAAGCGTTTGCCTCGGCATAACTTTGCAACGCATCATGAATTTCCCTCTGTACTTGACGGTGACGACGTACATAAATCCGATTTTTTTCACGCGTACGTCCCGCTTTGTCCATGACAAATCTAAACAAATCAAGCGTCTTGACGTGTAACTCAACGGAATCTGACTGGATTCAGCTGGAGACTACACCCCACGCTCACGTACATAGCGCCATCTAACGTCCCACGGATGTCGCTGGGCATAAACAGGGACTCGGGAGGAATCCGATATGTATACCCGAAATACATGCGGTGCCAAAGCGCCATCTAACGTCCTACGGATGTGGCTGGGCATGAACAGGGACTCAGATAGGGATCCGATCTGGATGCCAGAAATACATGTGGTGCCAAAGCGCCATCTACACCCCGCGAACGTCGGTGAGTAGAAACAGAGACTTAGATAGGAATTTAATCGTAAAACCAAAAATACACGCGACGCCAAAATTTTCAAAATTATGGCACCGTCATCGTGCACATGCCGATACCGATACAAGCTGGAATCGAACCGGGATACCGATTTGGGGAATCCATGACGAATCCTGATCGGGATTTGACCGGCCATACGGTATCCCTGTCAACATTTCTGCACGGGTATTGTCAAGGAAATATCGTTGTACTGATTGTGGAATCCCTATGGGGAAAATTGAATAAATATTTGACAAACTGTAAGTACCTTTGGACTTTTATTGCAATCGAGGTGCTTTCGTTGTCATACATTTTCGCTTGTAGGGATTGTAATAGGGTCATCCCGACCGAATTCCCCCTGAGTAATTGAATAAGTTATTATCATTTTTTAAAGTATTTTCGCTAGGGCAATTACTAGCTGGCGCCCAACAAAAATTATTAAATTGGAATTTATAAAAGCTACTTGACTTTTGAGCCCTGGTAGGCACCGACCCGGGCCGCGCTAGGTGAAAGGCGAAGTCGAAATATTTGTCAAAATAACGAAACGTAAAAAAATCGCCTGCCCCAATTGGTGCCAAACGTGGGGCAAGTTGGGAAAATTTTTGTGTGAGATTTTTGTACAACATTTTGTGGAAATAATTGTCAAATTAATTGTTGAATTAATTATTACAATTTTTGGAAAAATCATAGTGGAAATTATTTGTTGAAAATTATGTCGAAAAGATTGACAAAATTGTTGATCAAAGTTTTAAAATTAAAAATCGTTGAAATTGTTAGAAATATTATTTGAAGAAACGAATATTATTTCGAGTTGAGAATTTTCGAACATAGTTTTGTCTTTGCGTGCGTATCGCTCGGCGACCATGAGCGCGGACCAAGGGCCAGCGCGAGCCCGAATGTAAACAATCAGAGTATTGGAAGACCTTGTTCTTCACTCTGACTGTATTGCTTGGTTATATTAATAATATACCGTTGAATGTGATTGAAAATTTTGTGACCGTGACTATCTCGATGATTTATTAAATTTAACATGGAAATAGCTGAAGCGATTCGAATCTCGCTTCGATTGTTCGACTAAAATTTTTTGGAATTTTTTTTTGAAATTATAAATTTTGTTGAAATTATAAACTTTGTTGAACTTATAAACTTTGTTGTAATTATAAATGTTGTTGAAATTATAAATATTGTCGAAATTATGAATTTTATAGGAATTACATTTTTTATTGAAATTGAGAATATTACGTGCTCGAGATAATTGGAACTTAGCGTTGTTCATTGCGCGTATCACTCTGCGACCGTGAGCGCGGACAAGGGGCCAGCGCGGCGAGCGTAAAGTAAACACACATCGAATAGAAAAAGAAATCAGTTCTTCACTCTCGTTCTATTACTAACGCTTGTACACCGCGTCAATATTTCTTCGCTACGTTATAGCATTATAATATTCTTAAATATTTCTGAAATCTGTATTGCCGTTTTCATTTATTATCGATAATTCGTCAGTGTCATCGTCTAGTAAGTCTGCTATTTCGATGGGACTGGATTTTCAATTTTGAAAGCAAAATTAAGTCGGTCGATTTAAATCTTACCTTGATTGCCCAATGTACGTTTTGGAATAAAACCGAATCGTTAATTGTCACGATCGAATGGCCTCGTCGTTGATAATAAATCATATATTCAGATTGGGACATTTCGCCGTGATACGAATTTCGCATTGGTCACGTGAAATGTATTTGTATTGGTAAGTCGTCCCGATTGAACCTTGCTTTGTCGCCTTTATCGTGGCGATGAACCGCAAACAATTCATTACGACAGATGCTTGAATTGTCGAATCAATTAAATAAAGCTTCGAATAACCATTTAATTACTATTCATTAGTTTAATTAATTATTCAGAATTATAATTTTTTTGTGAACCGTTTGATTCTACCGAAATTAATTGCTTATATTTTGTTGTTATTACACATTCGAGGCTTGTCAGAATCAACGTCAAAACCGTAGAGGGGAAGGATCTCGTTCCACTCTCTCCTTTATTTCGTTCTTGACTATTATTATTTTAGTCACTATTATTTTTTATTTAAGGTGATGGAAGACATACGAAAACGTCCGTCCGGGCCCCCCTTTTTCATGATAGGTGGCGCGGACGGGTGACAGTACCGGCTGCCGCGCGGCCAGTACTGTCACGGGCCGCTAGATGGCGCCTTATATCTAATGTCGTAGCGCGACAGATTTCGGCCACCACTGGCTATCCCGAGTGTAGCCCGATGGGGCCTTACAAACTCGACATGCGCATGCGCGAGAGGTACTAGTTCGCGCTTGCGGATGCGCGCTTGCTCGTGCTGCATGGAACAGTTGTGGGACCGAATACGCATGTCACGTGGTACACACGCTGTCAAATGCCGGCACAGCCTCGTAACCGGTAACCTCAAAAAATAACTGCTCGCATTGACGTGACTCAAAATGTCGAGCAGTGCAAAGCAGTGTACCTTCGGGAAACAATGTCGTACTCGCAACTGTTCACACGGATATCGCAACGCGTGACAGTCGTCATAATCCGAGGAAACGATAAAATCACGTTCCTTCGATAGCGAGCGCGATTGCGACATGCGCATGCGCATGCGTTGCAGAGGTACTAGTTCGCGCTTGCGGATGCGCGCTTGCTCGTGCTGCATGGGACAGCTGTTTGACCGAATACGCGTGTCACGTGGTACACACGCTGTCAAATGCCGGCACAGCCGCGTAACCGGTAACCTCAAAAAATAACATTGCTCGCACTGACGTGACTCGAAATGTCAAGCAGTGCAAAGCAGTGTACCTCGGATCCAGGAATGAGAAAAAATGATTTTCAGACTTGTCGTCGTGAAATAGTTTGCAGAAGCTGATATAGTGCCTTGTATTGTTCAAATAATCAACATGATTTGATTACTTGACCGATACAAATCATCAACATCGATTGATTATTTGACCGATACAAATAATCAACATCCTTTGATTATCTGACCGATACAAATAATCAACATCGTTTGATTATTTGACCGATACAAATAATCAACATCCTTTGATTATCTGACCGATACAAATAATCAACATCGTTTGATTATTTGACCGATACAAATAATCAACATCATTTGATTATTTGACATACAGATAATCAACATTATCACCTGCGTCGCTTGTGTTGCAATGGGATTGATTGCTCAACTTTGGTTTCCAGATTTTTTTTGTAACCGCACCTGTTTTCTGAGTGGATCTGAAATTTCAAGGATGGTTCTGTCCTTCGTAGCTTACAGCGACTAACAAGTGAGCCATTAAAGGAATTTTCTAATCTTTCATTACATTCTGCGACTACGGTTTGGACCGTCTTTGAAATTTATTTCAACTATTCATGTTCCGCAGCAACTTTCAAAATGCTCTTTGGAAGATGGATTAAAGTTTACAAGCTACGACAACTGGTCCAATGATTGTTTCTTAACTTGAATTCTTTGAACAACATTAACTGTCTGAACATTAAAGTTTTGAATCATTTCCTGGAAATCTTTTTGAAAGTTGCGAAACATAAATCATAAAATGAATTTCAGAGACGGTGCGAACCATGGTCGCAGAATGTGAGTTAAAACAATTTCTTTAATCGCTCACCTATCAGTCACTGTACGAACTACAAAGGACAAAATCATCCTTGAAATTTCAGGTCGATCCAGAAAACAGGTGCAGTTGCAAAAGAAAAAAACTGGAAAGCAACCATGAGAATTCAATCTCGGTCTCAACACAAACTTCGAAGGAATTGTCGTTGAGTATTTGAAGTCGACCGCTAACAACTGCTTCATTATGAAATGCTGCAGTCGTAGGAAAGTAGAATTGCAGCTAGACAATGTGTCGAACAAGAAAAATGCTGGTGGTGTTTTCGTTTATGAATTCAGAAATTCATAACCCAGTAACCAAACCAGTATTTTCTCACCGGCAGCATTGGTTAAAAGCAGGTTCGGTCTAGCGAGAATTTAAAATCTGAGCTAGACCGAATACAATGCGTCGATAAAGAAATATCCTGGTGGTGTTTGGGATTATGAATTTAGAAAATCATAACCGCGTAACCAAACCAGTGTTTTCTCACCGACAGCATTGTTTATAAACAGGTTCGGTCTAGCGAGCATGCAAAATCTGAGCTAGACCGAACGATGCGTCGATAAAGAAATATCCTGGTGGTGTTTGCGATTATGAATTTAGAAAATCATAACCGCGTAACCAAACCAGTGTTTTTTCACCGACAGCATTGTTTATAAACAGGTTTGGTCTAGCGAGCATGCAAAATCTGAGCTAGACCGAACACGATGCGTCGATAAAGAAATATCCTGGTGGTGTTTGGGATTATGAATTTGGAAAATCATAACCGCGTAACCAAACCAGTGTTTTCTCACCAACAGCATTGGTTATAAACAGGTTCGATCTAGCGAGGATGTGAAATCTGAGCTAGACCGAACACGATGCGTCGATAAAGAAATATCCTGGTGGTGTTTGGGATTATGAATTTGGAAAATCATAACCGCGTAACCAAACCAGTGTTTTCTCACCAACAGCATTGGTTATAAACAGGTTCGGTCTAGCGAGGATGTGAAATCTGAGCTAGACCGAACACGATGCGTCGATAAAGAAATATCCTGGTTGTGTTTGCGATTATGAATTTGGAAAATCATAACCGCGTAACCAAACCAGTGTTTTCTCACCGACAGCATTGTTTATAAACAGGTTCGGTCTAGCGAGCATGCAAAATCTGAGCTAGACCGAACGATGCGTCGATAAAGAAATATCCTGGTGGTGTTTGCGATTATGAATTTAGAAAATCATAACCGCGTAACCAAACCAGTGTTTTTTCACCGACAGCATTGTTTATAAACAGGTTTGGTCTAGCGAGCATGCAAAATCTGAGCTAGACCGAACACGATGCGTCGATAAAGAAATATCCTGGTGGTGTTTGGGATTATGAATTTGGAAAATCATAACCGCGTAACCAAACCAGTGTTTTCTCACCAACAGCATTGGTTATAAACAGGTTCGGTCTAGCGAGGATGTGAAATCTGAGCTAGACCGAACACGATGCGTCGATAAAGAAATATCCTGGTTGTGTTTGCGATTATGAATTTGGAAAATCATAACCGCGTAACCAAACCAGTGTTTTCTCACCGACAGCATTGGTTATAAACAGGTTCGGTCTAGCGAGGATGTGAAATCTCAGCTAGACCGAATACAATGCGTCGATCAAGAAATATCCTGGTGGTGTTTGCGATTATAAATTGAAAAATTTATAACCGAGTAACCAAGCCAGTGATTTTTTTCGATCGACTTTTTTTTCTTCGCCACATCCTGGGCCGTGGCGAAAATTTACTTACGGTTTTTGATCCGACTTACATGTCGAACCAAACGATCCACCCTAACCTCAAATCCTGTGTACTTTGCTCGAGAACCACAGATGGCATTTTCACGAACACACGGAGCAGCTCTGACGCTGAGAAAACGATGACAGCACCATTGGCCGACCGCATAATATGTCTCTCAGATTTTTTGATGGGCTAATAACAGATAGCTAAAAATTTTTTTTTTCGATTTAGACAGAAACAAGACCTGCCAATACTCCGTTTAGCGGTTCTGAATCGATTCTGAAAATTTCAACACATTCCATTTCGTCTACACCGAGAAAACTGGATCCACAGCGTCGTACCGTAAACAACGACGTGCCCCCGCGACCGGAAAAACCATTGTTCTTGCAAATCACGCCGAATTATCACACCTACTATGTCCTGAATTATTCATTGATAAAATGTGCATCCTGTCGTTCTCGTCATTTTGGATTCAGGTGTTGTAATACGACAGCATGCACATTTTTATCATCACATATTCTCGGACGGGTAATCAAAAAATGCAATTTTTTCTTTCGATTTTCGAAAAAATGAGACCTAACAATACTCCGTTCAGCGGTTCTGAAACGATTGCCAGAGTTTCATACAATTCCATTACGTTCCTAGCCCAAAAACCCAGCCCGAAGCATACATGTGATTCGGTGGATCTTCCTTACCGACGGCAAGGTCTTCCATCACCTTAATATTATTTTTCTTTGTAAAATCGTCGTTTGGGAACGTCAGCCTACAACTCAAACTAGATTGAAACTCTTCTCGTTTTGTCAATCGATTGTTATCTTGCCAGGATTACTACTAACTAATTACTATCAACATCTTGTCAATATCGACGGACGGTTAAAATAAATCCACAAGTAGCTTCCAAGTGACGACAATGTCACACGTACCACCGAATAGTAATAAGACGGGTACAAATCCTGAACTGACGAATACTGACAATGACGAACCAACACTTAACGTCGACCAAACGCAGGATGTAGCGAGTGGGGTAAATATAACAGCCTCGGAACGGACCATATCTTCTTTGTCAGGAACTGCCCCTGTGAACGTTTCACTGGACCGAGGCAGGGGTAGGAGAACGTTAACCCTTACCCTACCTGGTTCGTTGAACAATCGTTATATTCCGCTAAGTATGGCCACTCGCGCCCCGCGAATCAATCACCACCCTCAAGCGCCCGATATGGAAAATGATCAACTGCGGGAACGGTTAGACTCCATGGCAGCTCAATTGGCCAAGGTAACCCTAGCTCTCGGGCTACTTCCCGAAACAAACTCCAGCGGCACGATTCCGAAAACAACCACAAACCATAGGTTCGAAAGGGGAGAGCGGTTGTCAAATTTGGGAATGGATGACGATCTACCTTTTTATTCTGACGAATCGGTTGCCATCATTGAGCGACATCGTCAGCTTGAACGAAAAAGCCGCGAGGCAGAACGATGCGATAACCCTTGTCACCAAAACTCATTTATAAATTACCAACGTAATAGGTCGGTAAACATTCCGTACGAAAACCCGAACCAACAAACAGTCGATCGGGGTATTGTCGAAAGAGAATCGCGTAACGTTTATTTTGGAACCACGCGTGCTACGAACCTTCCCCACCATTCCGTCACACACAATCCAGTCGCCAATTTTGGGGACGCAATTCCTGATTTGACACAAGTCTATCGTAAAGTTTCAACTGGCCGTGTCTTGGCGAATGAACAGACAGTGAGTCTAGACAGCTTTGTGACTGACGAGAAAGTTAGGCAAAGATTGGAACCTGGAGGCAATCAAGCACGTGTCAATTGCGGAAGCAGAGTTGACAGACCTACCCGTTCTTACCAAGCTTCGACAAGACTTCTCAGTAACGAACATCAGTTCTTACCGAGTCGACATCCAAGTCACGGTGGGACATCGACTGCATCGAGACGTGGTGGTCTCTCCTGGCGCACTAGCGATTCTAGTGACGATGAGCCACATGTCATATACGGTAGATTTGGGAGTATGTCACCTCGATCGAGAAACAGCGATGTTTCACTAGTCAAAATCGGTCAAATCGCTCGTGAAAATTTCGTTCCCGAAAACTGAAAGAGATCCAGAGCAGTTCTTGCTGATTCTGAAGGACCTCCTGTCGTCAAACGGAATACAGAAAGATTTGTTCGTCCCGTGTTTGTCTAAGATATTTGAAGGACCGTACCGTTCGTGGTACCTCGTTAGCAAAAAACCATGGCGAACGTGGAAAGACTTCGTCCGAGCGTTCCGTTACGACTGGGGTGTTAAACGCGAAGATACCAATCTGCTGTATGAAGTTCGCTACCTAAAGATCGATAAAAACGTAACACTTGCTGAATTCGCGACTCGAGCAAGGCTGATTTTCGAGCGGATGGAGCAACGTCCTCCTTTCAACGAACAACTGCGTCAGATTTTACGCAAATTTTCTCCCCGCCTAATGTTCGAGATATTAAACGTTGGCCATCGGGACCACACTGAGTTCCTCAATTATTTCAATAAACGAACATATCTTTATAAGCAGTGTGAAGCCCAGCCGTCCCGGTCGAGATTTCAGAAAACAGCCGAACTCAGACAGATTTACGAACCTTCAAATGCGGGAAGCGATAGCGACTTTTTAGACGTAGACGAAGAACAAACGGACGATAGCGAACAAGTTAACAACTTAAAAGCCGTCCAAAGTAGAGTCACGACAAAATCTGACAGAATCTCGAAATCATTGACAAGACTGTTAAAGTTTTGTGAGGCGAGGACGAAGAGGAAACAAGAAGAAATATAACACAATAGAAGAATATTTATTAAACGTTCAGACTTATTATTTTTTTCAGATACAGGTTTTTAGTCGCGCGCCTCTATTTGCTGCTGGAGACTAACTGCTCGTAAAAACGGTGCGGACTCTCGTCCCTTCTCTCTCTCCTGTCGTTCGCGCCTCTCGTGTCGAAAACTAATACTATACTAGCCTCGACTTTGCTGACGCGATTAACCCGTTTTTTTAACAAAGACAACGGTTGGAAAATAATTTGAAACGCTTCAATGACACACACAAAGACGCTCAAGGTAATCTCGATTCAAATAACACCAAGTCTAACGCTACCAATAGTCGATCCGATAAACCTCCTCTTGATCGAAGTACATTTTTTTGTTCAAATTGCGGGGAGACCGGCCACACTGCTCGGTATTGCAATAAAGCGCGGCAATTGGTTTGCCTCAAATGCCGGAAAACAGGTCATGAACCACGAGCGTGTCCTGAGGACCAGGGAAACGACAAAAGCCCACAGTAACTCCAACCCAGGTTACCAAATCGAAGGGCACAAATGAGAGGACAGTACAGACCGACGCTACAGCTACAGCAAGTCATCCCGTTAACATCCGACAATCGAAAGATCTAGACAAAACGAACGAAAACATTAGTCACTCCGAAGCCACACCCGGGACGAGCACCCAGGTAAATGTCTTGACTGTTACTGATAGCGATTATGAATTGTCTGAAGGTGAATTTGACGGGTTGGGGTCGAAATCCAGAACGAGCAATGTTTAGAAAGGGCAAAAACCCGAACGCGCAATGCTTCGAATGAAAATGTTCAGAAAGGGCAAAACTCCGAATGAGATTGTAGCGAACGTATTATATGCCGAACGCTTACCAGTCGGCGCGATTTTCAACATTTGCCGAGTTTCGAGCTTTCCCACGCGTAAACTATCAAGGTTAGATATATGCCGTCGCGGACTTTTTTATAGGAAATTCAATTCTCTACAACATTGTTTATGTGAACTTTTGGTCTATATAGCGTTGTTTATCCAGCGTTTAGACAGAAACAAAATAAAACGATAAAAAAAACGATGCATTCTTACCTTCCCGTCAAAACGCTGGTTAAACAACGCTATATAGACCAAAAGTTTACATAAACAATGTTGTAGAGAATTGAATTTCCTATAAAAAAGTCAGTGACGGCATACATCTAACTGTGATAATTTACGCTAATTTCCAAATTGAAGATAATTTAAAGAAATAAAAATCCGCCGCGGTTTTTGACATTTCCTGACTTTCGAGCTTTCCCATTCGTAAATTATTACAGATACACTACCGCTCAGAATTATCAGGACACTAACCACGCGCGCCGCCAGGAACCACTCCTGTCTTTGAACGACGACAACTCCGCGAGAAAAAATGCTAAAGTTTTTTTTCTTTCACCGTCAGAAAGCTTATGAAATTCTGATTCAAATGATCTCCATCCGATACTATTGCCACAATTGAGTCCCGAGATTGAATATGAAAATCATCAAAAGAAAATTTCGATTTTTGCGAAATTTTCTTCGTCGATTTGAACTCGCTGCCAAACCTAGAAAAAATTTTTTACACATCTACAATTTAGTATCAGTAATCGCTGATATCTTACCTTCAGTTTGAGCCTAAAAAATATGAAAAATCTCAACGGGTTCTTGAGTAATGGAGGAATGAGTACAGGCATGCATTATTCGCCGGCGAGCCAACGATCGCGCGAGTCGGCGGTTGCGGCTACCGTCTCGTCCGTGAAGCCAGGACCGTAACGGGCCATGAGCACAGAGGGCGCTTGAGTAAGGCGCAGTTTCGTCCATACATTTTCGTTTCGATATTTTCTTTAATTAGTTTTGAGCTGCATTTGATAGTTTTCAGCGAAAAAAATCGAAAGTAAATATCGAAACGAAAATGTACGGACGAAACTGCGCCTCACTTAAGCGCCCTCTGTGCTCATGGCCCGTTTCGGTCCTGGCTTCACGGACGAGACCGTAGCCGCGGCCGCCGACTTGCGCGATCGTTGGCTCGCCGGCGAATAATGCATGCCTGTACTCTTTTCTTAATTACTCAAGAACCCGTTGAGATTTTTTATATTTTTTGGGCTTAAAATGAAGGTCAGATATCAGCGATTACCGATACTAAATCGTGGATGTGTGAAATTTTTTTTCTAGGTTTGGCAGCGAGATGAAATCGACGAAGAAAATTTCGCAAAAATCGAAATTTTCTTTTAATGATTTTCATATTCAATCTCGGGACTCAGTTGTAGCAATAGTATCGGATGGAGATCATTTAAATCAGAATTTCATAAGCTTTCTAACGGTGAAAGAAAAAAAAATTTAACATTTTTTTTCGCGGAGTTGTTGTCGTTCAAAGACAGGAGTGATTCATGGTGGCACTCGTGGTTAGTGTCCTGATAATTCTGAGCGGTAGTGTAGATATATGCCGTCACTGACTTTTTTATAGGAAATTCAATTCTCTGCAACACTGTTCATGTAAACTTTTTGTATATACAGCGTTGTTTAACCAGCGTTTTGACGGGAAGGTAAGAATGCATCGATTTTTTTATCGTTTTATTTTGTTTCTGTCTAAACGCTGGATAAACAAGGCTATATAGACCAAAAGTTCACATAAACAATGTTGTAGACAATTGAATTTCCTATAAAAAAGTCCGCGACGGCATATATCTAACCTTGATAGTTTACGCGTGGGAAAGCTCGAAAGTCGGGAAATGTTGAAAACCGCGCCGACTGGTAGGCGTTCGGCATATAATACGTTCGCTACAATCTCATTCGGAGTTTTGCCCTTTCTGAACATTTTCATTCGAAGCATTGCGCGTTCGGGTTTTTGCCCTTTCTAAACATTGCTCGTTCTGGATTTCGACCCCAACCCCTCCTGCATAATACCGGAAAGAGTTCCCGTCGCTGCCCCTCCCCAATAAATTACGAACAATTATTTTGAGACAGAACGTTTTTTACGGTCGCGGTTCTCAACCAATTTTCCCGCGAAACGCGTTCTACACCTGGCGCGGCCCGGGTCGGTGGCTGCCAGGGCTCAAGTGACGTATATGACAAATCTATTAATTATTTTAATTGTGTTCATGAATATGATGTGTTGGGCGCCAGCTAGTCTTCACTAGCAAATTCAATCAGTCAAATATTAATTACTTTTAAGCAACGAGACGACAATGCAGGGGAGGCTCGATTGGGTGACCCTGATTTGTACAAATAGCGAAAATCTCATGACAAGCAAGGACAGTTCGGCAGTGCCAATAAAGTCAAATGTACTTACAGTTAGACGATTTATTCCAGGTTATAATTGACAAGTTTCCTCGGATACAATAATTCCTCTTCGACAATATATTAGATCTCCTTCGCAGACAATTTTCCTTTGGGTACGATCGTCGGTTATTATTCGGTTTTCTATACAATGTTATACCAGTCCATAGTTAATCTGGTCTATATAGTGCGTTTCGACAAGCGAAACGGTCGCACGCTGGACTCGAAGTGTCGCGGCCCAAACGGACCGCGGGCCCGTGGCATAGTCACGTTGGAGGGGCGGTTAAAATATTCGCGCACGCGCTCGCATGTTGTAGAGATAACAGACATAGATGTTATCGACAGGACGAATCGACAGAGCGTATACGTCGAAACAATTCTGACAAAATCCGTCCTGTCACAATTTATAACAATGAAATACATACATATGTGGGATGCTATCATCTGAGAGTGAGTTCTAGGTTTCTTCATGGGTAAAATCGAAAGATCTAGTCCTCCCGCATAATACCGAAAAAAGTTCCCGTCGCTGGCCCTTTCTAATAAATTATGAACAATTATTTATAACGATGAAATACATACATATGTGGGATGCTAGCATTTGAGAGTGAGTTCTAGGCTTCTTCATGAGTGGAATCGAAAGATCTAGTCCTCCTGCATAATACCGAAAAGAGTTCCCGTTGCTGGCCCTCCCCAATAATCTATGAACAATTATTTATATCAATGAAATATACGTACATATGTGGGATGCTAGCATTCGAGAGTGAGGTCTAGGCTTCTTTATGAGTGGAATCGAAAGATCTAGTCCTCCTGCATAATAAAGAAAAGAGTTTCCGTCGCTACCCCATTTCTCCCTTTGAATTTCCTTTAAATGAGTCATAGATCAGCATCCAATTTTCGCGTAATTGGATAAGCAATAAATACTTCCAAATATTTTTTTTTTTCTAAATTGTTTAGCGACGGAACTATTTTCGGTACCCGTCTAGAATACGAGAACTACCGATTTTAACCTCGAAATTTCTCAAAACTCACAGTTATACACTAGTATCCCATTTTCGTATAACTGGGTTAGCAATAAATAATTTCGAAAAACTCGAAATTTTTTAGCGACGGAACTATTCTCGTTACTACTTTCGTCCTGATGTGTCACCGAATAACATATTTTGTTTGCGAGATCATGATTCATCGATGTCGATGATCTTACACTTAGTGTTACCCGGAGCCAACGACGAGGACGTGGTAAGAATTGGTTCCATGTTTGTTTTTTTTTTTTTTCAATTTTCAATAAAATTTTTTTTTTCAATTTTTACGACAAGGACGTGGTAAGAATTGGTACAATGTTGTCGTTTCTACAAACATTTTTCTTCTCTTCAATTTCTAATTTTTTTCTTTTGTTTCTAATTTTAACGACGGCGACGTGGTTCATGTATTGTATACATGAACCACGTGATGTGATGTGGTTCTGGATTTTTCGATAAAAAAATTCATTTATTTCAAATAATAAAATAATAAACAAGTTGAGAGTTGCAAATCGCTTCCTTATAATTTAAGGCATGTTGCTAGTTGAATCGCGCAATTTGCTTCCTATGAGTCGTAAGTAGTGAATGAAGATTCCATATTCGAATATTATTCAAACTGATAAACTGCTTAGGAACTAAAAAAGTGTTCAGATTTGTAAATATTGCGTCCACGTCGCGAGTTCCGGTTTAATTAAAGCAGCTCGTTCATTCTACTGTATATTGACACTAGACCGTATATAAAAAATTGAAGTTTTATAAAATTTGAACGCGTCGTTCAATGTCTACCAAATTTGGTTACGAATAGAGGTAAACGTTAGCTTATGCACGTCTATAAATTTCATCACGGTCCGTAAATTATTTTTGAATTTTCAGAGGTTGGAACTTCAAAATTTCCAATTGCTCTAAAATACTATTCGTTTAGCCGATCTTCGCACAATTTAATATGTATCACAGCTCAATGATATTCCGTACTTGTAGAGAATTTGGGTTCGATTGGTTGAAGTTAACGGCAAATAAAGGGACAAAGGTCATTTTTTCAAAAATTCAAAATATCATAAAATCCGAACTTCTCGACGGATGCAGCTCGAATGCAATACCAAACATCCTTGGGTACAACTATATATTTGAAGAAGTATTTAGACGAATATCTCAAAATTTGCGGACGCTACAGTGTTAACAGACATTTTTTGAAAAATTCGAAACGCTGTAAAATTCGAACGAATGCGCCGATTACTGTAAAAATTACAGATGACATAGAGATTGTATGGCACCACATGTGTGCAAATTCTAAAGGCTGTAGCTTGAGGAGTGTGGCGGTACGGGGACCCTGCACGATCGCGCTGGCTACCGAAGTGGGGATCGATGGAAAGTAGTGGGGGTTCGTCCCACTACTTTCCATTGATCCCCACCTCGCTAGCCAGCGCGATCGTGCAGGGTCTCCGTACCGCCACACTCCTTAGCCGCGTGTGCGGATAGGAGTCGTCACGGAACGAAAGGAACCCGCCCTACATACTTTGTGTTACATTTTCCTCCATGATTATACGTTCAATATTATACCTTTAATTCTTTATCCGATACTTACGTTTACTTTACTTAGTTTATAATTTATATTACCTCATGATACCTATAATATAGAATATATGTACATATACGCGTAGGGCGATCACACATACATACACATTTAAATATATAAAGACAAACTTGTTAACAAAATGCCTTACGACAAGGCAAAGCTCCACGATATTTTGGTCCAGAGTGATTGCCGAACACTCGACGAGAACGGAAATATGTTACCTCCGTCAAAGATCGTATTTCGGCGCGTTGCTAACCGTATGGCTCTGCGTGGGTCGTACATTGGACCGCATTACGTCTACACAATCGTGAAAGACGATCGCAACGGTTTCCGAACGTTACTCAATAAAAAATACGAAATAACGACATCCGAAAAAAGATCCCCTACCAATGTTACCGATCCTTCTTTCGGTTTTGATGTGGCAACGGACGTAGGCGCTGATGCTTTGGACCGTCAAAACGTTAAAAAAATCAAGATCGTGTTATCGCCGAAAAACTGGCAGGACATTGCCCCGAAGAAAAAAATTCTAGGCAATCGGCTATATTGGAAATTTCAAGAAGGCTGGGCGGACGTCATCGCCGAAAAAATATGCCAACAAAATAAAACGGTTAATTGCATTTTTTCGTTTAAAAATAACAAGACAACGCCGACCGAAACGGCAGAAAATTACTCGACCTTTAACGGTTATTGTACTGAATGCAAGGCCCAAATCAGGGGCACCTTACGGAAAAACCGACGACCGACGTCGACGTTATATTTTTATGTAAGATAGACGGTATCCAACCGGACCTGCACACCAGTAAGAAGACACGACTGTTACGCGGAAAACGTCGCGAAAAAATTGCCACTAAGATGATTGAAAAAAAAGTGCAGTCGCTATCAGACGTGAAATGGCAAGTCGATTCAAGGAATTCGGAGAGACAAATCCCCCGTTAGTCCCGCAAGGTCACGTTCTGCGTAAGGCAAAAGAGCAACAGTTGCTTAAGGTGAAGTACGACATCTTGTTACCGGACGGAATGGGTATTGAGAAGTTGTATTATGTATTTATACTTTTTCTGTTAAATACTATTCTTTTACATCAATTATAATTTCCGCCGGGCATTTGTTGGCTCGTGGTATGACGGTTTGGACTGCGCCGGCATGAGAATGACGGATCGGACCGTGGGCCGCGGCGGGCGGAAAAGCGGAGGTCCTTCGTGGACGGGGTCCTGTTGCTGCAGGGTCCTGAGGTCACTCGAAAGCTCGTGGTCCAGTCTCTTCTTCAATTCGATTAAGCGCGTTTGATCCCGGGGCGGTGGTCGGATCGGTTGTGGCCGGGTCGGTCGTGAGACGGTGGCCTCCTGGATGCGGGAGTCGACGACTGTGCGGGCGCGCGACCGTGGTTTTACCACCGAGAGGGCTTTTGGAGGGGGGCGCGGGGCGTGTTGATCGCCCGCGAACCCGACCGAAGCAATCGAAATCGTGGAGTCCGGCGGGGCTTGGCGGCTACCCTCCGGTTCCCGATGGGCCTCGATTGGACTGGTGTTGGCGAGAGTCGAAATGGCGAGGCGAATGGTAGCTCCGACCCGACGTTCATCCTCTTCAGCTCTTCGTTGGCGTGCTTCGGCGCGACGGTCTAGGCGGCGTAAATAACTGGGTTTGGTTCGCAGTTTTCCCATGTTGAATGATGATGGCGAGGGAGTCGTTCGTGGATGAGGTCCTCAGGGCTAATGACGTTCGCCGGATAGGAGCCCGCCTCTTGGGGCCTGAGCGCGGACCATGAGGAGAGGCGTGCCATGGCGCGGACCATGACGAGGGACCTCCGAATAGCGAACTGATTGGTACGGCTGGTTCAGCCGCGAGTTGTTACGTTGTGAAAAATCATTCGGGAGTTCCCGGACAGGGAAATAATGATGAGACAGGAATGATTTGAAATTGATATCTATATTTTGAGGTGACTAGTGCCTACTCGGCCCTGTATGAGAGGTGGATGGTGCCTGGTTCGGCCCCGTCCGACGACTGACTCGTTGGGCGTCGCAGCGCCTCTACTTATACGTAAGCGCTTGCCCCTGATTGGGCGGTGGTCGCGGAGAGGGGGTAACCCGTGATGCGCCGCGCGGGTTGGCCGGCGGTCTTGTAGTGGGGAGTAACTGGTTTCGCTGGACTAGTTAATGGTAAGTATGTTTCGTTTTATGTCTCGATTTATATTATTAATTAAATATTCAAGGAGTGTGTCGCGTGGTAGCTATAGCGTACAACAATCTGAGCGCCCGTCTCTCTCGCTCCGCCGCGAGCGCCCATGGTGCGAGATAGCACCATGGGCGCTCGCGACGGAGCGAGAGAGACGGGCGCTCAGATGTCGTACTTCACCTTAAGGGGACTAGGCAGCGAGAAAATTCGAATTTTTTCATTTTCATTTTTTGTCGTATTCTGTTACTGCAATCTCTTCCGAATACTTTGGTGCAAAGCAGACTAAAAAATTCGCAAAATTGAGCTCAGGAGGGAAAAAACACTCCGTACACGGCTGGTGCGCCGCGCCTAGCCGAGCACGTAGTCCGTAGCGGCGCCAGAACTTTAAACGCGTTTATCTCGAAACAGCATTTTTCGAAACAGCGTTTATCTCGAAACAGCATTTTTCGAAACAGCGTTTATCTTGAAACAGCATTTTTCGAAACAGCATTTTTCGAGATAAACGCTAGCTTAACCACGATAACTTGAGAACGGTTAAAGATATCACCTTTTTTTTCAAAATAAAGCTATAAATGTTCTCTACCAAGTGAACCAAACTCTATGCAAAATATAAATTTGTTATTATTGTTATTACAACAAATGTCAAAAAATGTCGCCCGTTTTTCTTTTTTTTTCGAATTTTCGCCGCCATTTCCGTAATTTTCATGGTTTTTCAAAAATGTTTGGTTCAATTGGTGGAGAACGAGTTCCGAAGAGAATGGCGTTTGAAAATTAGACGAAACTTGGATCGGCCCCCCGGAATCGTGGTTAAGCTGAAGCAATGCGTGAAACGCGTCGCAATCTTTATCACCCCGTATCTCCTTTGAATATTTATATTTTTCAAATTGCGACCTGCGAATTTAATAGCCGGAATGCCAATCAAAACATTGCAAAAAAGAAAATAAATGTAAGTAAGTTTCGTTTCTTCACAAATGACATTTGAATTTTATCGCATTTTTGGCCTATTCTCGCTGCCTAGTCCCCTTAAGCTGTGCGGGTTGGAATTCGCGTCCGCTGCGCTGCGATTTGTTACGCCACGCAAAGTTCGGAGATCATGCAGGTTTTCTGCACAGCATAAAACTAATGGAAGTTCACTGCATCTATTGGACGCCGGAGCAAGGAAAAATATACATCGCCCGGTGCAAAAATAATGCAGGTGCTATTTTGACAATCGATGCCACCGGAGGTATCGCAAAACGAGATCATGACAGCGATGCCTATATATTCTTATATCAACGCATGCTAGTCACCAACGAGGGTAGCGTACCGGTATTCCAGATGGTGACCGGGGACCAGCGGTCCTCCGAAATCGCGAACTCCCTCCGGCAGATCCTCGCGAGACGCTTACCTTATCCTCCTATCGTCGTATGCGATTTTGGGCGCGCGTTGGTCAATGCCATAGCGGAGATTTTCGGCCGTTGCAGTAGTTTGACCGATTACTTGGGACGATGCTATGCTGCAGTGATGGACAAGCCTACCAATATGCCAACGACATACCTGCGACTAGATGTAAGTCACGTGACCGCTATGGTGTCAAGGTGGAAATGTTTGAAGTCGTCGATCAATGCAGCAAAACAACTGTACCAACAGTGTCTTTCGCAAGCATATCAGATAAGCGACTTTGGAAAGTTAGTGTACTTTCTAGAATCGGTTCTCGTAGTATGTCAAAGTGGGTTTGTCGGCTATGCGAAAGATGGTTCACCAATGCAATTTCTCGATGACACGATCTCCGGAGTTGATGCTTCTGAAGTGCACGTTGACGGGGATGAACCGCGAATAACTGATTACGAAGCCGAAACATCGGACGACGAACCTCCTTCAACTTGGAAGGCGTGGGAGCATGGACTTTACATTTCAACGCAACTAATTTTGGAAAAATGCAGAGGTGGCAATCGCATAAATGCGTGCTACAATCCGGGTGTAGTATGTTTGACCGACAATCATTTGACCGATCAATCACTTGGCCGACACCATTTGACCGACAAATCATTTAACCGACAGGTACGCTTGACCGACACGTACATTTAACCGACAGAATCCGAACAAACCTTGTTGAGAAAATCAACTGTGCGCACGGAGCGGCATGAACGAACAACATCCACACTGACTACAATTTGTATCTGCTGCTTCCAAAAATACCGATAAAATGAAGATTCCAAATTAAAAAAAAATGGCTACCTGCAAAAACAATCGGAATGAAAGAATGCCTTCGCGAATAATAAAATAATGAATTATATCATACTGAATCAATAAATTATCATATCATCATAAATGTTTGTTCAAACGTACCTGTCGGTGAAATGTACCTGTCGATTAAATGGTTTGTCGGCCAGATGTACCGGTCGGTCAAATGATTTGTCGGTCAAGTGGTGTCGGCCATATGTACCCGTCGGTCAAATGTACCTGTCGGTTGAATGTACCTGTCGGTTAAATGTACTTGTCGGTCGAATGTACTTGTCGGTGAAATGTACATGTCGGTGAAACGTACTTGTCGGTCAGAAGTACCTGTCGGTTAAATGGTTTGTCGACCAGATGTACCTGTCGGTTAAATGATTTGTCGGTCAAATGGTGTCGGTTAAGTGATTGGTCGGTCAAACGATTGTCGGTCAAGTGACCGGAGCCCCTACAATCCTGCTTTCGCTCTTCGTCTGTCGAAGGCATTGCTGCCTTTCGTCGCACTTTGGACTGGTATAATGCCGCGACATTTTGGCATCGGTCAAGTCATAGCAACATCTTCGTCGGTCGAATCAGAACTCAACGACCTCAAGCATCTGTTATGCCCCAGAATTTTATAAAGAATTTAGCGATCGATGCAACGATTGCACATATGTGTTGTATTAATCGTTGACATCGATTCGACACGAGCGACACATTGAAAAACGATTGCACAAATGTGTTGTGCGAATTGTTAACATCGATTAAGAAATTGAACAGAATTTTATAATCGATTTGACACGAACGACACATGTAAAACGATTGCACGAATGTGTTGTACGAATCGTTAACATGTGTAAAATAAGTGGAACGGCGATTTCATAATCGCTGTCAGCAAAATCATCGAAAATAAAGAAATGTGGCAACGATCGTCCGAGGACGACCATTGTACGATGATTTCGTAATATTAATTTGGAACGCGTTTGCAAATTTACCAGGTGGGGTAAATTTGTAAACAAAGAGAAAAATATAAGAACTTCGGTCTTCGTACCGAAGTCAGTCTAAAATTACATCGCTACGCGTGACGTTCGCACGAGATAAATCTACTCGGAAGTACTCGAGCAGATTTAAGTAATCAAGTGTAAAATAATTGATCTAAGTAATAAACTTGTTAAATTATTGAAACTAAATTAGTCAGTATTGTTATCATTCGGGTTAAACCCCTCATCGGCAAACGATCCCGAACTTTACAACTTCCAATTGACTCGTAATATTCTATTACTCGTCATACGGACATAACACATCGCTCGTTCGTCAATGAGTTGCAAATGAGAGTAGATTTGTTTATCTTGAAACATTTGAATCATCTCGATGGTCAAATAAAGTTAGCTTCAACGCCTGACGATAAATTGGCTTGCGACGAAATAAAAATATCGACGAATTTCGTTTCAATCACGACATCGGACGTTAATTCTGATCAAGAAATGGTAGATTCTTTCCAAAGCGCACGTGTACCGACGACGACAGTAGATGCCGACTCCGATGCTGTAAGTCCTGACGGTGCAGTTCCTCAGATGGATTCCGATTTTGTTTTCGATCAGAACATCCGGTCAAGCACTCCCGAGTGGAATTATTGGAATGTTTGCGAGAATCGGCGCGGCAAGGCTGCGAAAGATTCGTCGATAAAATCGGTACCAGAAGTGCTTAAGCGTAAGGTGACGGCAAATTCGAAAAAATGTACGCTTTAAAATACAGTCGAGCTTATTCAATCGCCGGTTAAAAAAAGGCGCAAACCGACAAAATTGGATAAATGTCCGGAGTGGAAACACATTAAAGGGGTCAAGTGCGGTCAGATGCCGGTTTGAAAAAAATGGGAACTTGTGCTCTCCCGTGGAAGCCAAAAAATCACTGTGGAACGTCAGGATGACCTGTGCATTCGACTTGCTTTTCCAAGTCATCTTGAGCGGAATAGCTTCTAATGGCTATTACTCGGAACCACTCGTGGACACAGAAAATGTTACGGTAAAAATGGCTCAAAATATGCTCGAAAAAAAAACAAAATCATAAACGGCCGCTTACAGCGAAAGAGCTATTGTTCAGTATGGATGGAGCTAGCGCGCCACCACTGGCAAGTGAGAACAAGGTCGAAGCTCGGCGAGCAGTGGCGTGCCGGCATAGCAACGAGCAACATGTATCTATCTATCGCATTTTCTTTATTTCGTATATTAATTAAATAAATACTTATGTTAAATATAAAGGACGTGGTATTCGTTTCCCGGATCAACCCAACGTAACATATGGTCCTCCAAGCCGGATCGGGCTTAGCATTGTGAAAATGCGTAGTATCGCATTAAACAATGGAGATTTAGCTTCGATCCACACGCGTCTCAGTGTCGGGAAAATGAGTGATACACAAAAACTTGTGAAATTTCGGGAAGTTCACGCATCGTTAATAACGATTAACAATCATTATCGAAAGTGGTGACATAGGTCCTGAAACAAGGGACTCGGCGATAGATTCGATCGATATTGTATTTTCGAGAAACGTCCAACCACGTGTCGTCCGCCATTTTTTTCCACTGTACGCACGACATAGTGTTTCGGGAATCGTCCGCTGAACGAAGCGTCGACACCTACCGCGTACGCACGCGCGCCTCCCGCGAGTATCATCTGCGTTCACGTCGAGACGGGGCGTCAGCCGAACGCAGCCCAGACGCCATCTTAGCTACTTTTGAGTGTGCGCAGAAAATTCGACGAGTTTCGTCTGCGTTCACCGTCCAGACGAAGCGTCATAACACAGCCCGGACGCCATCTAAGCTGCGTCTGAGCTTGCGCAAACGTTCGAGAATCGTCCGCGATCGCGGTCAATAAAACCATCGAGAAAATGAATCGTATCGTGTTGTCTCTCAAGTGAAGTACGCATCACAATAGAGAGCAATAATACTCTCGCGACCAGCGAGCCAGTAGTATATCTGTCACGTCTGTTATCGAACAATACTCTCGCATTCAGTGAGCCAGTATTGCGTCTATATTTTTCACCGAGCGAAATTTACGATCCGTCACAACAGTGAGCGTCGAATTTCGTCATACTCTCGCGTCATTAAACGAGGAAAACAACAATTCATCGAGATACTCACACTGAATTTGGAGGAGAGTCAATCGAGTCGAATCATCAGATTCAAATCGCTCATCGTCAAGACAAGGGTTGTGCTTGGTTGCAGCTATCGACACGTCACCGAGGTCGACGATTACAAGTATTCGGTCTGTATTGTTTATTCTTACTGTGGTTTACTTGAGCACAATAATGTCGGAGGTCGATAAATTATCCTCACTGAAAAAAGGCAGAGGTACTCTCAAAAGCCAGGTTACTCGCATTCTAAAATATTTTGCAGAGTTGGATGCAGCTACTGCAGATCTCGATGAAGTCGTAGCACGAGAACAAAAGATGCGAGAGCTATGGGGTCAATTCGACGAGATTCAGTCAAGAATTGAGGATCTGACTGTCGATACGGATCATCAACGAGAGGAACGAACCGTTTTCGAAATGTCCTATTATCGTGCTATGGCGTTAGCCAAAAGGTTCTTGGCACCGACGGTACAACCGGATCGAGGTTCAGCACTTCGGTATCCAAGCAATACACCACTCAATGATCCAGAGCAAGTTGCGATATCGAGCATCAAGCTACCGCAGCTCAATCTTCCTAAGTTTGACGGGAGTTATGCACAATGGCTATCCTTTCGCGATTCGTTTCAGGCACTCATCGACGAATGTCATACCTTATCAGATATTAAAAAATTTTATTATTTGCGTTCTTCGCTCAGCGGAGTTGCTGCGCAGGTTATAAATTCTCTCGAGACCACGGTGAATAACTATAGAGTGGCGTGGGAATTGTTAAAATCGCGTTTCGAGAATAAGCGCTTAATGCTTCACCACCACGTTCACTCGCTCTTTGAGACAACTTCGATTCCGAAAGAATCAGCTTGGCAGCTTCGTAAACTCGTAGATGACACTCTCAAACGTTTAAGAGCACTCAAGACTCTCGGTCAACCAACCGATCAGTGGGACTGTCTTATGGTTTATTTAATAGGCTCAAAATTAGATACAGTCACACGTCGTAAATGGGAGTCGAGCATCACTGCTAACGAGCCACCAACGTTCACTCAATTCACAGAGTTTTTGACAAAGTATTGTGCTGTTTTGGAGACGTTGCAACCCTCGAAACCCATGATTAGCAGAACGCAAACGATAAAAAAAAAAAAAAATCAGAACAATCGACTTCGTGCGCAAGTGTCAAGGGCACTTCAAGGTCTTGTTCGTTATGCAAAGGTGAACATACGATTTATAATTGCACGTCTTTCAAAGAGTTGTCAACCGACGAGCGAGTGAACGAGGCGAAGCGAAACTGACTATGTTTTAATTGCTTGCGAGATAATCACTCGGCTGAAAGGTGCATGGCGGGCGGTTGTAAGCGATGCGGCAAAAAACATAACACGTTGCTTCATTTTGACGAGCCGCGTTCCAAGGTAAACAGTGATCAATCTTTCACTGGAAAGAGTAACGTTGGCGCCGACACTCGTGGTAATTGCTCAAAGGATCATTCGGAAGTATCATTATCGCAATATATAACTAAGAATAGGCCGCAAGTCTTGCTTTCGACAGCTCTAGTTATAATTTATGATAAATCAGGTGACCCGCACGTGTGTAGAGCTCTTTTGGACTCAGGATCTCAATCGAATCTAATCACAAGGGAATTGTGTGAGAAACTACAGTTGACAAAACATGAAACAAGCGTGTCGATCACCGGTATCAGTTTGAACCGGTCTCAAGTCACAGAATCTATTCACGCGACAATTAAATCACGAGTAAACGAATTTAAATCGAAACTTCTGTTTTTGGTTCTCGATCGAATCACCGAACGCTTGCCAACGTCAGGTATCGATCATCAGCAAATCGCACTTCCGGAAAATGTAGTCTTGGCCGACGCGACCTTCCACACGCCAGGAAAAATCGATATACTTCTCGGAGCTGGCATTTTCTGGGGTCTGTTGTGTGTTGGGCAGCTTCGAATTGCCAACAGTCAGCTGATACTTCAAAAAATAAAATTGGGTTGGATTCTCTCAGGAAACATTGCACTAACGGAGACGAAGAGTGCAGTCGCAGACACTGTCATTTGCGGATTCTCTTCGAACACAAGGCTTGAGGAACAACTCGAGAGATTTTGGAAAATCGAAGAGATCGATGCCTCTTCCAAGAAATATTCAAACGATGAACAGCTGTGCGAGGAAGAGTTCAAGGCAACTCATCGAAAAGATTGCGATGGTAGATTTGTTGTGGGTCTCTCGTTTCGACAACACATCGATCAACTCGGAGAATCTCGTGCTACAGCAACGAAACGGTTGCAAGCCGTAATTCGAAAACTGGATCGGGACGTCGATCTGAAGAAACAATACACGACCTTCATGGACGAGTACCTCGCATTGGGCCACATGACAGCAGTTGATGAAGTCGAAACGCGGAACGAGACGTTCTGTCACTACATCCCACATCATGCAGTGCTAAAGGAGTCGAGCACAACGACTAAACTACGAGTAGTCTTTGATGCGTCGTGTAAAACTTCCACGAATGTATCGCTCAACGACATTTTACGCGTCGGACCTACCATCCAACAGGATCTATTCACGATTGTCGCTCGCTTTCGACAACATCAACATGTAATCACTGCAGATATCGCTAAAATGTATCGGCAAATAAAGCTGCGGGACGATCAACGAGATCTTCAGAGGATTTTGTGGCGGCCAGAGTCGAGCCAACCAATCAGGAGTTATAGACTGAATACGGTCACTTACGGATTGGCAACAGCACCCTTTCTCGCGATTCGGTGTCTTCATGAACTGGCCTATCAATACGCACAAGAACTTCCAGTCATTAGCGATATCATAAAAAATGACTTTTACGTTGACGATTTGCTCACTGGTGGTGATACAATTAACGGAGTCAAGGGTATCAAAGGTGAAGTTAGTCGAGTGCTGCATACCGGTGGATTTCAACTCAGAAAATGGAATTCAAACACACCAGCGATTATTACAGACGAAACGGAGAATGCATCAGAGGATGTTTGACCCATCGGAGACGAAGTCAAAACCTTGGGACTTTATTGGAGTCCGGCACATGACGTTCTTCGATATAGGGTAAACACAACGGACAACAATACGCGAGTCACGAAGAGAACTCTACTATCATTGATATCGCAGATCTACGATCCACTGGGCCTTGTTGGACCAGCGTGCATCCAAGCTAAAATCACTCTCCAACATCTTTGGCGTCTGAAAATTGGATGGGACGAAGCTTTGCCGGCTGATCTACACACCACATGGAATCGGAACTACGGTCAACTGTCTTCTATCAGCAATATCTCGATCCCACGGATTATCGTTTGTCTTAATCCTACTAAAATCGAGATACATGGATTTTGCGACGCGTCGGAATGTGCTTACGGAGCTTGTATTTTTGTACGATCAATCAACGTCGATGGAGAGTACATTGTGAAACTGCACTCGGCGAAGTCGAGAGTAGCTCCGCTAAAGACTATCAGCCTGCCAAGACTTGAGTTGTGTGGCGCATTATTGCTTACGCAACTTACAAACAAGGTTATGTCAGCATTAACTCTGCCAATCAACGACACATTCTATTGGTGCGATTCTCAAGTGACGTTAGCTTGGATCGCTGGAGAACCAGCTGTGTCGAAAACGTTCGTGGCTAACAGAGTTGCCGAAATTCAGCGATTATCGAGTAGGGGATCCTGGCATCATGTTCGCTCCAAGGATAATCCAGCAGATGTTATATCGCGTGGCATTAACCCGGAGCATTTGGAGAAATTCGAGCTGTGGTGGAACGGCCCAGCATGGCTGTCTCAGCAGCTGGACATACGTCCCTTTGATCCTAGATCACTCGACGAAGGGATTACAAACGCGATTGTAGTCGAAGCAGCAGTTCCAGTGCCTGTTCTTAACAATATCATTGAAGAGTTCGATCTCTTGGAACGATATTCGTCGTGGTCGAAACTCAAACGTATCGTTGCATATTGTTTGCGATTTATTTGCAACGTCAAACAGTCACTTAGAAGGACGAAGGGTGAAGGAAAAAATGATGGACGAAGAATAACGATGGAAGAAGCACCTTCACCATCGGTTGAGGAACTAACCCAATCGACAACGACTATCCTCAGACTCAGTCAAGCTCAAGAGTTTCCCCACGAAGTTAGAGATCTTACGGGTCAACACAAGGTCCAAGGGAAAAGTAAGCTGTCGTCATTAAGCCCATTCATTGACGATGAAGGACTTATACGAGTTGGAGGACGTCTTCGACAAGCTCCATTGCCATATGCGCGCCGCTTTCCGGTAGTGCTGGCTCCCAGAAGTCATATCACGACGCTCATCATACGCGATGAACATTTGAGAAATTTGCACGCTGGTTTACAAGCGACACTGAGTATTATAGGCGAGACATATTGGATATTAAGCGCGCGATCCACAGTCCGAAGAGTTCTGCACAGGTGTCTCACTTGTTTTCGTTTAAGTGCGAAAAGCCCTCGTCAATTGATGGGTAATTTACCTGAAGTTCGAGTCTCTCCTAGTCGTGCCTTTCTTAATGTAGGTGTAGACTACGGTGGACCCTTTAATGTTAAGGTCTCACGAAACAAATCAGCAAAGGCGTATCTATGTCTATTTGTGTGTCTAACGACGCGTGCGGTGCATCTAGAGCTTGTGAGCGACATCAGTACGGCCGCGTTTCTCAACGCTCTGAAACGTTTTATCGCACGACGAGGTAAATGCACGAATATTCACTCGGACAATGGTACCAACTTCATTGGTGCTAACAACGAGCTCAAAACATTATCAAACTTATTGCGAGACAAAAAACATCAAGCCAAGGTATTAGGTTTTTTAGCCGATCAGTCGATTAAATGGCACTTTCTACCGCCCTATTCTCCCCACATGGGTGGTAGTTGGGAAGCGGGGATAAAGTCGGCAAAAACGCATCTGAAGCGAGTTCTTGGCGAAGCGCTTCTGACATTTGAAGAGTTGTATACGCTGCTCACGGAAATCGAGGCATGTCTCAATTCCAGACCACTCACACCGATGTCGAGCGATCCAAATGACTTAACGGCTCTTACACCTGGTCATTTCTTGATTGGCTCATCGTTAACTTCAATACCTCAGGCAGACTTCCAAGAAATCGCTTCGAATCGTTTAACGCGTTACCAATTACTGATTAAGCTTCAACAACACTTTTGGTCCCGTTGGACTGTAGAATATCTATCTCAATTGCAAGCTAAAAATAAGTGGAAAGACTCGGATCTTACTGACAACTTGAAGGCCGGTACACTCGTGGTTCTACGAGACGAAAGGTTGCCACCTCTACAGTGGAGGCTCGGTCGTATTACAGAAACTCATCCTGGAAAAGACGAGCTAGTTCGAGTCGTTAGTATTAAAACTAGCAGTGGGATCGTACGACGCAGCCTCCCGAAAATCTGCATCTTGCCAATCAGCGACTAGGTGCAGAGAAATATTCAAAATTCCATGTTATCATCTTTAGTCATTAAGGTAGCTTTAAGTTTCGATTATGATTTATCTTAAGGTTTCTTATAACGCTGGTCAAGCGTCATCATCTTTTATTTTCTCATTTGTTGAAAATCGGAGATTGTCAAAGCGGGCGGTATGTTCAGTATAGATGGAGCTAGCGAGCCACCACTGGCAAGCGAGAACAAGGTCGAAGCTCGGCGAGCAGTGGCGTGCCGGCATAGCAACGAGCAACATGTATCTATCTATCGCATTTTCTTTATTTCGTATATTAATTAAATAAATACTTATGTTAAATATAAAGGACGTGGTATTCGTTTCCCGGATCAACCCAATAACCCAACGTAACAGCTATCATAATTTCGGGGGTGCCCTTATTTACTGTTGTAAATTACACGAGGGGGATAAAGCGTTTGAATGCGGAATGCAACGTAGTGATTTAGCGCAATATCTATTCCGTAATGTGCCTAGTCATGTAACGAAAGTTTTGTGCGAATGTGGATATGCCTCCGAAACCCCGAACGTGACGATTAGCATCAATGTTAACGTAATATTGTGTGAGGGCTTAAATTTTATGCAAAAAGCGATAGATGAGGGTCGCTCAACGGGACGGATATGTCCGAAATGCTCAAGGTCTATCGAAGATACGATGGAGTATCGCCCACGCTCGATGATTGACACTGACGTCTTGACTGAACCGAAGTATGAAGTCAGGAATGAAACTATTGTGGTATAAGAAATGAAAACAAAACATACGGCGCGAGTGTATGCGTGAGAGAGATGGATAGAGAGAGAGAGATGGATAGAGAGAGAGAGAGATAGAGAGAGAGAGAGAGAGAGAGAGAGAGAGAAAGAGAGAGAGCGAGAGAGAGAGTGAGTGAGTGGTTGTATTGTGTACGAACGCGACAGAGCCCGAAAATCATAGTTGCTCGCGACGAGTCGACAAATTCGAAAATAAAAGACGTTAGTCTTCGTACGATCGTCGTTGCGCGATAATCGACATAGCGTGGTCGATGTAAAGAGTCTCTGTATAATATTCTATCGTCAAAATAAAGTTTCGTTAATCTATTTATCCGCGGTGCCTGTGTAATTATTTATTACGGGAAACGTTTCGTAAAATACGTTATCTTACAATTGGGGGCTCAGCCGGGATCGTAGGTAATAAAATTCGCGGATAACGAAGGTTCGCGAAGCGCGAAAAGACGATAGTGTTGTGCGTCTCAATACGGTTTTCGCCCGAAGCATATAGACGAGGCATCGTGCGAAATAAAATACGAAATTTTGTGGATTAGACGACGGTGCTCAGACGGGGCATTTTCGACAAAATTTGAGACGATAGACGAGTCGACGGTGCTCAGACGGGGCATTTTCGACAAAAAATTGAGACGATAGACGAGTCGACGGTGCTCAGACGGGGCATTTTCGACAAAAAATTGAGACGATAGACGAGTCGACGGTGCTCAGACGGGGCATTTTCGACAAAATTTGAGACGATAGACGAGTCGACGGTGCTCAGACGGGGCATTTTCGACAAAATTTGAGACGATAGACGAGGCTAGCGCGCCGTTTAGACGAAACCACGTGCAAAGCCTAACCTGAGAAAATTACGAAATTTTGTCGATTAGACGACGGTGCTCAGACGGGGCGCATCTTCGACAAAATTTGAGACGATAGACGAGGTTAGCACGTCGTTTAGACGAAACCACGTGCAAAGCCTAACCTGAGAAAATACGCAATTTTGTCGATTAGACAGCGGTGCTCAGACGTGCGCATTTTCGACAAAATTCGAGACGGAAGCCGACGGTTAACGGTTAGCGAAAGGCACATGCGCAAGACGACGACTGAGAAGCTTCGAGAAAGACGCGACGCTCTACATTACAGCCATGCCGCAGCCGAGCGATTTTTCGATCACCGAACTGAGAGAAAAAGCACGGTTGTATAATTTATCAGCCGGTGGTTCGAAAGTTGGAATAATTGCTCGTTTGATGCAACACGATCCGACCGGACGATGGACGGAAGAATGGGATGTTGACGACGGTGCAGTCGGAAAAGTTGCAAGTGGTGAGTTGCCTTACGCGGGCGAAGGGGATGATGACGATCTCCGACGCGCGAGAGACATCGCCGATCTAGAACGAGAAGCGGACCTCGTGCGACACCAACGTGAGATCGAGTTCGAGAGACGCGAAAGAGAATTTGTGCAACGCGAGCTCGAACTTGCGCGTCGCGAAATAGAGCTGCTACGACAAATGGAACACGTACCCGCAGCAAGACACGGATCACAAGTGGACGGTGGGTCCGATGGACAAAGTGCGTCAAGGGTAGTGCTAAATGCTCCTCTGCATATGAAGTTGAAAACGATTGCCGAATCAGTGAGTGAATTTGATGGGACACCCGACAAGTTTGACGTGTGGGAAAGACAGATTAGATTCATGCAAGCGACATATCAACTCGCGGACGACGCAGCAAAAACTTTAATCGGCATGAAACTGCGAAGAAAAGCATTCGAGTGGTTGCACTCGAAAGCCGAGCACCTCGCGATGACGTTTGACGAACTCATGAACGAGATAGGACGAATGTATCGTCCGCCACAGAACAGACTCGAGCTGCGCAGGAAATTCGAAGCGCGCGCGTGGAAAAGAATGAGTCGTTCCGGGATTACGCGCACGACAAAATCGTCGTCGGTAATCGTGTACCGATCGATGAGAGAGACATGCTGGACTACCTTATCGACGGTATTCCGGACAAAACGTTGCGTAACCAAGCGCGTATGCATCGTTTCGATACGAAGGAATCCCTGATCGAGGCGTTCGACGAAATTACGCTGTTGGAACAACCTTCGACGAGTTCCAGTCAGCGAGAGAAGAAACACGACGCGATGAAAAGGACAGTGCGCGATGACAAAAACACGTGGAGTGAAAAACGAAAAGTGAGTAGCCGTAATAGTTGTTACAATTGTGGTCAACCCGATCACATGAGCGCAACGTGCCCCGCAAAGGCACGCGGTCCAAAGTGTTTTCGTTGTGGCGAGCACGGACATATGACGTCAAAGTGTCAAAACAAAAAGGATGAAACGACGAGTGAAGTGAGAACAGTGACGTACAGTCCTCACAAGAAGTATATAAAAACAGTAAATATGTCGAATCGAGAAATCGAGGCTCTCATGGACACCGGGAGTGATCTGATGTTGATGAGTGAAGACGAGTACGCGAAAATCGGATCACCACCCCTCCAGTCGACAGATGCTCGTTTCCGAGGAGTAGGTTCACCGGCACACACGGCGTTGGGAGAATTTCAGACGGAAATTTCGATAGATGGACATCGTTTCCCAATTCTGGTGCGTGTTGTCGCCGACGGCCTTTCTCGACAAAAATTGTTAATTGGAGCTGACTTTCTGGAACCAAGAAATTTCCATGGAAGGAAGGGAGCGATTTATTTTGACAGCGACGACGAAGACGACGAAAATTCGACGGAGATCTTGCAGATGAACGTACTCGACGAGGTCGTTCCTAAAGTTGACCTCTCTCACATCGAGGATGTCAATGCGAAAAAACAAATCGCTACGTGGGTCGACGAGTACACACCGGACAAAGCTGTGGAGACGACAGTGACGATGAAACTGGTGTTGAGTGACAATGAACCAGCGTATCAAAAGGCGAGACGCCTGGCGGTGAACGAAAGAGACATCGTCAACAATCAAATCGAAGAGTGGAAAGAGCAAGGTATCGTGAGGCCCTCGTCTTCGAACTACGCTAGTCCTATCGTGCTAGTAAAAAAGAAAGACGGATCGCATCGACTGTGCGTCGATTACCGTCTACTCAATAGGAAGATCGTTCGGGATCGATTTCCATTGCCATTAATCGAGGATCAGCTTGATCGTTTGCAAGGTGCAAAGATTTTCAGCACCCTTGATTTGAAAAACGGATTTTTCCATGTCCCAGTGGACCCATCGAGTGTCAAATATACCGCGTTTATCGTCCCCGACGGACAATTTGAGTTTTTGCGCGTGCCGTTCGGTTTGTGCAATTCACCGTCAGTTTTTCAACGATACGCCCATATAGCACCAAATGTTCCATGTATATCCATTGGATATCCATAATGTGAAAAAGATATCCTGTATATCCTATGGATATCCATACGACTTACATGCATGTATGTACATGCACGAACGTTTAAAGCACATTGTATGGATATACGGTAAATACCCTTAAGTGGACATACAGCACCAGATGTTCCATGGATATCCATACGACTTACATGCATGTATGTACATGCACGAACGTTTAAAGCACATTGTATGGATATACGGAAAATACCCTTATGTGGACATACAGCACCGGATGTTCTATGGATATCCATACGACTTACATACATGTATATACATGCACGAACGTTCAAAATATATTGTATGGACATGCGGCAAAAACTCTTATGTCGACATACCGGAAGAGGTGTTCTATGGATATCTATACGACTTACATGCATGTATATACCTGCACGGGTGCCCATTGCACATTATATGGATATACGCCAAATACTCTTATGTGAACGTGTTTCATCGACATATTCATGTAATATGCAATGTATATCTATACATGTCCATAAAAAAAATCAAGCTATCAACGTCCAAGTAAGAAAATTATATATAAACTATATATGGAATTGGGAAAATACAATTTATATATAGGTTATTCATAGACTCTATATAGTCTATATATAGACTATATAAAGTCTATATATAGACGACATGGTCTGTATATAGTCCATATATGCTTGTACATGCGAACTCCGACTTTACTTCGCGAAGTTCCTAAGTCACAATGGTTAGCTTTTATGACAGATCAATAATACCATATTCATCGAAGTCGGCGTAGCGCAGTGAGCAGCGCGCCGGGCTAGTAACCGCGAGAACCCTGGATCGAGTCCCCGCGTCTCCTATTTTTTTTTCCTTTCTTTATATACCTGCGAGACAGTTTTGTTAGTACATTGTATATACATATGATGTCCCCGTGTATATGCATAGTATGTTCATCGGATATACGCGTATATACCGTATATCCGATGGACATACTATGGATATACGCGAGTATATACAATGTATATGCAATGGATATAAGAAAGTGTCTCCTTTGCTGATACAATGGATATCCATTAGATATACGCTGCGGTATATCGGTATATACATAGGATATTCAATATCCTCAGGAGTATATACAATGGATATCAAATGTATGTCAAAATGCTATATGGGAGTAACCGCGAGAACCCTGGATCGAGTCCCCGCGTCTCCTATTTTTTTTTCCTTTCTTTATATACCTGCGAGACAGTTTTGTTAGTACATTGTATATACATATGATGTCCCCGTGTATATGCATAGTATGTTCATCGGATATACGCGTATATACCGTATATCCGATGGACATACTATGGATATACGCGAGTATATACAATGTTTATGCAATGGATATAAGAAAGTGTCTCCTTTGCTGATACAATGGATATCCATTAGATATACGCTGCGGTATATCGGTATATACATAGGATATTCAATATCCTCAGGAGTATATACAATGGATATCAAATGTATGTCAAAATGCTATATGGGAATGACGATGAACAAAAAAGATTTATGTGTCCGTGTAGCACGTTGGGTTTTGCTTTTGGAAGAGTTCCAGTACACGATCGAGCATCGAGCTGGACGGAGCATGAGACATGTCGACGCTCTAAGCCGAAATCCCCTCCCAGTGTGTTTGACGATCGACGAAAGTGACGAGAGCTTGACAGCAAGATTCAAGAGAGCTCAGGGAGACGACGCCGAAATAGTCGAAAAGATTGAGCGCGCGAAAAAGAGTTAGATAAGTGGCTACAGCGTGCGTGGTGGTTTGTTGTATAAAGACGTTGGAGACGAGATGCTTCTCGTGGTGCCAAGATCGATGCAACAACAAATAATTCGACGGGCACATGAACGAGGCCATTTTGCTATCAACAAAACGGAGACGCTCGTTCGAAACGAATATTGGATACCCGACCTGAGATCGAAGACGGAGAAGGTCATTCAAAACTGTATCTCGTGTATTTTGGCCGAGCGGCAGCGAGGAAAGCTAGAAGAATTTCTCAACCCAATCGAGAAGGGCACTACACCCTTCGACACATTTCATGTGGACCACCTAGGTCCTTTGCCATCGACGAAGAAATCCTACGCGCATATTTTTGTCGTTGTCGACGCATTTACAAAATTCGTCTGGCTATACGTGACAAAATCGACGACGTCAGCGGAAGTGATTGACCGTCTGCAGAAACAGTCGTTCATTTTCGCTAATCCCCGAAGGATAATTTCGGACCGAGGCACGGCGTTTACCTCGAAAGAATTCGAGAATTATTGCCGAGAGGAAAACATCGGACATACGCTGACAACGACGGGAACACCCAGAGCGAACGGACAGGTAGAGAGATTCAATCGTACTCTAATCCCACTGTTGACAAAACTGTCTGCTCCGAAACCGGGTGAGTGGTACAAGCACTTGTCAACTGTACAAAGACGTTTAAACGTAACGCCGCATCGAAGCACGGAAACTACGCCTTTCCGACTAATGTTTGGAGTCGACGCGCGCGTGTCAGACGATCCGAAAATCAAGGAGCTGCTGGACGAGGAGCTCGTAACTTTGTTTGACAAAGATCGAGAAGAATTGCGATGTCACGCGAAAGAAAATATCCAGCGCGTGCAGTCGCAGAACAAGCTGAAATTTGACAAATCGAGGAAAGAAGCTCATCGATATCGCGAGGGCGATCTTGTTGCAATTCGTCGAACACAACAAATTCCGGGTTCCAAGCTTATGCACAAATTTCTTGGACCGTACGAGATTGTCAAAACATTGCGTAATGATCGTTACGTTGTTCGTCGCATTGGCGAAACTGAGGGGCCAAAACAAACATCGACTGCCGTCGATTTTATGAAGCTCTGGACAAGCGATGACTCTGAGGACCAGCTGCAACACGACACCGAAAAGGAAGAAAGCCATATCGACGAAAATAAAGTGCAGTAGTGGCAGTGACGTTTAAGTGTGAGCGAGTATACGGACACTCGGGACGAATGTCCGGTCAGGACGGCCGAGTGTGGTATAAGGAATGAAAACAAAACATACGGCGCGAGTGTATGCGTGAGAGAGATGGATAGAGAGAGAGAGATGGATAGAGAGAGAGAGATAGAGAGAGAGAGAGAGAGAGAGAGAGAGAGAGAGAGAGAGAGAGAGAGAGAGAGAGAGAGAGAGAGAGAGAGAGAGAGAGAGAGAGAGAGAAGAGAGAGAGCGAGAGAGAGAGTGAGTGAGTGGTTGTATTGTGTACGAACGCGACAGAGCCCGAAAATCATAGTTGCTCGCGACGAGTCGACAAATTCGAAAATAAAAGACGTTAGTCTTCTGTTATGTCCCCGAAATTAACACGCGTCTCAGAAAAGGATGCGGGTTGGAGGGTGTAACGGTCGGTACCCCCTCTCATGGTCACAATTTCGACCGCGTGATCGATTCTCGATCACGTGTCAATATGGGGACCAATGAAGACCGGTGGCCCTTGATTTGCCTCGTAAGGCAGTTTGCCTCTCCCCAGTCGCCCGGCCCGCGTGGTCGGTGCCACACGTTGTCTTACTTAACCATCGAAAAACAGTATCGTTTGCTAACTCGATAAAGCCACGTGCAAAACAGAAGAAACATAAAATCGACATGGAAGTCGTGTGGGTGGCTGGGCCACGAGTCAAAGTGGCGCATTTTATCGCCAGACCGTGAAATAAACTATATCAATTAATCTAGTGGAAACGAACATTAAACACAAATAAGAATTAACATAAATAAAAATAATACTTAAAAAATAAACAAAGTAATCCAATAATATAACAAATTCAATAACGAAATAATGTGTATTGAACGGTAATGAAACAATAAAATTATCAACGGAACGATAATAAAAACAATTAAATGACTGAACTCGAAATAATAATAATGAAATGAATATCTGAAAACATAATATGTGAAACCTGTAATAATATGCGATAGTTTTGTGGAAACGAATATGGCGACGACTTGGACATGAATGTTTGAAATCGGACTTGGCAATTTGAAATGTAATATCTGTAAAATACTATGCGATAGATTTGTGGACATGACTCGGCGACGAAATATGACAATGATTCATGGAATATCCGGTAATTGAATGTGTTAAAGAAAATCGAATAATTGAAGAAATAATAATGATCGAAAGTTAATTACAATAAATAATCGTTTCACCCTACAAAAAAAAAATGTATCATGATTTCCACGAAGCCGACCCTACTTCGAGCAATCCCACCAAATTTTAAAATAAATACGAATCACTGGAAACGAAATTCGTTACAAATGGCGCCCGAACAGGGACCCGAAGTAGTTGACATCGGTTTCGTGGTAATCTTCATAAATCCGCGATAATCGTGTAAATAATATTGACATCACGGAATTCAGTGTATGACTCGCGCGCTAAATAGCCCACCCCTCCTACACTGAATTGGGGGGGGCATTGTAACGGTCGGTACCCCCTCTCATGGTCACAATTTCGACCGCGTGATCGATTCTCGATCACGTGTCAATATGGGGACCAATGAAGACCGGTGGCCCTTGATTTGCCTCGTAAGGCAGTTTGCCTCTCCCCAGTCGCCCGGCCCGCGTGGTCGGTGCCACACGTTGTCTTACTTAACCATCGAAAAACAGTATCGTTTGCTAACTCGATAAAGCCACGTGCAAAACAGAAGAAACATAAAATCGACATGGAAGTCGTGTGGGTGGCTGGGCCACGAGTCAAAGTGGCGCATTTTATCGCCAGACCGTGAAATAAACTATATCAATTAATCTAGTGGAAACGAACATTAAACACAAATAAGAATTAACATAAATAAAAATAATACTTAAAAAATAAACAAAGTAATCCAATAATATAACAAATTCAATAACGAAATAATGTGTATTGAACGGTAATGAAACAATAAAATTATCAACGGAACGATAATAAAAACAATTAAATGACTGAACTCGAAATAATAATAATGAAATGAATATCTGAAAACATAATATGTGAAACCTGTAATAATATGCGATAGTTTTGTGGAAACGAATATGGCGACGACTTGGACATGAATGTTTGAAATCGGACTTGGCAATTTGAAATGTAATATCTGTAAAATACTATGCGATAGATTTGTGGACATGACTCGGCGACGAAATATGACAATGATTCATGGAATATCCGGTAATTGAATGTGTTAAAGAAAATCGAATAATTGAAGAAATAATAATGATCGAAAGTTAATTACAATAAATAATCGTTTCACCCTACAAAAAAAAAAATGTATCATGATTTCCACGAAGCCGACCCTACTTCGAGCAATCCCACCAAATTTTAAAATAAATACGAATCACTGGAAACGAAATTCGTTACAAGGGGATATATGTTTTTGTAGGGATCGTTTACCGAATTAAGAGTTTGACTCAATAAATTAGCAATGGGTTTTGAATTTATTTTACGATGGTGAGAATGAACTGTTCTTTTGATTGTACAAGCTCGTGATATCGCTTTACAGGTGTAGCGATGTCACGTTAATAATAAACGTTATCTTAGGGAATCGTATTCGCCCGTCGCGTGGCGCGAGTTATCTACTTGTCGGCGCGCGTCGGGTTATCTCCTCACGTCGTGTCGCGAGTCGTGATACATGTAAGAAATACAAGTCCAGCGGATCGCGTCGCGAGAGTCTTTTGGAGGAGATCTTTTCGATTTGGTGTTTCAGTTCAGACTGACAATCGATGCTTCGGATCGATCGTCGCGATCGTCGTTCAACGGTCGCGTGATTTTGTGTCAGCAATTTTGACGGTCACTCGCGGCGCGTGTGCACTTCGAAAATGCAATTTTGATGGTCACTCGCGGCCCGTGTGCACTCGAAATTGCGTGGTTAGATTGGTGCAATGACCTTCGGGTCATTGCGCGATTTAACGTCAGCTTTCTGTCGAAAGAAAGTGTCGAAATGATTTTGCGCGGAATTCCGAAGTGTTGAAATAAGTTCGCGCGGAATTCCGTTCGAAATAATGTTTCAAAATAATATTTCCCAATAATATTTCCCAATAATATTTCCCAATAATATTTCCCAAGTAAAGTATGATTAATTATGACGATAGGTTATAATTAATTTAGTTTAACAATTTTGAATTTTCGGGGCACAACATCCCTCCCCCCTGAAAAGTAAAAATTTACACAGTGAATTTTTACTACATGATTACATTGAAATTATTTCAAAATTGTAGGCCTTGGTTTCTTTGGCCGGACGCATCGGAAGTACTGGCCCAGCTGACGCGCGGTTTCGAGTTCTTTCTCGTCATCTACATGCGCGCTTCGGCCTTCGCTCGGGGCGATGGCCTCCAGATTGATAGCAACCGTAGCGGAAGGCGACGGCTGCGCGTTCGTTGACGCGAAACGCTTACGTTTTATTTTATACGCAACGTAACTGACCAGTACTGCCGTTGCGGCACGTACGTCCCGATTGCGAGGGAATATCGTACGTGGTGATCGAACTTTTCGTCGATTTTTCTTTTAATATCTCGGATTTTTTCTCCGAGATTTCGTAGTTCGGAAGGGTTGCGGAATACATTTTTCAAGGTGATTGGGTGTTCACTTTCACTGGCTGCAGGCACGGTCCTTTCGATGTCTGTCAGGGAGAGATTTCCAGGCGGTAGGTAGTCCTCGTTGACCGCCTGCGTGATTCGTCTTCCTGTCCGGACGCTGAAACCTTGGGCAGTTACTATGCATACCCCTACCAAAGCCAATACCCCTATACCCGATAGTGATTCGTGGTGATTGATTTCGTTGTCGCATTTAATGTCAATTGGTTCGATTTCGGGTGCTATATATAACCATTTACCGGGTTTTTCCATAGTTATTATCACTGTTTGCGTTAAGCTAATCGCCCGTTTTTCGCATTTTAACCCGCTATCGGTGTCGAGTTTCGCGTACGTACGCACTTCGCACGGTGCGTCGTCGGTTAACGGCAATGTCGGTTGTGAGCTGGGACAAACGTACAATGCATCTGTAATTTTACATTTCGCGATATCTGTCTTTGTCATGTGTATATAATTTCTATTTGCTTTGTCCACGACTACGAAATCTTCGGTTGTGTCGATGTACACGAACGTATTCTCGGTTGACCGAAATGGGAGGGGATAGGTTTTACTAACGTTGTATCGGCGTTGATTGAGGAGCGGGATGTCGATAACTGCTACTACCGTGCCGTTGCGGTAGTAAGCCATGATGTCCGCATGGTACAAAAGATCGCTATTTTTCCTCTTTCCAGTTTTGCGGGAAACGAGCAACCTACCGGTAGGTGGGGGAGCGCGTCGGTAAGATACCGTACGAGCTTCCTCGGTGGTAAAATCGCGACGTCGATTTTACCTTGCTCGATTCCTGTAATTAATCGGTTGAGCTCCTTGACGTCGTCGAGGAGAGATTCCACGAGCACGCTCAAGGTCATAAGATTTTCGTCGAGCCGCTGTCGTCTCGTAGCCCGACTCCATTCGTTGGAGATCCGCTTACTCATGAGAGAAACGAGATCTCTTAATTTGAATTCGTTTTGCTCGATGGTTCGTGCGGTGGAATTGAATATATCCATCGCACTTTCCACTACCTGTAATTGTTCATTAACAGCGACCTTGAGGGCTTGTTGATCGGCTCTGACCGCGATGATCTGATTATTTATTACCGCAGCATCATTGGCATCCATGTTGCCAGTGATGACCTTGACCACGGTCCCAAGTCCATTGATCAACCCCCTACGGTTTCGGACGGGGTGGGGTCCCAATAAATCACGGTATGTTTCGATGCCGTCCGTGATTTTTTGCATTATCGGTGTTAACGCGTCTTTTACCGTGGTGCAAAACTCATCAGTTTTTATCTCGTCTCGGCACGAGCCAAGCAAGGTGTCCACGTATCGCTGCATCGACTCGGCGCGGTGCGCGAGGGGGGCCACATTCAGGGAGACAGCTAGTCTCCACGTGGTTTCGGTTACGGTGAGGCTTCCGATTTCCTCGTAGAAGATGCCAGGGTTGCCGGTAAACTTGGTTTTCACGTAATTTGGCATCGCTGCTTCGCTGTGTCCTCGAGCGAGAGACAGCGCGATTAGCCTGCAACGAAAAAAACCAAGTTACCGTGGGACTGCTGACCAAGGGTTTTTTGGGTGAGTTCTCCCACTTTTGAGAAATTCTTGCGCTTTGCGACGGTGGATCGAGAGCTCGCAGCTCATTAATCAAACGACTTTCGAATCGTTTACATCACTTCGAAAAATCTTCTTAAAAAAAAATCACTTCGAAAAAAATGTATTTCCGTGCAGCGAAGTCGCGTTGCGTGATTTTTCCGGCGTCGATGGACATCTCATGGATGTACGAGGTGAGTACGCGGCTGCTTTTCGATTGAAATTTTTTTTTTTTTTGAATAATTAATTTTTAACATTTGTTTTGTTTTGTTTTATCTGTTTCAGCCCTTCGACCTGAGGTCGCCCTCCGAGCTGACCCCGGAGGAGTGGGACTACGTTTTTGATTGGGAGGACCCCCTTCCCTCCTGGCCCGTCGGCGCACTTCGGTGGGAGGTGCGTCGGCGGCGCAGCGTCCGGGCGCGTCGTCGCGAGGCGCGCGAGGCTGCCAACGCCTTTTGGGACGGCGACCTTGACATCGCTTGTCTTTTTTTTTTAAATTGTAAAATTTCGATTGGATTTTTAAGCGATCTGGCCCCAGTGGGGTCGGGTCGAATAAACGCGAATTTCTTTTATTTTTGCGTAAAAAAAAAAATTTTTTTTCTTTTACCTTTCCCCCCCCCCTTTTTTTTCCTTTTATGTTTTCAGCAAATTTTTATGTTTTCAGGGTTTTTATGTTTTTTCAGGTTTTTTATGTATTTCAGATTTTTTTATGTATCCTTCTTCTTCTTCTTCTTCTTCCTCTTCTTTCTTCTTCTTTCTTTTTCTTCGCTCGCGGCGGGTGGCCTGGGGCCGACGCGCGAGCGACATTTTTTAATCTTTATCGCGCGGCTCGTGTTCGACTTGGCGTCGGTGCACGAGAGCGTTTTTTTTTTTTTTTTTTTTTTTTTTGCTCGACGCTCGACTGGAGTGTCGGTGCGCGAGGTGATGCCTGTGTGTGGGTGTGTGCGTCTCACACACATATATATATACACACATACACACATGTATATACGTATATGCATATAGAACACACATATATATATATAAAAAAAAAATTCCTTTCCTTCTGCCGCAGTATATATATATATGTATTCTTACGCGAGTACATGCATCCTTATACAGGTGCATATACCCGCGCATGTGTGTGCGTTTTTTTTTTTTAGTGATCCACGACCGGTTTGAGTCGGTTTGCGTGGACCACGAGGTCTTTTCGCCCCCGTTTTATCACGTAGGTGACCGGGGTTCGTTTCTCTATTATTTCATATGGGCCTACCCATTTGGGGGTGAGTTTGGCAGACCGGCCGCGGCGCACGGTTTTGTCGTGTAGCAACACGGAGTCGCCGACGCGGTACTCGGTCTCTCTCGCTCCTTTATCATATGTGTGCTTTGCTGTCTCTTTCGCACTTATTAGGTTGCTGCGGGCGATGCTCCACGACGCTCTCAGTCGCTCTCGCAGCTCATCGGCGTAATCGTCGAACGAGTAGCTGGTTCGCGGCTCTTGCTTGACCGCAGTCGGTAGTGTCGCTGTCTGTCCGAACACGAGTTCGTGAGGCGACAATTTAGTTGCCGTGTGCGGAGTCGTGTTGTACGTGAACATTGCGTATGGGAGCCACTCGTCCCAATCGCATTGTTCATCGTCTATGAAATGTCGCAAATATTCGGCGAGAGTGCGGTGCGATCGTTCTAACGCGCCGTTACTCTCGGGATGATATGCTGTGGTTTGTATTTTCTTTATTTTCAGCAATTTGCACATTTCTTTGAACGTTTTGCTCAAGAAATTCGTTCCTTGGTCGGACAGGATGATTTCCGGCATTCCGAAACGGCATATCACTTCCGTGACAAGCGCTCTAGCGACTGTATTGGCTTCCTGATTTTCTATTGCCATAGCAGCGCTATATTTTGTCAGAGCGTCTTGAAAGGTGAGTATATATTTGTTTCCCCTTGGGGATTCGGGTAGCGGACCGACTATATCTACGGCCGCTTTCTCGAATGCCCGGGAGGGGGTGTCGGTAATGACCATTGGAGCACGCTCTTTCTTATGGAGTTTGTTCTTTTGGCAGTTCAGGCATCTCGTTACGTGCTCACGCACGTCACCACGGATGCCGGGCCAATCATATTTGGTTCGGATCCGAGATAACGTTCGCTTGAGGCCCTGATGGCCGCCGAGGGGCGTGTCGTGATATTCACGCAATATCTGGGCCCGCTCCTCGGGGCGTGGGCACGTTATCTCCGGACGGAGGCCATTTTTCTTTTCAGAATGGCCGTCATCGTCGTCTCCGGATAGCGAGCTATGCTCGTTATCGCTATTACTGTCGCTCTCGCTCACCGCCTCCTCTCCGTCGCTCGCACTCGGTCGAGCGGGAGGGAGGGCGCGAGGGCTCCGTGCGGCGAGATCGCCTGCCCCGCTTGCTTCTCTCTCGCACGGCGGGACAGTTGCGCTCTCGCTCTTATCGCCTCTCCTCTTTGTGCCGTGGTTCGTAACACGCGCACGGTTGCTACGAGGAGGTTCTTTCTCTGTTTCGCGCGTGGGGGAGATGTCGTTTCTCTCTTTCTTGCTTTTTACTACGCGATCGCACGTGGAGGCCGTAGTATTTTCAGCTGGACGCTGGCATGCCTCTCCGTCCTTTTCTTTTGACGTTTCGCGGCGTCTCTCACTCGTCTTGGCGGTATTCTTTTCGCGGCCATTCGTGTCGTTCTCGGCGAGACGGAGACGCGCGCTGTTTTGTTGTCGCTCTTCCTCTCTCGCTCTCGTAACGGCGCATATGCGACTGAGCGCGTCAGCGTTCGTGTTTCTTTTTCCAGCTTTGTATTCGATGTCGAACTCATGCTCGGATAATTTTATTTTCCATCGCATGAGGCGAGATCCGGGGTCTTTAACACCGAACAACCACGTGAGAGGTTGATGATCCGTTACGACGGTGAACCTGGTGCCATAAACGTATGGTCGGAATTGCGTTATTGCCCACACAATCGCGAGCAATTCTTTCTCGGTTGTGGTGTCATTCTGTTCCGCCTTGTTTAAGGTACGACTGGCGTAACAGATGGGCAAATCTTCACCGATTTTTCCCTGCGATAAGATAGCGCCGATGGCTTTATCGGACGCATCCGTGGTCACAACGAACGGTTTACCGAAATCCGGATATTGTAATATCGGTGCCGTCGTCATGACCGTTTTCAGCTGCTCGAAAGCCGCGTCTCGGGCTGCAGTCCATTCGAACTTTGCGTCTTTTCGCACGAGTTCGGTTAGAGGCTTCGCGATTTTAGAAAAATCTCGTATGAATTTGCGGTAGTAGCCGGCCAACCCGAGGAAAGACTGAACACCTTTCACGTTGACCGGCACCGGGAAATTTTTTACGGCTGCAACCTTTTCTGGGTCGGCTTGCACTCCGTCTTCGGAAATTATGTGGCCGAGATAATGCGTCTCTTTTCGGAGAAGTCGGCATTTGCTCGGCTGGAGGACCAATTGAGCCTCCCTGAGACGATGAAAAACTTCTTTCAATCGTCCATTGTGCTCCTGCAAAGTCTTACCGTGGATGACAATATCGTCCAGGTAGACGTAGCATTTTATTCCGTCCAGTCCCGCTAATACTGCGTTCATTAGCCTTTGAAATGTCGGAGGAGCATTTTTTAACCCAAAGGGCATTCGATTGTATTCGAAATGTCCTTGGGGGGTTGAGAAAGCCGTTTTTTCCCTGTCAGCCATCGCCATTGGTATTTGGTGAAAACCAGAGGCGAGGTCGAGAGTGGAAAAATATCGAGCTTTTCCCAATTGATCCAAAATTTCCGTGATATTGGGCAACGGATACGAGTCACCGATCGTGGCTTCATTTAATTTCCGAAAATCCACTACGACTCGCATGCGTCGCACACCGTTTGCGTCCGGTTTCTTTGCTACGACGAGCAGCGGAGCATTCCACTGGCTTTTACTCGGTCGTATTATTCCCTCGGACAACATTTCTTCCGTCTGCTTTTCAACCTCCTTTTTGTGGGCTTCCGGCAGACGGTAAGGGTGCACCTTCGTGGGTAACGTACCCTCCTTAAGGAGGATATGGTGTTCGACCGTGTTAGTGCACGGCAATGTGTCCCCGGGGAGGTGAAATATGTCTTCGAATTCGGAAATAATTCCGTCGAGAGACAATACTTCTTCGGCGTTGAGGTGTGAGAGATCGAGTTCGCCTCGTAATCTCTCAAGGCGCTCGGCCCCGCGCCCCGCGCGCACCGCATTTACGCTCAAGGCCGCGGCCGCGTTATCTCTCAGCGGCTCGAGTACTACGGTTGGTCGTAGTAGCGAGCACGTGCGTTCGCTGATGTTTATCAAGCTGACCGCGCACGTGCTACCTCTCGGCGGGGTGACGCATGCTCCCATAAAAACATCTTTGTTGATTTCTATTTTTTCGACGAGACCGATTGTTTTACTTTTTGTCTTTCCACGAACGATTGTTTCGCTTCGTGGAGGCAAAGTAATTTTTTCGGTTCCGTCGATGAGGGGCATCTCGTGACCGTATATTTTTATTTTCTCGCCGCCGAGGATATCGGCTTTATGTTTTTTTATGAAGTCCATGCCGAGTAATCCATTTACTTCGAGCGGTACTTCGTCTTCCACCACGTAAAACCAATGTTTTACGGTGACGGCTGGAACGTCGATGAGCACTTCCGCTTTGCAGACCGGTCGAAACGTCATTCCCGATATGCCCTTAAGTGTCACATCCGTGTCCTCGATGATTGTTTCCAACTGCAAACAGCCGCGTTTAATCACGCAACATTGAGCTCCGGTGTCCGCTTTCAGGGTTATTATCCCGTCGGTGGAGCTCGGTGATTCGATATCAAAATCGCTGGCCACTGACGCAGAAGGAAGCGAAACATTTAGTATTCGCAGCGTGCACTCATCAGCCAGCGCCGGTGCACTTTGCAATTGTTCATTGCCAGCACGCGGTAATCTTGTATCGTTTTCGCCGGCCATCCACGCATGTGGCGATCCATTGAGGAATCGCAACATGCGTCGATTGCCCGGCGGCGGCGCCTGTTGGATTTCTCGATCGATTTCCATTTGGTTCTCCATACGATTTTCCAGGCCGTCATCTTGGTTTGCTTTCGTCACGAACGACAAGTTCAACAACCGTAACGTACGTTGGTTTCCGGTCGACGTCGCGTTTTCGTTCGGTTCGTTTGAGACGGCCGACAGAGCGCTAATGGTTATGGCTCCCAAAATTTTTCTCGGGGGGCCATCCTGTTCCGATCTGTGCGACTGGCCGGTTTTTTTATTCGGCTTATTCGTCCGCTCGTTTCTCTCGGGACGTGGTGAGGGCTTGCGGGAGGATTGATTCTTCGAATCTCGTTCTTTTGCGAGTCTCGACCTGCAATCCTTCCACAAGTGTCCTTTCATATGACAATAACTGCACACGATTTCCACATTGTGGACCGTCCGATTGTGATCGGGAGCGGGGAGACTTGCCCGTCCCGATCGTCGCGGACAATTTCTGGAAACGTGTGAGGAGTTGCCGCAGTGGAAACAGCCTCGACCGTCGTGACTCGGTCGCGAGCCACCGTCGTGACTCGGTCGCGAGACACCGCTCCTCCGTTGGGGGACCGTCGAGGTTCCCCCGGAGCCCCTCTGTTGAATCATATTGCTGATTTCCAGGGCTCCATTCACGCACTCGTGCAGCGTTGCATAATTCCGAGCTCGCACGAGTAGCTGCACGTCTCCACGCAAACCGTTTTCGAAATTCGCCTGAGCACTGCTTCTAGTCGAATCTTCGATGGTTCGTGCTTCGCCCGGCGTGGAGACGCGTTCGCACAATTTTCCTATCAGTTCGACCGTAATTGTTTCGGCTCGAGCTGCATAGGAAGCTACGCTTTCTCCGTTATTTTGTCGGAGGGAACTAAATTCCATCTGTAAGGCCGCCAGAGATTTTCTCACCCCGTACAGGGCCTGTAGCTCGGCCTTGAGCACGCCGAGCGTTTGGATATTTTTATGCTTTATTTCCTGAGCCGGTCGACCAGTGATATTGCTAGATATTATTAATTCTAGCAATACTTCGTGGTCATCGTACGCGACCCGGCGGAACACGGTTTCGCACGAGCGTAGAAACTCGTCCAATCGGTCGGGACCACCTCCGGAAAATGATCGAACACGCTTGAGTGCTGTGTTCAGATCGATTGTCCGGCGTCTGGTATCTTCCCGAAGATCCTGGTTCGCTCGTTGTAATTCGAGCTGGTCCATTCGTTCTTGTAATTCGCGGTTTTGGGCTTGCAAAATCCGAATTAATTCGTACGGGTCGCTGTTTGCATCACGGAGCGTTTCGGCCATGTCTCGACGCACCGTCGTGTCGTGAGTGGTCGATTGCATGCGCGAACGATCGTCTCCGCGGCGGTCGGGACCGGTACTGTCTAGCACGTGCCATCGTGGCGAGTTATCTCGTCTCTGAGTGACATTGCGATTTAAATCGCGTTGGCGCGGATCATCTATATCATCGTATCGACGTGAAGCGTCATTATCTACGTCACGCCGGCGTGATTCGTTATTCTCTAACCTGCGTTGCCGCGATTCATTGTACTCAAAATCCCGGCGACGTGCGTCGTCGTCGGGCGAATCGCGGTGGACGGTGTCTTGGTCGTCCGAATCACGTTGAGGTATTTCGACGTCCTCTAGATCGTATCGTACCGTGGGGTTCGCGTTGCGATTATTTCTCGATATCTCCCGCGGGATTGCTCCGAGATTTCGCGGCTGACTGGGTCGAGCTAGGGCATAGCTTGTCCGACTATAATTTGCTCCGTTTCGGAGACTACGAATTTCTTCGTCGATCATGTCCTCCGTTACTGATCGACGCGAATTCCGACTTAATCGAGGGAGATCGAAATCGGATTCGATCGTTTCCGCGCGCGACGTTCCGCGCTCGGTTGTGCCACCGAGTTGTCGTAGGTTATTTGACAACGCGGCCCGTTGGCCGGGGAGCATCGCTCCGTCCGGTGACACCTGATTCAAAGCCTCGTTCGTACGGAATGCGATGTCGCCGATGGCGGCATCGAGCATGGCCAGGGCGTTAACCTCCTCCCCCGGCAAGGGGGATTCAGTTGAGTGCGCCCTGCGCGAGCTTCGACGGGGGTCGTTCGACATTTTTCGTACAAGAAATTTTCCAAAATTCCACGATCGATCGGTCGATTTGAAATATTTATTGAAAAATTTAAAAAAAAAAAAAATTTTTTTTTTTTTATTTATCGCGGACGCGGGTTAATTATTGTTAAAATTTTTTCCGCGACGGTCCGCGACCTCTCGGGTTCGATCTATTTAATTATCTTTGGTTGCGCAATATTTTGTTTACCCCCGGCGCGAACTACTCAATAATATACATTTTTTCTCGACTCGATTTTTTGGCTTTGGTAGTAAGGTACAATATAACTGCCACTTACAGGTAGATGATCCTTGTTGGCATGATGTCCTTCCGAGCAGGTCCTTCCCTCAGTCCTCGTCCTTGTCCTTGACCCTCTGGAGTGGCTGATGGGCTGCTCCTCGCCTCCTCGCGATGTCCTTGTGGTCGTGGGAGGACCAGGCTGGATTTCGACGACTGCGTGTCGAATCGAGCTCTGGGTTTGCTTTCACACAGGCACTGTTTTTTCACTTAAAACGGCACTGTGTACCCAGGTTAATTTCGTGACGTCTGCGTGTCACGAATTCTCGTAACTCTGGGGTTTTTTCGCGCGCGTGCTGACGTTGCTACTTGTGCAGCACCGCGTAGCCAGGCCAAAGTAATCGCGACGACTGCGTGTCGGGATTTTTTGTTACTTTTGGCTCTGGGTGTTTAAATTCGTTACCGCACTGAATTTATTTCGGCAGATCCCACCGCTGCCACCAATGTTATATCCCCGAAATTAACACGCGTCTCAGAAAGGGATGCGGGTTGGAGGGGATATATGTTTTTGTAGGGATCGTTTACCGAATTAAGAGTTTGACTCAATAAATTAGCAATGGGTTTTGAATTTATTTTACGATGGTGAGAATGAACTGTTCTTTTGATTGTACAAGCTCGTGATATCGCTTTACAGGTGTAGCGATGTCACGTTAATAATAAACGTTATCTTAGGGAATCGTATTCGCCCGTCGCGTGGCGCGAGTTATCTACTTGTCGGCGCGCGTCGGGTTATCTCCTCACGTCGTGTCGCGAGTCGTGATACATGTAAGAAATACAAGTCCAGCGGATCGCGTCGCGAGAGTCTTTTGGAGGAGATCTTTTCGATTTGGTGTTTCAGTTCAGACTGACAATCGATGCTTCGGATCGATCGTCGCGATCGTCGTTCAACGGTCGCGTGATTTTGTGTCAGCAATTTTGACGGTCACTCGCGGCGCGTGTGCACTTCGAAAATGCAATTTTGATGGTCACTCGCGGCCCGTGTGCACTCGAAATTGCGTGGTTAGATTGGTGCAATGACCTTCGTGTCATTGCGCGATTTAACGTCAGCTTTCTGTCGAAAGAAAGTGTCGAAATGATTTTGCGCGGAATTCCGAAGTGTTGAAATAAGTTCGCGCGGAATTCCGTTCGAAATAATGTTTCAAAATAATATTTCCCAATAATATTTCCCAATAATATTTCCCAAGTAAAGTATGATTAATTATGACGATAGGTTATAATTAATTTAGTTTAACAATTTTGAATTTTCGGGGCACAACACTTCGTACGATCGTCGTTGCGCGATAATCGACATAGCGTGGTCGATGTGAAGAGTCTCTGTATAATATTCTATCGTCAAAATAAAGTTTCGTTAATCTATTTATCCGCGGTGCCTATGTAATTATTTATTACGGGAAACGTTTCGTAAAATAGGTTATCTTACACTATCAATCATACTCTTGAGTCGATTGCCAAAAGCGATACATTCGGAAATAAAACCTACACACTTTACGGCCTCGTGCATTACCTGCCAGGACATTACATAGCGTACGCTAAATCCGGCATGTTTTGGCATGAGTACGACGACATAAACGCCAGGCGCGTAACGGTTCACTCCAAAAAACAAATAAGACCGCATTTAGTGGTGTATACATGTGTACGGGACAGCGAGATTTAATATGCATCCGACATCTGTCAGGTAGCAAAATCGCAATTAAGATGCGGAAAACGAAACAAAAAGAACCGAAAAATTTATAGAATGACTTCCGTTTCCGGTTTTGAGTGAGAGAGCACGCAGGGAAGGGCTGTGAAGGAAAAGTGACAGTTTGAAAGCTGGAGAGAGAGAATCAATGTGAGCACGAGTGGAAAAAAGAGAGGAAAGGAGAGAGAAAGGAAGAGTGGAAAAGGTGAAAGGAAAGGGCGAGAAAAAAAGCGGGAAAGGAGGAAGAGAGGTGAGAGAGAAAGTGAAGTTGGGAGGAACACGCACACACACTCACGAACACGTACACGAACACGAAGAAACACGCGCATGCGCGCAAGCGCCAGCACACAAGCACGAACAATCACACAGAACACTCACACACACACGGACACACGAACGCAAACCGCAAACACGGAAAGCAGGGAGGTGGCGACAGCTATAGCGAGAAGAAAGAAGCTGAGAGGAAGGGAGAGAAAGAGACCGCGGAACGACAAAGAGAGAAAGCAGGTAGGCGGGGACAACGACGGGCAAAGCGGGAAGAGGAGAGGGAGAGCGGGAAAGAAGAAAAGAGAAAGGGAAGGAGGTAGACAGAGAACAGAGCAAACACGCAGGGCCGTAGCTGGGATTATACGTTAGCTGGGCAGACATCTTCAGTGTGACTATTTTTGGCAGTATTGGCAGTAACTTTGCGATAATTATTAGTGCGATTGTTACTAGTCAACAATAACGACCAGCTACACGTGGAAGAAGCAATGGGCAAGGAAGACGAATAAAAAAGGGGGAGCAATGGGAGGAATGATGATCGGAGTACGGAAGAAGATGGAAGGGGAGGAAGAAGCGGGAGGGAGGGAAGTGGAAGGGATAATGGCAAGGAAAGTGAAAGCGGGGAAAGAAGAGTGGACAATCCCGGGAGTATATGTGAATGGGAACATAGGAAGCAAACTGGAAAAATTGAGGGACTGGATGGAAACACCATGAGAAAGCGTAAGGACAATGATAGGAGGGGGGGGACTTCAACGCGAGGACGGGCATGGAAGGAGGAGGGATAAGTGGAGAGGAAGGAGAGGAAGGGGGGAGAAAATCGAAAGATAAGAAAAAGAACACAGAAGGGAGGAAGCTGGTGGAAGCCGTAGGAGAGGTGGAGTGGGAAATACTGAATGGGAACATAGTGGAAGATGAGGAAGGAGAATATACTGTAGCGAGATTTTTCTATCTCGTACAAAGCTAAGACTCTCGTGTGTTCTCTCCTTTTATTTCTATGGGCGCCAGGTGCCTGTGCACCGGAGAAAACACACAAGAGTCAAGCTGGTTGGCCTGGCTAGCCGCAGCCTCGTCTCTTGGCAGAGTGGCGGTATTCGGCGTGACCGTGCAGGTATTTTCTATAAGAAAAAAATAACGAAAAATGAAGAGAAATAAAGAAAAACCAAAATTATAATTCTCTCACTTTAATGCCCCCTTCTACCCGGGAGACTCTCCGGGAGAAAAGGAAAAAATGCGTCACAAAAGAAAACAACCAAAATAATACAAATGAGAATCGAATAAAACAAAAAAAAAAACAAAAAAATGATAAAACCACACTCGCTCACACTCTTGCACACACACACACACACACACACACACACACACACTCACCCCTCAAGTCTCACTCACTCGCCCGCGGTCCAGGCCCAACGACCCACTCTCTCTCTCGCACCAGCACTCTTCCGGAATAAAAGTTAACAAACAAAAAAAAATACGAAGAAAACCGCGACTCACACTCTCTCACCGATTGCGGCTACTCGGTCCACCGCGTCAAAAGGAATACAAAAAAAACACAAAATGAATTACAATAATAAAAAGAAACACAAAAATAAATCCAATAAAAAAATAATAAAGAAAAAGTAAATAATTCGCGGTCACACACACGCACTTTCGGGTCGTTGGACCTCCCCGCGAAATCCCACGAACGGCCGGGATATCGACGCGCTGGATCCACGCACACTCGAAAAAAAGACGATAAATCGTAGCACAGAAAATTCAAATTTCTCAATTATAAAAGACAAAGAAGGAAAAAAAACCACTAATTCAAAACGACTTTCAACGGGACCTGTACCTCGACCTCTGGTACGACGGTTCACGGTCCGTATCAACACAAAAAAGAAAATTTAATTTATTCGAGTCAAATTCTTCAATTTGGTTCGAATTCGAATAAAACGGTTGGTTGCGCGGATCCAACGAACTCGACAAATTCACGCCGCGCTTTTACAATAAAAAAAATATAAAACAAATTACGACGATCGGTACAATAAATAAATTGAATAATGGCTATTCTACGACCGACGAAGCCCGAATCGGTACAAAAGAAGACTGTCGAACATTCGACCGCGTGGCCGAACCGTCGTCGCGGCGACAAAGAAAAAAAACGAATGGAATAAATTTTATAACAAATTACAAGACTGTTCTATGTTCGTCCCGAGATAGAAATTGGCTGCGCAAAACTCACCGGTACTCAAAGAACGATTACGGCTTTCCGGGACTATTGTGTATTATGACTCGTCCCACGGGAATTCTTTTTCGTCTCTCGTCTTTACGGTACTTTTGCTTTTCTCTCTCCAAATTACGACGCTCCCGTCACGAAGACTCTCGCCGAACAGCCTAGATTTTCGATGTGACGGGTGGCTCGTGCCCCTTAGGCCCTACTTTCTTGCATTCAGTCGCGGGAGGGGGCAGGCGACCAACTCTGACCCCTCACCGCATACCTATTTTTCGTGGGTCCTCGCTCGCGTTATCTTTCCTAGCGTAATTCGGAAGCGGAGAGGCTCGTGTGGCGCGTTGACGGGGGACACCCCGCTTCGCTGATCGGCGGGAGACTACCCATCTCGTCTCGCTCTATCGCTTCGCCCAATCGGATGCTCCCGGTATTACTCGTCGTCTCGGTAACGTCTCGCCGCTCGGGACGATTACAAATATGAAAATAAATAAAATAAAACAAAAGAAATTAATTAAAATATGTACAATATCCCTATCATGACCCTGGGCTCGTCGGTGTCGTCGTGACGGGAGGAACGGTACGAATTTGGAGGCGCGTCGAATTATTTCGCGTTACAATACATACACAGGAGGGAAAGGGGAAACCGTGATCGACTATGTTATAGGAAACATCCGGTGCTTTGGCTCAGTGGTTAGCGTGCTAGCCAGAACATCGGAAGGTCGTGGGTTCGAGTCCCGGCCCGGACGTACTTTTTGGCGAAAATAATTACATTCTCGCCGAAAGGACGTAGCGGTAGCCGGGAGGCGAACCAATGACCGACCGACGGTATCGACATTCGGTACAGTCGGTAGTGGTTCGGATTCCACCTTAATAAGTAGGTCTAAGGAAAGAGTAGCGCCCTGGTCTGGCAATCCAAAAAGGCTGCTTCCGGACTGTTGTCTCGCTGGTAAACACAATAGGCGCATGGACGAAGCTCCGGCTATAGGACGTACGATCCACGACTATAGCCGTATGCCCGTTGAGGCTACCTGGCGTGCCGCGACGAAGCTCCAGTCTCGAGAGAGTGGATGATGAGAGAGGAGGATGCCCTGTAAACCCTTCGGGGAATCAGTAAAAACACATACTATGTTATAGGAAACGAAAATACAAAGAGAGCATGAGGGTAGGTGACAGGGTGGAATCGGATCATCACCCGCTAGTAGTAACAATGAAGAAAGGAGGGGCGGAGAGAAGAAGTAAGGAAAGGGGGGAAAGAAAAGTAACGAGCGGACGGTGGTCGGAAAGGATGAAGGAAGAATACGGGAAGCGAGTGGAAAACATGCAACTGGAGAGAGGGCAGGTGCAAGAAGTAGTCAAGGACATGGAAGAAAAAAAAAGGAGGAGATGAGAAAGAGTGAAAAGGCCGGGGAAAAGGAGAAGAAAAGGAGGAAGCAGGGATGGTGGGACGAGGAGTGTAAGAGCAAGAAAGGAGAGATGAGAAGGAAGCTGAGGAAATGGAGAGAAGGCAGAGGCACAGGGGAAGAGTACAAAGAAGGGAGAAAGGAGTTCAAAGAAATGTACAAGAGGAAAAAGGAGGAGGAAAAGGAAAGACTAATAAGAGAGATAGGAGAAGCGAAAACGGAAAGCAAAGTATTGGAAATAGTGAACAGCGGAAGAAAGAACCGAACGAGGAGAAATGAGAAGATCGGAGAGGAAGAGTGGAAAGAATATTTTATGGGGCTGCTGGGGGGAGTAGACGTATGAGTAAGAACAGGAGGGGAAGGGGGAGGGAGGGAAGGTCAAGAGGAGGAAATAACTAAGGAAGAGATCAGGGCAACGATCAGAAGGATGAAGGCGGAGAAAGCAATGGGGGGGGGGTGGAATAACGAACGAAGCGTAGCGGTATGGTGGGGAGAAGGTGGTGGAGCTGGCGTGGGAGGTATGCGGAACAGTATGAAGGGGGGAAGGATGGCCGGAAGGATGGAAGGAAGGGGTAACAGCACGTTTGGTGAAGAAAGGGGAAGGAAGCAGAGTGGAAGAATACGGGGGGTCACGCTAATGCCGTCACTGTATAAGGTATATACGACGGTACTAGCGAAGAGATTAAAGGAGGAAGTGGTAAGAAAGAAAATGGTGCCACAGAACCAAACAGGATTCAGGAAGGGAATGGGAACGATAGACAATATATATGTGGTGAACTATCTAGTAAATAGACAGATAACGAAAGAGAAAGGGAAGCTGATTGCACTGTTCGTTGACCTAAAAGCAGCTTTTGACTCAGTAGACAGGCAGGTCTTGTGGGGGGCGTTAGAGAAAAGAGGGGTTAGAAAGGGTTTGAGAGAGAGAATAGAAGAAGTGTACAGGGAGACATAAAGTAAGGTGAAGGTGGGAGAGGCGACAGGAGAGGTTTTTTGGACGGCGAAGGGGATAAGACAAGGATGCCCGCTTAGTCCGATACTCTTCAACCTGCTAACAGCGGATATGGAAGGAGTAAAAAAGTAGAATGGAGATGGAGAGGGAGGAGGATAGAGGAAGTGAACGAATTCAAATGTTTAGGGTATGTGTTCAAGAGGAGCGGTGAGCAGGGAGCGAGGAAAGGGGAAAGGGGAAAGGGAAGCGAGCTAGCAACTGCTTGTTTGGAAGAGATAGAGAAACGGGAGAGCAATGGGGAAGGGCTATCGAAATGGGAGAAATTAAGGAAGCAATGCAAGGGGGAGAGAGGAGAGGGCGGACAGAGGGGGGGAAGAGTATGAGGGATGGGAACGAGGGGATAAGGAGCGGCAGAGAAAGGAGAGGGAGGAAAGGATAAAAGAATCACAATATAATAAATGGTATAAAGAAATCGCAGTGGAAGGGATACCCGGATATTTGAAAGCGGGATGGAGTGAGGAAAGGTGCCGCAGAATAGCAAGATTTAAAATAGGGAATGAGATGAGAGAAGGAAGATACTGGGAAACCGAGGAAGAAAGGAGTTGCAGGATATGTGGGACGGAAAGAGAGACTTGGGAGCATGTGCTGGACATGTGCAGGGGAGGAGAGGAGACGGAGAGGCGAACAGGGGAAAGGGTAAAGGAATTACTGGATGAAAGGGGAAGAGGGGAGAAGTGGATGAGCGAACTGGAGAACAAGAGAGAAGAGAGAGAGAGAATGCGGAACGGAGGAAGGAGAGAGGAAGAAAGAGAATGAAAGAAGGAATGGAGTGAACGAGCGGAAACGGAAGTACAAGAAGGGAGACGGAGGTGGACAGAGAGAAAAGAAAAAGAAATGTACATAATGCAAACTTGTAAATAAATATGGAAAGCGAGGAGACGGACAAGGGGATGGCGAGAATAAAGTAATAGAGGAATAAAAAATAAAAAAAGAAATAAATAAACATTTAAAAAAACGAGGCGAAAGACTGAGAGAAAAGGTAAACGGAAAGCGAGGAGAAATGTAAAGCAAAAGCGAGGCAAGGGTAAAGGCACGGCGAGCGGAAAGAAACGTAGGAATAAGAACGAGGCGATAGAGTAAGGTTAAATGTAAGATAGAGTATAAGAAAATGATGTAAAACACAAAAGGAAGAATGTAAGGGAGCAACGGAGGTCACTTGTAACCCGCAAGGGAATCAATAAACGATACGATACAATAATAGAATGTAAAAATTCGAAACGAATAAAAAACGAAAATCAAAAACGAAAGGCGGGAAAACTCAAAAATTAAAAAATTGAAAAGTAATTTTTTTTTTCATTTCAAAAATCCAGGGAAAAAATAATATAAAACCGATTCTTACCACGTCGCCGTCGTTAAAATTAAAAACAGAAGAAAAAGAATAAAAATTGAAAAGAAAAAAAAATGTTTGTATTAAATAATACAGAAAAGACGACATGGAACCGATTCTTACCACGTCCTTGTCGTTAAAATTAAAAATAGGAGAAAAAAAAATTGAAATTGAAAAGAAAAAAAAAGTTTGTATTAAATAATACAGAAAAGATGACATGGAACCAATGCTTACCACGTCCTTGTCGTTAAAATTAAAAACAAAATATTAAAATATTTTTAAAAAATTAAAACGAAAGAAAACTTTAATTGAAAAAAAAAATTATTAATAAATCCAGAGAAAATAACATGAAACCGATTCTACGCACGTCGCCGTCTTTGAAATTGGAAACAAATGGAAAAAAATAAAGATTCAAAGAAAATTTAAAAAAATTGTATTGAATAATACAGAAAAGACGACATGGAACCGATTATTACCACGTCCTTGTCGTTAAAATTAAAAACAGAAGAAAAAAATTCAAAAATGGAAAAGGAAAAAAAAAAAATTTGTATTAAATGATATGGAAAAGACAACATGGAACCAATGCTTACTACGTCCTTGTCGTTAAAATTGCAAACAAGAAAATTTTAAAAATTGAAAAAAAATTTAAATCAAAGAAAATTTCAATTGAAAAAAAAATTATTCATAAATCCAGAAAAAATAACATGAAACCGATTCCACGCACGTCGCCGTCGTGAAAATTGGAAACAAAAGAAAAAAATTTAGAAGTATAAAGAATAGAAAAAATGTATATTGAATAATAAAGAAAAGACGACATGGAACCAATTCTTACCACGTCCTCGTCGTTAAAATTGAAATCGAAAGAATGAAATATTGAAAAAAAAAATTTAAAAATAAAAAAAAAATTCAATTTAAAAAAAAAATTCTTTTTTATTAAAAAATCCAGAAATACAATAGCATAAAACCGATTCTTACCACATGGCCGTCGGTGAAATTGAAAACAACAGGAAAAAGAATTAATAAATGAGAAACTAAAAAATGTAGAGTATTAAAACAAAAAATGTTTTTTTTTTTTCAAGTTAGAAATTGAACAAAAATACCATGGAGTTATTCATGGAGTTATTCCAATCCTTACCACGTCCTCGTCGTTGGCTCCGAGTAACGTTGAGTGTAAGATTATCGACATCAATGAATCATGATCTCGCAAACGAAATAGGTTTTTCGGTGAGACATCACGATAAAAGTAGTAACGAAAATAGTTCCGTGGCTAAATTATTTTTTAAAAATTAATCAAAATTATTTCTTGCTGATCCAGTTATACGAAAATGGGATGGTGTATAACTGTAAGTTTTAGGAGATTTCGAGGTCATACATAATCGGTAGTTCTCGTATTCGAGAGGAGTATTGAGAATAGTTCCGTCGCTGAACAATTGAAAAAAAATTGAGTGTGTTAGAATCACACACCATGGAAGTGAATACTTGTATGCATTTCGCTGGCGCGATAAACTATTTCTGCCGGTGATTCCAGAGAGAAAGAGAAAGAGAGGAAAAAGGGGAGGAGAGGAGAGTCAGTGATCGAATTATGAATTGGCAAGGAAGTCGAAAGTAGTCTGCACTTTGGCATATTTGTGTTTTCCAAATTTTTTTTTATATATTAAGGGGACTGAGTCACCTAAAAATCGATTTTTTTTCAAATTTTTTTTTCGAATCTCCATACGATTTTCTACCTACGTACCAAATTTTATTCAATATTCACATCTGTACTCGAGTACTCATAACTGCTTTAGTTTTGAAGATTTCGACCTCAAATTTGTAACCTAAGTGGTAATCAGTGAACGATTAAAAAAAAAATAAAGAATTTTTTTTAAATATTTTTTTTGTATTTATCCTCAGCCTAAATTGATGGAAAATCGTGCTTAGGTCTCGATACTCTTTAAAAAAAAAAACGGTGTTGCTTTTGTTTTTTTGAGTTTGACCGCGATCTCGCAATATCAAACGATATGGCGATGCCAGCGCTGGCGACCGAGATGTGTATACAACGCTGCGGCGCTTAGGGGGTTTATTGACTTTACCGACTGTACAATCGATTCTTCTAAGAAATATAGTGCAGATTTTCCCCGCTACCGATCGACGCTCCATGGCGTAAGCACGGCCGAATTGCGAATGCACGTATGCACTCGCATCGGCATGAAATATCTCGAAAACGTCACAACAACACCGGTCACCGTAAACTGTTTGTTATTTTTTTGATGTATGTATGTTTGGAGTTTTACTTGCACAACTCTTTGAGTTTTTTACAAGGTTAGTCTCCGTTATCTCCATATTCGTGTTCCCCATGAAATCCTAATGTGCTCTCCCTTTTTGCGTCTGCAGACGACTTACCTACCGCTGTACCGCATTTGCCTTGGACACGGGGAAACTGCAGAAAACCCGTGTCGGTACAGTCGGCCCCTGTTCTTCTGGTTTCGTGGCGCATGCGCAGAAGTAGCACTTCAGCGCAGGCACCACGGCCCCAGGACTGGCCTCCCGCTCACCGATCGATATGCCAGCCGGTGCACGGCTAAGCGGTCACCCATCCAAGTACTGGCCGCGAGAAAATGCTGCTTAACTTGTGGGTCCGCCGAAGCCGTACACCGACCGCACACCCATCGGTGTCGGTTATTATTTTTTTAATGTAAAATACACTCGTCAATAATATTAAGGGACCACTTGAAAACTGCCAAAATTTGTCGAAATTTCAGGCATCTGTATCTCCGCGAAAAAAAGTCGGATCCAAATGATCAACAACTCGTTTGAAAGCTTGATTCTTTTACTTTCGGACTCAGAGGTTCAAGAATTTTTATCTCTCCCTGCCACTCTGTGCCAAGGGCCGAAACAAAAAAAAAACTGTTCCCTTAATTTTTATGAAACTTCTCGATGGCGGCTGGCGTCCGGAAAATTTTTAACAGAAAATTTAGTCAGACCGTTCGAAAGATTGTTTATTTCTGTGCAAAACGGTTTTTTATTCATTGCTGTGCGATTTTTTTTGTCCGAGTTATCCCCTCCCAAAGCAAAAAAGACATTTTCTTATTTTTTGTGTGCTTACATTTTCTGTGTGAATACAGTCTTTGTGTGCCACAAAAATCAAAAATATATATTGGGGAATTAGCATTCACTGGTCTACTTCAACGAGGATATGGAAATTTCATGTTGTGACACGTCTAACCTCAATTTTTGATATCATCTAGTAAAAGCTATTTTTCTAGTTTTATGAATAAGAATTTGATAACGAACTTCCGTTCTCTGGATATTCGACAATTTTTTTTTTTTTCATTTTCATTTTATTTTTTCAAATTTCAAAGTTTTTTCTTCTTTTGGGTAATTTTTCCTTCAAAAACAGGAGAAATGTCCCCAAGGATCAAGTGAAACAAAAACAGGAAAGTAGTACCCTGAATAGGCCAGCAAAGTGAATTTTTCTCAACTTCATCTTTGAAATTCGTTTCCCAACACTCGATTTTTCTTCGCTTGTCGTAGCCTTCGGACCGCACCGATGAACGGAATTTGGATTCCGACGTCTCATTTTGTTCCTAATCGCAGTCATTCTCAGATGAGTGTGGGAATTTTGGATGCGAGGTAAAACGAATTTATGGTGACCTATTATGAACCGTTTTTCCAAAAAGTTACGAAAAAATTGTTTTTTTTTCACATTATAGGTCGCCATAATTTCCAGAAAGCAGATAAAAAAAAATCCCACACTCATCTGAGAATGAGGTCTGTTACGAAGAAAATGAGACGTCAGAATTGAAAATCCATTGAGTCGCAGGGTCCGAAAGCTACGACAAGTGAAAAATTTTGTGAAAAATCTCACAGCATTTAGATAACTCGTACGGCTATGGAAAAATTTGAAATCATAGCTAAGTATAAGTACTTTATAAGGGTAAAATCGATTTACAATTTGGATTGGCCGTGTCGCGAAAAAAAAACTTATTTTTCCAATTTTTTGGGTGACTCAGTCCCCTTAAGGGGGCGGGGTATAAGGGCTGGAGCGTAAACATATTTTCTTATAAATATGGATAGAGCAAATTCATCCGAACCGTTTGAACATTATTGAGTATTATTTCGATAACATCCTGTAATATTTTAATGGGAAAATATCGACAAACAAGCCGGTGACAAAGCTTTTCCAAGAACGTCTTTGGAAAAAAACGATTTGCAGTGTTAACTATATCTCAGCTGAAAATTATCTGAAATCAAAGACCATTTAAATGTAGTCAAAATATCATGAAATCCTCCTCCCTACGTTCTCTGATTATTATTGTTTCATTTTTCAATTTTTGATGGTCATTGGAAGTGAGAACTGCTATTTTTCACTTTAAATGACCACCAAAAATTTAAAAATAAAAAAAATCAGAGACCGTAAAGGGGAGGATTTAATGATACTTCGACTCAATTTATATGATCGTTAATTTCAAATAATTTTCAGCTGAGATACAGTTAACACCGCAAATAGTTTTTTTCCGAAGACATTGTTGGAAAAGCTTTGTCACCGGCTTGTTTTTCGATATTTTCGCATAAAACAGTCACAGAATGTTATCGAAATAATACTTAATGATGGGTAACAGGTTTTAATGAATTATCTCCATTTATTTATTTATGAAAAAAATCGCAGAAGCGTTTTTTGTACGCTCCAGCGCTTACCCGCTCCCTAAGAGGATCCCCCAAACGTTTCGCGTCCGCAACGAGTGCGAGAGAGATAGCGCCATAGGCGCTCGCGGCGGAGCGGGAGAGAAGGTGGCCCAAACGTTCGGGATCCTCTTAAGATGATGGAAGACAAAAATTCTCTCCCTCTCGCTCGCTCCGCTGCGAGCGCCGATGGCGCTGTCTCTCTCGCACTCGAATAGACTTTCCATCACCTTAAGGCGATGTGCGGGGTTGGGTTCGAAATTCGGATTGAGCAATGTTCGGAAGGGCCAAAATTCGGATTGAGCAATGTTCGGAAGGGCCAAAATTCGGAGGGTTGGGGTCGAAACCCAGAACGACCAATGTTTAGAAAGGGCAAAAACCCGAACGCGCAATGCTTCGAATGAAAATATTCAGAAAGGGCAAAACTTCGGGTGGGGCTCGAAGTTCAGAATGAGCAATGTCCAGAAAGGCCAAAATTTCGAACGCGCGATGCTTCGAACGACAATGTTACGAATGGTCGCGGCGTAGAATGAAATTGTTTCGAATGGTCAAAATTTCGAATCGCATTGTAGCCTTCCGCACGCCTACCTTTCGAGCTGTCCCACGCGTAAATTATGAAAGTTAGAGATATGCCGTCGCGGACTTTTTTATAGGAAATTTATTTCTCTACAACATTGTTTATGTGAACTTTTGGTCTATATAGCGTTGTTTATCCATCGTTTAGACAGAAACAAAATAAAACGATAAAAAAATCGATGCATTCTTACCTTCCCGTCAAAACGCTGGTTAAACAACGCTATATAGACCAAAAGTTCACATAAACAATGTTGTAGAGAATTGAATTTCCTATAAAAAAGTCAGTGACGGCATGTATCTAACTGTGATAATTTACGCTAATTTTTAAATTGAAGATAATTTCAAAAAATAAAAATCCGCCGCGGTTTTTGACATTTCCTGACTTTCGAGCTTTCCCATTCGTAAATTATCACAGATAGATATATGCCGTCACTGACTTTTTTATAGGAAATTCAATTCTCTACAACATTGTTTATGTGAACTTTTGGTCTATATAGCGTTGTTCAACCAGCGTTTTGACGGGAAGGTAAGAATGCATCGATTTTTTTATCGTTTTATTTTGTTTCTGTCTAAACGCTGGATAAACAACGCTATATAGACCAAAAGTTTACATAAACAATGTTGTAGAGAAATAAATTTCCTATAAAAAAGTCCGCGACGGCATATCTCTAACTTTTATAATTTACGCGTGGGACAGCTCGAAAGGTAGGCGTTCGGAAGGCTACAATGCGATTCGAAATTTTGACCATTCGAAACAATTTCATTCTACGCCGCGACCATTCGTAACATTGTTGTTCGAAGCATCGCGCGTTCGAAATTTTGGCCTTTCTGAACATTGCTCATTCTGAACTTCGAGCCCCACCCAAAACTTCGAATGAGATTGTAGCGAACGTATTATATGCCGAACGCCTACCAGTCGGCGCGGTTTTCAACATTTCCCGACTTTCGAGCTTTCCCACGCGTAAACTATCAAGGTTAGATATATGCCGTCGCGGACTTTTTTATAGGAAATTCAATTCTCTACAACATTGTTTATGTGAACTTTTGGTCTATATAGCGTTGTTTATCCAGCGTTTAGACAGAAACAAAATAAAACGATAAAAAAAACGATGCATTCTTACCTTCCCGTCAAAACGCTGGTTAAACAACGCTATATAGACCAAAAGTTTACATAAGCAATGTTGTAGAGAATTGAATTTTCTAAAAAAAAGTCCCCGACGGCATACATCCAACATCGATGGTTAACGCGCGGGGAAAGCTCGAAAGTCAGGAAATGTCAAAAACCGCGGCGGATTTTTATTTTTTTAAATTATCTTCAATTTAAAAATCAGCGTAAATTATCACAGTTAGATATATGCCGTCACTGACTTTTTTATAGGGAATTCAATTCTCTACAACTTTGTTTATGTAAACTTTTGGTCTATATAGCGTTGTTTAACCAGCGTTTTGAAGGGAAGGTAAGAATGCATCGTTTTTTTTATCGTTTTATTTTGTTTCTGTCTCAACGCTGGTTAAACAACGCTATATAGACCAAAAGTTCACATAAACAATGTTGTAGAGAATTGAATTTCCTATAAAAAAGTCCGTGACGGCATATATCTAACCTTGATAGTTTACGCGTGGGAAAGCTCGAAAGTCGGGAAATGTTGAAAACCGCGCCGACTGGTAGGCGTTCGGCATATAATACGTTCGCTACAATCTCATTCGAAGTTTTGCCCTTTCTGAACATTTTCATTCGAAGCATTGCGCGTTCGGGTTTTTGCCCTTTGTAAACATTGCTCGTTCTGGGTTTCGACCCCAACCCACGCCTACCAGTCGGCGCGGTTTTGGGTTGGGGTCGAAACCCAGAACGAGCAATGTTTAGAAAGGGCAAAAACCCGAACGCGCAATGCTTCGAATGAAAATGTTCAGAAAGGGCAAAACTTCGAATGAGATTGTAGCGAACGTATTATATGCCGAACGCCTACCAGTCGGCGCGGTTTTCAACATTTCCCGACTTTCGAGCTTTCCCACGCGTAAACTATCAAGGTTAGATATATGCCGTCGCAGACTTTTTTATAGGAAATTCAATTCTCTACAACATTGTTTATGTGAACTTTTGGTCTATATAGCGTTGTTTATCCAGCGTTTAGACAGAAACAAAATAAAACGATAAAAAAATCGATGCATTCTTACCTTCCCCTCAAAACGCTGGTTGAACAACGCTATATAGACCAAAAGTTTACATAAACAATGTTGTAGAGAATTGAATTTCCTATAAAAAAGTCAGTGACGGCATATATCTATCTGATAATTTACGAATGGGAAAGCTCGAAAGTCAGGAAATGTCAAAAGCCGCGTCGGATTTTTATTTTTTTAAATTATCTTCAATTTAAAAATTAGCGTAAATTATCACAGTTAGATATATGCCGTCACTGACTTTTTTATAGGAAATTTAATTCTCTACAACATTGTTTATATAAACTTTTTGTCTATATAGCGTTGTTTAACCAGCGTTTTGACGGGAATGTAAGAATGCATCGATTTTTTTATCGTTTTATTTTGTTTCTGTCTAAACGCCGGATAAACAACGCTATATAGACCAAAAGTTCACATAAACAATGTTGTAGAGAATTGAATTTCCTATAAAAAAGTCCGCGACGGCATACATCTAACCTTGATAGTTTACGCGTGGGAAAGCTCGAAAGTTGGGAAATGTTGAAAACCGCGCCGACTGGTAGGCGTTCGGCATATAATACGTTCGCTACAATCTCATTCGAAGTTTTGCCCTTTCTGAATATTTTCATTCGAAGAATTGCGCGTACGGGATTTTAACCTTTCTGGACATTGCTTGTTCTGGATTTCGACCCCAACCCGAACGTGCACGACGACGACTCGTCAAGGTTTCGAACGGCGGGACAGCGAATTTAAAAGAATAGAAAGTTTAAAGTTACGAATAATAAAAATTCCGAAATTAAACCCACAGAACACTTATTACGGCGAAAGAAAAATAATAAAATATTCATAGCCCAGAACGATCATTTTCCCGAAATTTATAGTTCCGAAGATAAAAGTTTCGAATATTCAATGTATGGAATTGAAAAGTTTGGAACGAGCGAGGCATAGGATAATCTGAACGCGCAACGCTCGGGACGACAATGCTCGGAACGGTCAAGATTCGGAATAATATATATATAGGTATAGTCGCGTAGCTCGGGTGACTGCATCTAGATGGCAGCACTATTAACCATTCGGTGACAGGGCCTCTCGCTCGCCGTGGATGATGGGGCTATGAGTGCAGTGGGCGCTCGAACGGCGGACAGCCTCGGCAGCACATTTACGTTTTCATATTGCAAATTGAAACAAGCTGTTAAAAACAAATAAAATCACGAGTTGAAACTGATTGATTAACATTGTGTTTGAAAAATCGATTCATAACATATTTTAATATTGGGAAATAAATTATTCAACTGAATCGAACTATTTATTTATTGTTTACGATATACACTGTAATAATGCGATATCACTGTCTGTATCTGGGGGATTCCACCGGAACCCGGTCAGGTTGACCCTTGGGTCAAACTTTTTGGCTCCTAATCTTTTACGGGAATATATGTTGAAAATAAAGGGAAAAACCATGGGTGTTTTTTTGTTTTTGTACGCTTTATCCAATAAAGATATTCATAATTATCTTGCACCGATTTAACAATTATTCATTAAGAATTGAAAATTCAAAGTTGAATAAAACGAAAAAAGCTTAAATTTTTTTGAATTAAATTGATTAATTAAAAACGAAAATTTTGAAAAATAACTGGAAGCGGGCAACGATTTGGGTCAGAAGTTACAGCATTTTAGAGGGGTTTACCGGTTAAACAAATCACAAATGTATCTCAGCGACGGATAGTGATTAATTGAAAAACTATTGTTTTTTTTTCCTTTTTGCACTTTGTATATGACACGGCTGTTAATTAATTGTTGTTAACAATTAAATCATTCAGAATTGTATGACACTAGAAATACTTATTTTATTTTTACAAATTATTTATTGTGTATTCTTCAAACGAAAACAAAGAATTCGAGACCTTACAAAGCTTGATTCGATGTTTCGTTCGAAAGTTATGGTTTTTTTCTCATAAAGACCACGTGTAAGGTGTTTATTTAACATCCGACCTGTTATTCAGAGGGTCCGTGACGTCTATGACATATTAAATTTTCATCTCAACCGGTTGACCCTTTCAACAGTTATTGATTTTTTACCAGATTTTATACATTAAGTCTTCCATTTGAAAATCGAATTGAAAATATGTAATCTTTCCAATTTCAATGCGATTCAAAACTAAAAGTTGAAGCTTTGCGATTTTCAGTAGTTTCCGTCTTCCTTCACCAGTAAGAAATCAAAAAAAATTATGTGTGATTTGGAATCGCACGCCATGGAAGTGAATACTTGTATGCCTTTCGCTGAAGCGACAAATTATTCGCGCCGATAAATGAAGAGAGGAAGAGTCAGTGATCGAATTATGAATTGGGAAAGAAGTCGAAAGTAGCCCGCGTGTCGATATTTGTGTTTTCCAAATTTTTTTATTTATTAAGGAGGGCGTAGGGGCTGAAGCGTAACATTTTTTTTTATAAATATGGGGAAAGCAAATTTACTCGAACCTTTTGAACACTATTAAGTATTATTTCGATAACATTCTGTAATCTTTTAATGCGAAAATATCGACAGACAAGCCGGTGACAAAGCTTTTCCAAGAACGTCTTCGAAAAAAATCGATTTGCGGTATCAACTATATCTCAGCTGAAAATTATCTGAAATCAAAGATCATTTAAATGTAGTCAAAATATCATGAAATCCTCGCCCTACGTTCTGTAATTATTTTTTTTTTTTTCATTGAAAAATTTTTGAAAGTCATTTAAATAGAAAACCGCTTTTTTTCACGAAAAATGACCACGAAATTTTCACTTCAAATGACCATCGAAAACGTAATAATGAAAAAAAAATCAGGAAACGTATGGAGGAGAATTCAATGATACGTTGTACAGGGTGGAAAGAAATTAATGGTCATCTTTTCACCAGGTGAATCTTCAGGTCATGTTTGGCGAAGATCTACAAAAATATCGTGCCGCAAGGATTTGACCTTGGCAGTCAAGGTCAAATTTTTTTATTGTCTCGAAAAATCTGGCTTGTCAAGAGGAACAAAAGTCTCAATGGGGCTATAGGTCAAAAACGCGATCTTCTATGTGAAAAAGCCGTTCAAAGACAAAAAAAATCGGAAAATTTTTTTTCCTCGCAATATTGCTTAATCGGACTCACTAATAATCATATAACCATAAAAGAAGCCTTTTATCGCTGAGCCGGAAACTTCTATTGAAATAAATCACGAAAAATCACCGTTGCCCGACTCTGACCGAGAGGAAGTAAATGGGCGTGTTGTATCCGTCCCGATTTTTGCATGTGAACGATTTTCTGTGAAGTGAAGTGCAAGACGGGACGAATGCAACGACACGGAGACACCGTTGCACTGCCGCATCGGCAACACACGTGCCAGCAGCGGCGGGTAGCAACGGTGGCGTGATCGAGAAACCGTCGCATCGGCAAGACACGTGCCGGTAGCGGCGGGTTTCTACGGTGGCGTGATAAAAAAAAACCGTCGCATCGGCAAGACACGTGCCGGTGGTAGTGGCGTGATCGAAGAAAAAGGAAACCCCGTCAGCAATTGCAAATTCCCCGCTCTCCCACTCGCGAGCCGAGGAGCGAGGAATTTGCAAAAGAATAATCAGTTGTCTGTCCGCGCTTCACGCGAAACGCCTAAAGAAAAGACTTCTCGGTACACCGTCGGGAGCGGCCGTAAGACGCAGGAAAATCGAAAGTGTTTTAAAAAGTCCACATCGTGGTAACACTGGGAGACCCTCCGCATTCGCGACCGTCGGTGCCTCCAGAATAAGGACACATAATTACTTAAAACTCAAATTAAAACCTCAAGTGAACGTTGACCGCCATAGTGAAACCCATAAACAACTACACATCCCCACACACACAACACACTACACTTTTCCCATAAATTAAAGACAATAAATTAAAGACATTAAGTTAAAGACATTAAGTTTCAGGGACAATTAAGTGATTAACCGATTAAGTGGCGTTTATTAAAAAAATTAAGTTGCGTGACCACCGAGGCCCGACGGAGGCTGAGAGCGACCGACGGCAGCGGCCCGAGTAAGTACGAAAATAATTGTTAAATTTATTGTGTTCTTCGACCGTCGCGATTCAACCGCGGTTGAACCGACGGTAGCAATCGAGCCGCTGCCGACGGCACAGCGCGCGTTGGAACCTTGCGGAATGTAATTCCAGCGCGCGACGAAACTTTAATTTCACGTAATACTAACTATACTATATAATTCACTCCCCTACTAACCCCATATTTTATAATCACAAAAACATTTATTACAATCACGGTAGCCTTTTCTTTAATCAGTCATTTATATTTGTTAATAAATAATTCAACATCTCAACAAATTATATAAAATAAACAGTCTTTCAATTTTAACCAATTAAACTGTGCGTGTGCATTTCTGATTATTCGAGCGAGCCCATCACTCATCCCCGAGCAGGTAGGTACCGGGCCTGTAAAGGACGGAGCGACCCCCCCCCCCCCTCCCCTCTCCACACTACTCCTCTCTCTCTCTCTCTCTCTCTCTCATTTTTACTACGAATAGGTGCCGTGCCCTCTGCACGGCTGGTGGCAGCAAAACCTAACCTTCCCCCTTGAATGTACCACCCTTAAGGTGGTACGTAACAAGTTTTGGTGGCAGCGGTGGGATTGTCGCTGTTGCACCCGCCTGTCCGGGGACTGATGGCTCAAACGAGAGAATACGCACATAATATATGCAACGTCAATTAGTCAAAACGATAACAATTCATTAACACCAATAACCGTTATCATTCCGAAAGAGTGACGTAACAATTAAAAAAAAACTAACCATTAATTCATCATAACGTCGGTAAACAAAAATCATAAACCACTCACAAATTGCCGTGCCGGTCGTTTCCAGTTTGACAGTCGCGACGGAAGTCACGTACTCGCGCACTTGCGGTATAGAGTAGCAATTAATTATCCGTAATCCAATACCCCACACAGCTTAACTATGCCGCCCGAAGACGAGGCTCGAACGCTCGCCGAACTCACTCTCAACCTTTCGGCCACACTCACTGACTCAATGGCGGCGATGACGGCAATGATTGGCGGATTGAGTTTGCAAACACGATTGGCCGCGGTTCCCGAATTCGATGGTAGCAATGTCCCCCTCCGGGATTTTTTACAGATAATACGTAATACCCAAGCCCTTCACCCGGCCGACGGTGAAGCAGAATTAGTACTTGGAATTTTAAATCGATTGCGTGGCGATGCCCGCGCGTGCATTGAGGGGGCGGACATTGCAACCGTCGGCCAGCTGATTGATGGTCTTAAGAGGGGACTCGCGAAACCTCGTAAAGCCCGCGATGTGTTGCTCGATATAATCCGACTTCGTTTTAATCAAGGAGAGACTCTACGTAGTTTGTACAATCGCACGCGGGCGCTTGTAAGTGTGGGTCGAGCCGCGTGGAGGACGGAATACGGACAACAAACCGTGACAACGCCCGTCGACGACGCAGCACTAAGCGCATTTATCAGCGCCTTGCCCTCGGAAGTCTCCAACCTCATGGTGGTAGCGAAGCCCGCGACACTCGAAGCCGCGTTTGACCTGGCCGAGGAAGTTCAGCAGATGGGCACCACAATAAACACAGGCGCGCATCGGCCCTCGTACCCCGACGCGCTGACACTCCTCGCGAGAAGCGACGGGCCGAAACAGCCGCAACGGGCGGTTACACCCGAACGTCACCCCCCGTCTCCTCGCCCTCTTTCCCCGGGTAACCGAGGTCCCGACAACCGAGGGCCCTTTCCACGCGATCGTTCCCCCGGTTCGCCCCGGCGCGACTATCCTCGTCCCGTATCGCCCGCACGAACCGAACCGGCACGCGACAAACGTCGTGGGTGTGACCGGCGATACTGTTGCCTCCGTGGCGCCGGATGTGCCTGCTGTCCGTGGGTGGAATGGACCGATCCATCCACCCCCCGTGTCGGAGGCTGCGGTACGAGATACTGCTGCACTCGCAATGGTGGCTGTGGATGTTGTCTGTGGACGGAGGGTGGCCTCCGAGCCGCACGAAACCCACGTAATGCATCCCCCGCCCCCGCAGATGAGACCTCGCGACCCACGACCGATACGGCGAATTTAAACTCGCAGACGGCCCGTCGCACGTCGACGACGGGCCCGAACCCGGAACGAACGATCATGAAAAAGCCCACGGTGAGCTTCGAAACCAACCACCCGTCGGAGAAATAAAATCACGCGAGCCCGCCCGAATTACTACCACCGCGTGCACATCGGTATCCGACACCGACGACGAAGTAGAAACCCCGGTCATCCGACTGGCCGCTCCGGAGCTCGCGGCGGGCATAGATAATTTTTTTTGCGACACAGGATCAGCATTAAATTTTATAAAAAAACACGCTCTTCGTGAAGACATAAAATATGACCCCCACAGCCGACGGGAATACACTGGGCCCTCGAACGAAAAATCTTGCTCACTCGGGACGGTGACACTGACCATTGACGGTAACCCTCACTTGTTCCATGTGGTCGACACATTTGCCACGGACAGCAACGGATTGGTGGGAAAACCATTTTTCCGACGAGAAAAAGCCGAAATTTCCTTCCACCACAATGCACTCGTGACGGCAAGTCGTCCGATACGACCCAAACCGTTTCTCGTCGCCGACTCGCAAGGGGACGGTGGTCGAAACCCAAAAATTTTTACGATCCATGCCCGCTCCCGCACTCCCATACCTATAGAAGTCGTTGATCCCGATATTGAAATAGGCTATCTCCCTCGGATAGAAACGACGGATGGTTTATACATCGGAGAGGCACTCGTCAAGCAAAGTAGGGGCGTGTGCCATGTATTTGCGATAAATACGTTGTAACGCGACGTCGACATCGAAATAAGCCCGCAACAATTGCTCCCATTCGAGTATTGCCAACCGAGAGACGGGATACCTGAATGCGACGTTGCGACATCCTCGGACGACGGCGTCAGGCCCCCGACGGATCGCGTTACGGCCATAATGCACGCGTTACGGCTTGACCATCTCAACGAGCTCGAGTATCAACACGTGTGCAGGCTCGTAGAGGAGGACCCCATGCGGTTCAAGCTCGCGGGAGACCGATTGCCATGCACCGATCGCGTCGCTCACCGCATCCCGACGGTGGATGATTTACCTATAAACACGCGCCAATATCGTTTCCCCGTTATCCACCGCGAGGAAGCCGAATCACAGGTGCAAAAGAAATTACTAGACCAAATAATAGCTCCATCACAGTCCCCGTATAACTCGCCCGTGTGGATAGTACCGAAAAAGCCCGACTCGCAGGGTAGACCGCGAATGCGAATGGTCATTGACTTTCGCAAACTAAATGAAAGAACAATTTCAGACGCATATCCCCTACCAAACATCTTGGATATTCTCGATCAGTTAGGGGAAGCTCAATATTTTTCGACGTTTGATCTGGCGAGCGGCTTTCAACAAATCCCCATGGACCCCCGTGACCGTGCGAAAACTGCATTCTCCATGCCGAACGGTCACTATGAATATACGCGCATGCCTGAAGGGTTGAAAAATGCACCTGCGACCTTCCAGCGATTAATGGACAACGTATTAAGGGGTTTACAGGGATCCGAGGTATTCGTATATTTGGACGACGTTGTAGTCTTTGCGAAAACGCTGGACGAACACGCGAAGAAAGTGCGAAGGCTCTTCGCAAGATTGCGTGAGGCCAATCTCGTCCTCGGTCCCGATAAGTGTGAGTTTTTGCGCACGGAAGTAGCGTATCTCGGACACATAATCGGACGAGAGGGATTGCGTCCCGACCCGAAGAAACTCGAGGCGGTCCGACATTTCCCCGCCCCGAAATCGGCCAAAAATGTACGACAGTTCCTCGGACTCGCCGGGTATTATCGACGTTTTATCGCAGATTTTTCCGCTCGCGCTAAACCACTCTCGGACCTCACCAAGAAAGGAAAGGTGTTCGTGTGGGAGCGTGTGCATCGACGAGCTTTTAGAGACCTACGGCGGGCCCTCTGCAAAGAACCCGTGTTGCAATATCCCGACTTCGATCGCCCCTTTGTTCTCACCACCGACGCATCAGATATAGCGGTCGGTGCGATACTGGGTCAGGAGCGTGAAGGCCAGGATTGGCCAATCGCGTACTATTCCAAAATTCTAAGCCCCGCCCAGACAAAATATGGTACCACGGAGAAAGAATGCTTGGCAGTAATACTTGCCATTGAACATTTTCTCCCATACCTATATGGCCGAAAATTCAAATTGGTATGTGACCATGAACCCCTCAAATGGATCGGAGCAATGAACGACCCAGGTAAACGATTGGTGCGCTGGCGATTAAGCCTGCAAAATCACGATTATGAGTTCGTGTATAAGCCTGGGCGTTTAAACGTCAACGCAGACGCATTGTCCCGTAACCCCATCGGTTCTTTCAGCTCAGAGACAAGTACGGATTCGGAGACCGAAGGGGGGGTGAAGAAGGTAATGCCGGTTAAGCGGGGGCGGCCCAAGCTGGGTCCCGAGCCCTCGGGGGCACGCACCACGCGCGGCGGCCATAACCGACCCGCAGCCTCTGCGGCACCCAAGACATCGTCGCAACTAGCCCCGCCCCTTGACCGGAGCGCGATAGCCACTCGGACGCGCCTACGACTGCAGCCAGGCCCACGAATTAGTCCGAGATATGCAGAACCGACGACGTCAGAAGAGGAGGAGGCGCGGCCCATACAACGGTTACACCGTAGCATGCTGCCGACGCCCCACCTCCCCCCGTCGCGATTAAAAATACCCCCGTCAAAGGTCCCGGTGGTCAAAGAACAATCGTCGGGCGAAGATCCGGCGCCCGCCTCTTCGGCGATGGCCGCCGCGACCGAGGTACCCGACGATATCGTTATCGCAAGTCCCCCCCCCCAGCGGGTCCGAAGAAAGCACGCAGGAGGAGGAGGTAGACGATAACGATAAAACAATCCCATCAGACCTGAAAACATCGTTCCAAAAATTTGACGAAACCATACAAACGCTCGAGGAAAGATTCGCTTCTACCTCCGTGCCCGATGAAACGATCATACCCGATCATATCTCGGACCAGGACGAAATCGAAGAAAATGCACAGAATATTCTGAGCGAAATGGACCCGTATGATCTCGAGAGGGGTGATGCGGAGCTCTCGCTACGCATTGATAGACTATCCCAACGGGAGGGGGGCCTCTCCGAGGAAGCCCTCCTGCAGAGAATCGCACGTACCCGTAATGAATCTCGGTTACACGGGAGAGACGAGGATGCAGACGACGAAGGAGAGCTGGCCCACATGCCGATAGCCGCCTCCACCGTCTTACACGAGACCACGCTGCACGGAAACGTAACCGAGGGAGGGATTCATACCCGAGACCCTTCCCCTACCCCCGCCGTAGTCGACTCGGCCGCACGGTCCCCATGCCAGCAGCCGAGAGGTGCTACACCTCCGCCGCTCTCAAGCCCCTCGCCCCCCGACCGGGCCGCTCTCACTCCTACCCGCACGCCGTCGCCCAAGGGAGAGAGTGAGGCGGGTATACCATGCGGTGCGAGCGGAAGAGGCGAGACGGAGACGACCGATACGCCCGAAACGGCCAAGGAGCACTCTCTCTCTCTCTCTCTCCTCGCACGACTACACCCGCAACGAGAGAGAGAGAACGAGAGGGTACTAATGCCAACAACTACGACCTACCTGACGTCGCCCTCGCATACCCTTCAGCGACGACAATAAACAATAAAAAAATGTCCCAAAATATAGCTGTGCCAACCGCGCCACCCGGTATTGTCGGAAGCCGAGATTGCATGACTCATAAGCATGATAATTATATACATCTGATATCTGCCGATGGAGAATTTACCACACCTACGAGTAAAATTCTGTGCGACCTCGGACTAATAGACAATATATCCATCAAATCAAAAAAACCCCGAGTCGGACAAATCGTAGAGACAAAAAATGGTATCCATCGCATATTTAGCGTCGTCGTAAAAAATAATCATTACGACGAAACCCTACCTGCCAATATACGGACCGCGCTAAATAATTTAAAAACCGTGCTCGAGTTATTGAAAATTTCCTCCGCGCGTATCGCACGGTACGGTGACCTCACGGACGGATTAGCACCAGGTAAATTCCTGCAAATAATCCATGAGATTTTCGCGACATGTAACATCACCCTTACCATCTGCTATGGCCGTTCGGTTATTCCGGCTCCCGAAGATCGAGCCGGAATAATCGCGGAGTGTCACGAGAGTTTTTGGGGTGGACACAAGGGCGTTACAAAAACTTACCGACGGATACGTGAACGTTTCCACTGGCCAAGATTGAGAAACGAGGTACAGAATTACGTTCGCCGATGTCAAGTCTGTCAGGAAAAAAAAACTTGTGCGTGTCCGCACGCGCGAACCCATGCTCATAACCGACACCCCCGCGAACCCCTTCGACAAAGTCTCCCTTGACACCGTAGGGCCGTTGCCAATCACACCCACCGGCAATAAACACATCCTTACAATGCAAGACCATCTGTCAAAATTTTGTTTAGCCGAGGCAATACCGGACTTGCGCGCCGAAACGATCGCCGAAGCGGTGATACGCCGGCTCTTCAATGTTTACGGGGTACCACGAGCACTGCTCTCTGATCGGGGCACTGCTTTCGTTAATCAGCTACTCCGTGAACTCTGCAAGATCTGCCACATCCACCAACTGACCACATCGGGTTATCGACCCCAAACCAACGGCGCACTCGAAAGGAGTCATCAAGTACTCATCGATTATGTCAGGTCCTTCGCCGATAGCCACGACGATTGGGACCGAATGTTATCATTCGCCGAGGCTTCGTACAATAGTACCGTTCACGAAGCAACGAATTTTACGCCAAACGAATTTGTATTCGGTCGAGTAGTTCGAACCATGAGTCACTACCCCACCGATAATCCGCTACCCACTTCGAATTCCTTCCTCTCCGAGCTCATAAAGCGACAATCCGAAATAAACCGTCTTGGAGGCGACAATTTGGTCGCCGCGAAAGAACGGTCTAAAGTTTATTACGATAAGCTCCCCCGACCCTTCGAAGGAAAGGTCGGCGACGAGGTTTACGTGTTGAAAGAACCTCGCAAAGGGAAACTCGACTCTTTTTACAAAGGGCCCTATGTTTTAAAATATATGACGGACCAGAGCAATGCCATACTGGAGACGACTAACGGCAAACTGTTTAGGAAACATGTGGACAAACTCAAAGTCGCACACAAATAAAAAAAAAATATATGCATAAAAATGCCGTAATAAATTAAACCCTGCTACATTGTCGCGAGCGCGCGTGCAACCTGACACGCGAGAAGTGGTGGCGGAGAGGCGCACGACCGCTTCACCGTTATCGAAAAAAAAAAAAGGGAGAGAGAGAAAATGCTACGAACGAATCGAGCTAAACTTAATCGTCGAAGCGGGAACGCGCCTCCGCCCCCACCACTCAAGAATGCACGACTCCTGCGAAAAAAAAAAAAGAAGAAAAAAAAATCTTTTCTATAAAAATAGCAAATTCTTTTTTTGACAAGGATCGTATGTGTCGTGCGTTCTTGATTCATCATCCCCGACAGCTAACACTCGAATTCGAATGAATAAGCTGAATGTATTTCACGAAACTCGCGCGGATTAAATGTAATAACAACAATGTAACTAACGCAACAAGGGTCAGTACGCGCTATACCGCGATCATAAACGATCACGAATGAATTTCAGTATCCAGACCGGTCAGCGGCGGCGACATGTTGAGATACTTACTGTCGTTGTTACTCCTGGTCGGGTCGTGCCGGGCCACCCTGACCGCCGGCAACTCGTACATCGTGACCCCATCGGAAGATCGACCCGGACTCCATTACGAATGGATAACACCAATACAACTGCAAGGAGCCGATTGGAGCGTCACCGTATATCTCGATTTCGACCAACTCCAGGAAAAATTGCCGATTGACGAAAAATCCATCGAACAGACATACACTCACTGCACCCGCACGCTCACCAGGGACGCATGTGTGGAGATTCTGCGATACCAGGCCATCCAAGATTACCTCACGCGGGCTCATGACCTCATCCGCGAGATCCACGCGTCCGTAAGTCCCGTCCGGCCGCAGCGAGAACCCTCCGAGGGGGTTCGGTCGCTCCAGCGACGCTCCGCCCCCCTGGGGATAATCGGTTCAATTAGTAGATCTTTGTTCGGAACAATGGACGAAGAAGACGCGGAGCACGTGTCGCGGCAAATCGATCGTCTTTATCAAGATCAAAGCAACATGACCCATTTGATCGAAAAACAAATGCACATCGTGAAATCGCGATTACAAATATTCCACGTCGAACAGGAACGGGAAGCCGATATAGCCAAAGCAATTACAACCGAGTTGGCTAGATTACACAACAACTTGCAGGACTGGAAAAACCAAACCACCAGAATGCAATACAACAATTCCTTGCGGGACTACGGCACTCAGATGCACTTCAAGCTATGGCATTATTGCGACTCATTGAAACATTGTGTCAACGCTATCAGCTCCGCAGCAAACGGAAAAATGGACGCCACATTGCTGACCGTTGAACAAATCGGCGAAATAGCAAAAGACGCGCAACGACATGCCGGAGGCCTCGAGTTCCCCCTGCCCGCACAATCACTTCACCCCGCCTCGGTGGCCGAGCTGGCACGCACGGACCTCATCTACCGCAACGGAAGAATAATATTGGTCGCACACATACCCATGCTCGACCGCACGGTATACGACCTATATCGCATACGCCCGTGGCCGGTTCCTCAAACATTCAACAACGGCGCTGGCACGGCGTACGTGAAGCCCGCGGCCCCCTACCTCGCCATTTCTCCGAACCGCAGGGAATATTTCCTTGCCGATTCCGAATATATCCGAGGTTGTCAAACCTCCGAACATCGGAAAATTTGCGTCGGGGGAGTACCGGTACATGAAGCAGCATCCTCAAACACCTGCGAGATAATTATGTTGCTCGCCCCGTCGGATCAAGCCATGCGACAATGTGATATCCGGGTTCGACCAAATCACGAAGAACATTGGATACACCTACCGACGCAAGGAGGATGGCTATACTCGTTGGCCGCATCCGTCACCGTGAGAATCGTCTGTCCAGGGTTGCCCGAGAAACCGATCCAACTCACGGGCATGGGAACATTGCAGATTAGCCCGAACTGCGTGGGACTCATGAGAGGAACAACTCTCACGGGCGTAAGGAATTATAACAGTGAGATTCAATATCACTATCGTCCGAACGTTACGCTCGACATTACCGCGATCGCCCCGGACGTTCGTCTAAATACCGAGGAAATGATCTCACCACCCACGTCGTTGTTCCCTATCGCGAGCAACAAAGTAGCCACCGAATACGCCGGTTGGGACCTCAGCGACGAAGGAGAAACTCTATCCAGCATAGAAGCTCGGATAAGAGCCATAGGGCAACACGCGCAAGAGAGACGACAACGAAGTTGCGTTACGCTCATCGGATTTGCCGTGCAAGGATGCATGCTCTCCCTCTTCGCTTTCTACGCCTTAAGAACTCCGATTTGGAAATTATTTTGCTGTCGAGCTCTCAAGTGCCTACGGAGGAAACCCAACCCACCAACAGTGGAGCAACAACATGAGACCATACCTCTCGAAACTATAACTGTTCGCGACGTCGACACGGCCATCGTCACCCAATATCCAGAACTGGCCGATTTCAACCGTCGCGTTCCCCATAACGAACGTGCCCTATCGCCCGGACGCGCTATCGTCAGCACTCGCGTACTGGTGCCTCGACAAGAGTCGTTGGTGGTATAAAAAAAAAAAACTCGAAAAAAAAAATCCTCAAGTTTCCTTTATGAAGGGACCGAAAAGGGTGGGAGGTCTGCCTAACTCAAACTCCACCCCCGTACCGCCGCTGGTACCAACGGACAATCGGTAGCTCATTCATCATCCAATAGTCGAGTTGTTCGGACCCGAAATAGTTATCATTACTCCGTTCTCGTAATAACCGTACCCGCAGTTTTCATTTCCCATCTAAAAAAAAAAAAAAAAAAAAAAAACCCACCGCGACGCGCTTTGATTTGATTTTAACACGCATAAACTACAATTAAAACTATTTAAATCAAAACGCGCGCGAACGCAAAAAAAAAACTGTAACATCCGAACGTGCACGCGATCGTGAGAAATTCAATCCAACGGTGCCCATGTGCGTGAGAATTTATAATTAAATTTTATAATACAGTGCGTGTGCGTGAAAATTCTATAATACAGTGCACGTGCGTGTAATAAAAAAAAAACAATTTTAAACAAAAGAGGTGCACGTTCGCGAAAGATTTAAAAAAAAAAGAGAAAACCAATCATGAACCGCGCACTCAGCCGCTACTTGGAGGACAAGGTGTGCCCCTTCTGCGGGAAATCCACCGTGGTGTGCCGGTCCGTGGATGCATGCGCTCGCAGCAGCGTATGGGTTATCGACGGCGCTGCGGGGGAAGCTCGCTGCAAATTATGCAGCAAGCTTGTCGCGGCTGCACGGTACGAGGCCCACGTGGTCTCGTGCCTGCCTAATTTCCACGACCGAGTGCGCGCCTCGACTCAGGGCCCGTCGGAACCCAACAACCCTCGGCCGAGGTACCGTTCGGACCCTAGCGCTCGGACCGCGCTGGGCGACGTGGAGAGGATCGCGGCCCGCCGGATGTGCCAGCCGGGAAACCCGGAATGCCCCGTATGCAGGCGACGCGGACCCAAATCTGAATATATGAGGCACGTCGGCGCGTGCCTTGCCGCAGCCGAAGGACCGCGACCGCACGGGGTCGAGCCCACGGTGACAACCATGCCCATCCCGTCGGCACCCGTTCACCGGGTTACCAATGCCGAGGGGCCGCGATCACGCCCGGTCGAGCCCACGGTGACGAGCATGGCCGCCCCGCCGGCACCCGTCGGGCGCATAGTTGGTCCACCGCGGGCTGTTAACACCGACTCAGCAACAACACGGGCCCCGGCTCTACACACCGCCCCCAGCCGACCAACCAGATCGATCGGTGTCCAAACTGATCGACTTCAACTGACACCGAGTGATCCAGGGGTACTCTATGTTATCTGGACCCCGCGACCGAGCGTGGAGCTCGCCGTTCAAACGGATTTCGGCGGCCTCGCGGCAGATGGAGATGACTCTTCGTGGGAAACCGCCGACGAGGACGCGGTCGACGAGGAGCCGCGCCAGCCAGTCGTCATGCGCTCACTTTCGGTCCGCGGGGGACTCCGGGGAAGACGCCGTATTCACTTCCGCGAGTAGTAAGTCATCGTGCTGCTCGCGGAACCTCCCGTCGCGCCCGCTACGGTTCTCGCGACAATCGTAGCGGACGCAGCGACGTATTCACGGAATCATCACGCCGCCCGACGGATGAGGACGAAGGAGGATCATCGAGGGCGATCGCCCATCCGAAGGGGGGGTGAGTGTTGTATCCGACCTGATCTTCGCGTGGCCGGTTACAACACTCACTCTCCCCGACGGAGGGGACTCACCACGGAAAACCGCCGACGAATACACGGAGGACGATATTCACGGAATCAACGCGCCACCCGACGGATGAAGACAACGGTGACTATCGAGGACGATAGCCCATCCGAAGGGGGGGTGAGTGTTGTATCCGTCCCGATTTTTGCATGTGAACGATTTTCTGTGAAGTGAAGTGCAAGACGGGACGAATGCAACGACACGGAGACACCGTTGCACTGCCGCATCGGCAACACACGTGCCAGCAGCGGCGGGTAGCAACGGTGGCGTGATCGAGAAACCGTCGCATCGGCAAGACACGTGCCGGTAGCGGCGGGTTTCTACGGTGGCGTGATAAAAAAAAACCGTCGCATCGGCAAGACACGTGCCGGTGGTAGTGGCGTGATCGAAGAAAAAGGAAACCCCGTCAGCAATTGCAAATTCCCCGCTCTCCCACTCGCGAGCCGAGGAGCGAGGAATTTGCAAAAGAATAATCAGTTGTCTGTCCGCGCTTCACGCGAAACGCCTAAAGAAAAGACTTCTCGGTACACCGTCGGGAGCGGCCGTAAGACGCAGGAAAATCGAAAGTGTTTTAAAAAGTCCACATCGTGGTAACACTGGGAGACCCTCCGCATTCGCGACCGTCGGTGCCTCCAGAATAAGGACACATAATTACTTAAAACTCAAATTAAAACCTCAAGTGAACGTTGACCGCCATAGTGAAACCCATAAACAACTACACATCCCCACACACACAACACACTACACTTTTCCCATAAATTAAAGACAATAAATTAAAGACATTAAGTTAAAGACATTAAGTTTCAGGGACAATTAAGTGATTAACCGATTAAGTGGCGTTTATTAAAAAAATTAAGTTGCGTGACCACCGAGGCCCGACGGAGGCTGAGAGCGACCGACGGCAGCGGCCCGAGTAAGTACGAAAATAATTGTTAAATTTATTGTGTTCTTCGACCGTCGCGATTCAACCGCGGTTGAACCGACGGTAGCAATCGAGCCGCTGCCGACGGCACAGCGCGCGTTGGAACCTTGCGGAATGTAATTCCAGCGCGCGACGAAACTTTAATTTCACGTAATACTAACTATACTATATAATTCACTCCCCTACTAACCCCATATTTTATAATCACAAAAACATTTATTACAATCACGGTAGCCTTTTCTTTAATCAGTCATTTATATTTGTTAATAAATAATTCAACATCTCAACAAATTATATAAAATAAACAGTCTTTCAATTTTAACCAATTAAACTGTGCGTGTGCATTTCTGATTATTCGAGCGAGCCCATCACTCATCCCCGAGCAGGTAGGTACCGGGCCTGTAAAGGACGGAGCGACCCCTCCCCCCCTCCCCTCTCCACACTACTCCTCTCTCTCTCTCTCTCATTTTTACTACGAATAGGTGCCGTGCCCTCTGCACGGCTGGTGGCAGCAAAACCTAACCTTCCCCCTTGAATGTACCACCCTTAAGGTGGTACGTAACAGGCGCAAGATGGGTAATTTTTTTCCTTGTTCCATCTTTCAAAGTCGTGCGTGTGTGTGTATGGGTGTGTGTTGGGGCGCGTGTGTATGTATAGATTTTTTCTTTTGGCGAGTTTTGAAGGCGATTGTTTACCGATCTGGTAAGGCAGTAAGGACGGTAGCTGATCTGCGACGCAAGATAGACGATGGCATAGCAAGGCTGTCAAGAAACCGTGACCTCCTCGCCCCCGTTAGGACGAATTTGGTGGAGAGGCTGCGGACGTGCCTACGTGGTGGAGGACGACATGTTGAAGCGGAAGTTCAAGCTCGCATGTTCAGGGCAATAAGAGCCAACGGGTCAATTTTTTGGGTTCCACGTCGGCGTCATCCTCGTCAAAATATCTAGGCAAACGTGCGTAAGAAAACGACTTGGTAAAACGATCGGAAAGCAGCAAGCACACTCACGCACACACCCACACCAACACACACACGACACACACACACACACAAACACACACACACACACACGCACGCACGCACGCACGCACGCACGCACGCACGCACGCACGCACGCACGCACGCACGCACGCACACACGTACACACACACACACACACAAACACACAGACACACACACACACACACACACACGACTTTGAAAGATGGAACGAGGAAAAAAATTACCCATCATGCGCCCATTCACTTCCTCGCGGTCAGAGTCGGGCAACGGTGACTTTTCGTGATTTATTTCAATAGAAGTTTCCGGCTCAGCGATAAAAAGCTTCTTTTATGGTTATATGATTATTAGTGAGTCCGATTAAGCAATATTGCGAGGAAAAAAAGTTTTCCGATTTTTTTTCGTCTTTGAACTGCTTTTTCACATAGAAGATCGCGTTTTTGACCTATGGCCCTATTGAGACTTTTGTTCCTGTTGACAAGCCAGATTTTTTGAGACAATAAAAAAAATGGACCTTGACTGCCAAGGTCAAATCAATTTTGCGGCACGATATTTTTGTAGATCTTTGCCAAACATGACCTGAAGATTCACCGGGTAAAAGGATGACCATTAATTTCTTTCCACCCTGTACATCTACATCTTAAACGACACAGGATCGGCTCGCCAGCCAGCGCGTTGTAAGACGGGACAAGAGAATGAAGGAATGAAAAAAGAAAGAGAGAGTAAGAAAATTATGCGTGAGCCGTGTGTATGCGAGTGAACGCGAGCGAGTCAATGCAGTGAGGGCATTCGGCAGGGTCGCGTGCTTCGTCATCAGCAGTATACTCGAGTATACGTGTTCGGTAACTCAGGGGTAGTTTGCGTTCGGGCCATTGTGATCTCGCTAACAGCCGCGTTCGACCAACTCGGGTCAACAGGGATGCCAAACTTCTTGTCGATCAGTTGGACGAGCGTGCGCATGTCAACCAGTCGGTCGCGGTCGTCCCACGAGAGACGATCGTCAGTAATACGCTGGGACTGGGCCCTAGACCCTTTCTCAAGACTCTTCGGAGTAACAATACGAGCAACTCTTCGGAGTATCAATACAACCGACTCTTTGGAGTATAAAAAAAGCAACTCTTCGGAGTATCAATACATACAACTCTTCGGAGTATCAACAAAAAGCAACTCTTCGGAGTATCAACACAAACGACTCTTCGGAGTATAAAAAAGCAGCTCTTCGGAGTATCATCATACAGCTCTTCGGAGTATCATCAAACGACTCTTCGGAGTATAAAAAATCGAACATACAGCTCTTCGGAGTATCATCATACAAACTCAGACCAAAACGCGCGAGATCGCAATGGCACGAGCCAAACGGGCCTTATACGCAACAATACATAATATTTAAATCATCGTGGGTTTTTATGCCGCAAGGCTTTTCCCACAAGAGCCAATAAACATACAAAATTATACGGCTCAAAAACGCGAGTTTTTCATTTCGTAAAAAAAACCTAAATCTCCATCCTTCATAAAAATATATATCCAAAACTACGAGGTAACTTCGCATTTGAAGGAGCTTCGACAATACAATTTGGTGTCAGAAGTGGGATTCAAACCCACACCCACAAAGGGGACTGTGAAAAAAGTGCATCTTAATAACAAAGGGACGACTCGACGACCAGCCGACCATCGCCTCCGGACTCGCCACCCCCAGTTCGCTGCCTGTGGGAAACAATCATCATCTACAAAAATATAAGTACACTGTTCATTTTCGAATGTATTTTTCTTTCTTGTATCGCATGATTTTCTGGCAACATCTTTTTCTCCAGGACTCATAACGTTCGACATAGTCGAATACAGATTTTTTTCAACGTACACTTTGTGCGAAGAACAAAGCATGCTTTTTCTATATTCTACAATCACGCGTATAAGAAACATACATAGGCTGCGTTTGACCTGAGTGTCTCGGTTTACGAGCGTTGAAGGGTACCCGCTATAGGGGGGGTCCTTGTTTATTTGACTCGAGCCAGGCTTGGTCTCTTAATCTTTTGTCCGTGGACGCACGAGTGCAGGCGCGTCTACGAAAAACACGTGCAAGGCGTAGAGTTGACTCTTAAGATTTTTCGTCGCGTTCGAATATTCAACGCATACACATCGTGTTTCTTTACTCGAAGTGTCGATACGTTTCTGTTTAAAATATCTGTGAAATATTTATCCGGTTCAAATTTGGTCGAAATGGCTAGTCGGGTAAAATTCATTCTCCAAAAAACGCGGGACTTTGAGAGCGCAAATAACTAAACTCGAAAAAATTGCGGGCGACGCCGAGTTAGATCCCGCGAATATTAAAATGCGTTTAGATCGCGTAAAAGAGCAATTTCGTGCATACGAAGAATTGCACGACGAGTTGACGTTATTGGTCGAAGCGGAGAGTGACCAAACCGACGATTTCGACGAACTGCAAGATCGGTTTTACGCGGTCGCGACAAGGATCGAGGCAGACCAGGCATCGTCAACGCCGCACCCTTCAGGTGTGTTAAACGTGACCTCTCTGCCGATCGACGGCACGCGTCGACTTAAATTACCGGTCGCCGACCTCCCAAAGTTCGACGGTAACATTGAAAAGTGGTTATCATTTAAAAACACGTTTTTCACAATGATAGATTCTCGCGAGGATATAACAAAATTGCAAAAATTCTTATATTTGAAAAATTGCCTCGAGGGTGACGCGTTAAATAAAATTCTCATTTATAACGTGAGCGAAGAAAATTACGAAACGGCGTGGAAATTGCTCTTAGATTCGTATGATAAGGTCCGAATTCTAATCGTGAAACATCTCGACGCGATTCTCGAATTACCGGTGTTGACAAAAGCGACGCATAAAGGTTTGGCGCGACTCATCGACGACATGCGTCAACACGTGAATATGCTTGCGTCAATGAACGTGACACCGGACGAACATTTATTAGTCCTAATAATCGAACGCGCGTTGCCTAACAATATTCGGGTTAAATGGGAAGAAACGCTCAATTTCGACACCCCGCCGACACTCGAGCAAATTTACAAATTTGTCTCCGAGACCGCGTGTCGTTTGTGCACGCTCGATCAAGATGCATCGCGTTCGCGACAAGAAAACAATGGGAAACGACCATTCTCGAATCATAAAGATCAAGGCGGATTCAAATCACGACGGGGAGAAAACGGCGTGCGTACATTCGCGACCGGCGCGTACCTGAAGTGCGTGGTGTGCAAGAAGGAGAGTCATCCCGTGTATTTCTGTCAAGAATTTAAAAAAATGACGATCCAACAGCGGTGGAATTTTGTTAAAAATTCATCCCTGTGTAAGAATTGTCTTCGCTCGCACCGCGGCATATGCTCTGCGATGCCTTGCAAAATCTGCTCAAGATATCATCACACTCTTTTGCACGGCGAGTCTCCTGCTGCATCCACCAACGCGACTCAGGGAGCGGAAAAATCGGGCGCTGCAACCGATTCGATAACAAAGGTAAATTCACCATGTCACGAAATACTTGCACACAATTTTACATCGCGAGCTTTGCAGTCGCAATTAATGCTGAGCGCTCAAATACGCGTCAGGGATTCGCGTGGTCAATTCGTAAAATGTCATGCTCTATTAGATACGTGTGCAACGGCACATTTCATCACGGAGGATTTCGTGAGAAAACTGAAATTACCGATACGCGCATGCTCCATCTCGGTGGGAATGATTGACGACGCGAATACAATTTCTAAGGGCACGGCCGAGTGCACATTTTATTCGATACATAATAACTTCAATAAAACTTTAACGTTTCTGATCATCCCGAAAATCGCTGATAATATACCAAACGAAATTTTTCCTCGCGAATCAATTGATATACCGCGGAATGTAAAATTGGCCGATCCGCAATTTCATTTGCCTAAAAAAATCGACGTCCTTATCGGGTCAGGGACGACATTATCATTATTATCGATCGGACAATGTGATCTATCTCGCGACGGGTGCGATCTCTTCTTACAAAAAACTCAGCTCGGTTGGGTCGTTGCCGGCGGGAAAACGAACACCGCGGTCGGACAACGAGTATCGTGTCAATTAATTGAACTAAAAAATCAAATCGAGAAATTCTGGTTGCTCGACGATGCAAGCGCGAGTCAAATAAAATTGTCAGAAAATACGGATTGCGAAACCCATTTCAATCAAAACGTTAGCCGCGATTCGTCGGGACGATACATCGTTCGTCTGCCGTTTCGCAGCACCGATCAAGACCTCGGTGATTCGCGATCAATAGCCTTACGACGATTCGCTGGCTTGCAAAAAAGACTCAACGCGGATCCGATCCTCAGACTAGAATATCATCGCGTTATGAACGAATACATCGAGTTAGGCCACATGTCGAGCGTTGTCGACGAATCGGAACCCGGGTATTATCTTCCACATCACGCCGTTATAAAATCGACAAGCGCTACAACAAAAACTCGAGTTGTCTTCGATGCGTCCGCTAAGACAAGCAAGGGAATATCGCTCAACGATACGTTGATGGTCGGCCCGACTATTCAATTAAAATTATTCGAACATCTTTTACGGTTTCGCGGCCATAAATACGTAATCACCGCGGATATCGCGAAAATGTATCGACAAGTTTGGATCCATCCCAGCGACCGTCGTTATCAACGAATTTTCTGGCTACAAAATGAAAGGGTACGCGTATTTGAATTAAACACGGTAACGTTCGGCGTTTCGTCCGCTCCGTTTCTCGCGATACGAACCATACAGAGACTCGCGAATGATGAGGGCGCGGATTTTCCAAAGGGGGCCGAGGCTTTGACACGTGATTTATACGTCGACGATTTATTATCGGGAGCGGACACTTTCGATGAAATCGTACAAATTCGAGACGAAGTCATCGAAATACTGAAACGCGGCGGATTCGATATCCGACAATGGGCGTCAAATCACCCGCGAGCTCTAAATAATTTGAACGAAAAAATTGCAAATATTGAATTTCTTACGGACGAAAATCCTGTGCACAAGACACTCGGTGTCTCGTGGAACGCGAAAAATGACGAATTATTATACACGGTAAAACGGATCGAGCCCTCCGAAAGAGTTACGAAACGATATATTTTATCAGAAATCGCTAAAATTTTTGACCCCCTCGGTCTACTCGGTCCGGTCATTCTCGTTTCGAAAGTGCTTATGCAGCAATGCTGGAAGGCAAAAACTACCTGGGACGAATCTGTGCCCAGCGCGTTAGATTCGGCGTGGCGATCGTTCGCGGAGCAATTGTCATTAATTGACAATCGAAAGATCGATCGATATGTTTCGATAAATAACCCAATCGATATTCAGATTCACGGATTTTGCGACGCGAGTAAGGCAGGTTACGGGGCTTGTATATACGTGCGGTCTTGCAACGAAAAGGGCGAAATTCGCGTGAAACTTTTGTGTTCAAAGGGGCGTGTCGCTCCACTAAAAGAGCAAACGATCCCTCGACTCGAACTCTGCGGCGCATTAATACTCGCTCGTCTGTATCATGAAGTCCGTAAGGTAATAACCTTTCGCGTTTGCAAGACAATTTTCTGGTCAGACTCGACAATAGTTTTACAATGGCTAAACAAACATCCTAGCGTTTTAAAAGTATTTGAAGCAAATCGCGTTGCAGAGATACAAGAGGTCAGTAAAAATGCAGAGTGGCGACACATTCGAACCGATCAAAACCCGGCGGACGCGTTATCGAGAGGTCAGCTCCCTCGAGAATTTTTAAATAACGATTCGTGGTTTCGGGGCCCTGCGTGGCTGGCCCAGCCCGAATCCGTTTGGCCGCAAGTTGCCGTAACGCCTCGAAACGATTTACCAGGAATTAAAAAACTCTTTTGCATGGTCTCGCAATCACAATCGGAAGAAATTTTCGAAAAATTCTCGTCGTACACACGATTGATTCGCGTTGTCGCGTATTGCTTACGTTTCTTGCGCGATAATAAAGTCAAAGGCGCTTTGACGATCAAGGAAATTAACGAGGCCGAGTACCGCGTTATTCGATTAATACAACAGGCGTACTTTCAAGACGAGATCGATCGTCTTTTATCCGAAAAAAAGGTGAAATGCGCGAAACTCGGATCTCTGAATCCGCTGGTCGACGAAAGAGGCCTGATTCGCGTCGGGGGTCGCATAAATAAGGCTGATATCTCGCTAGATCAAAGGAATCCAATGCTTCTTCCATCGCGACATTACGTAACCGATCTTTTAATTCGACATATGCACGAAAAAATTTATCATACCGGGATTCAATCGACATTATATAATATCCGGCAAAGATTCTGGATATTGGACGGTAGAAATCAAATCCGTAAAATCGTTCAACGTTGCATGAGATGCATCCGGTTTCGAGCCGTACCAGGGGCGTATAAAATGGCTGACTTGCCTAAATCAAGAGTAGATAACGCGCCGGCGTTTTATCACACGGGAGTCGATTATTTCGGTCCTATACTCATCAAAGAGAAAAAACATCGGAATCGCGGTAGCATCAAGGCATACGGCTGCGTATTCATCTGCATGTCAACGAAGGCTATTCATCTCGAGATCGCGAGCGATCTATCAACAGACGCGTTTCTAGCAGCTTTACGACGATTCATAAGTCGTCGGGGTATTCCGGGCCACATCTATTCTGATAACGGGACAAATTTTGTCGGCGCGAATAGTCAGCTTCGCGAATTTTACGCATTGAGAGAATCCGAAGAATTTCGTTCGCAGCTTTACGAATTTACTTCAACTAGAAAAATCGAATGGCATTTCAATCCACCCCTCTCACCTCATTTCGGAGGGATCTGGGAGGCGGCTGTAAAATCGTGCAAACACCACCTCAAGCGCGTCATGCGCGATCTTTTATTCACGTACGAGGAATTAACCACTTTGGCAATCGAGATCGAAGCCATTCTCAATTCGCGCCCATTGTGCCCTATTTCTACCGATCCAAACGATCCAATCGCTCTAACACCTGCACACTTTCTTGTTGGTCGACCTCTCACTATGCTGCCGGAAAATAATTTTTCACCTGTTCCAGACAACCGATTGTCGTCGTGGCAATTAATAACTAAGACCCGGCAAGAATTCTGGCGCAGATGGCAACTCGAATATCTGAGCGAGTTGCAAAAACGACAAAAATGGATAAATCCAATTGACAACATCAAGCAGGACACAGTGGTCCTATTAATCGACAAAAATCAACCATGTATGCAGTGGCGACTGGGTCGAGTGGTCGAGTTACATCCTGGAGGCGATGGCGTGGTCGGAGTCGTCACCGTGAAAACAACACATGGATTATACAAACGCAACATGAAATCGATTTGCCCCTTGCCCATCAACGTTTGAATTTATTTTCAACTATCAAGCGACATATGATCACTTGATTCATTTCTCATTTCTAATTTTTCAATTTCTCATATAATTTCGCAATTATCAGTTCTCAATCTATACTCGTATAAAATTCAATTTAGTTTAAAAAATTAAAAATGTAAGTTGACAATATTTCTCTGTATAACTTTTCAATTATGTATATCAATAAGTTTATGATTGTTATAATGATCAATTGTAATGATATGTATTACTATTTTGAATAATTTTGCTCGTTACCACTCCCAACGGGGGGGAGGATGTTCGGTAACTCAGGGGTAGTTTGCGTTCGGGCCATTGTGATCTCGCTAACAGCCGCGTTCGACCAACTCGGGTCAACAGGGATGCCAAACTTCTTGTCGATCAGTTGGACGAGCGTGCGCATGTCAACCAGTCGGTCGCGGTCGTCCCACGAGAGACGATCGTCAGTAATACGCTGGGACTGGGCCCTAGACCCTTTCTCAAGACTCTTCGGAGTAACAATACGAGCAACTCTTCGGAGTATCAATACAACCGACTCTTCGGAGTATAAAAAAAGCAACTCTTCGGAGTATCAATACATACAACTCTTCGGAGTATCATCATACAAACTCAGACCAAAACGCGCGAGATCGCAATGGCACGAGCCAAACGGGCCTTATACGCAACAATACATAATATTTAAATCATAGTGGGTTTTTATGCCGCAAGGCTTTTCCCACAAGAGCCAATAAACATACAAAATTATACGGCTCAAAAACGCGAGTTTTTCATTTCGTAAAAAAAACCTAAATCTCCATCCTTCATAAAAATATATATCCAAAACTACGAGGTAACTTCGCATTTGAAGGAGCTTCGACAATACAATACGTGTGTTAGTACGGAGAGACTTCAGCTATCCCAACTCAATCGTAACGATCGTTGATCTGTCAAATTCCTAAAATCACGATAATCACCCAATTACACAAAAATGAATGCTGAAAAAAGAAAAGCTGAACCAAAATGATTTTAATTTATTTTGATTGAGGGGCGGGTACGGGCTGGAGCGTAAAAAACCCTTTTTTTACAATTTTTTTTATAAATATGGATAGAGATAATTCATTCAAACCTTTCACACATCATGAAGTACCGTTTCGGTAAAATTCTGTAACTGTTTTTGTCTTTGGGAAAAAAACTATTTGCAGTATTAACTGTATCTCAGCTTAAGATTATCTAACATGAAAGATCATCTTGATTTAGTCAACGTATCATTAAATCCTTCCGTATACGTTCTCTGATTTTTTTTCATGATCAAGTTTTTCATGGTTATTTGAAGTGAAAATTTCGTGGTCATTTTTCGTGAAAAATAGCAGTTCTCAATTCAAAGGACCATAAAAAGTTTAAAATGAAAAAAAATAGTAATCAGAGAACGTAGGGGGGAGGACTTCATGATATTTTGACTCCATATGAATGATCTTTGATTTTAGATCATTTTCAGCTGAGATATAGTTAACACTGCAAACCGTTTTTTTCCAAAGACGTTCTTGGAAAAGCTTTGTCACCGGCTTGTCTGTCGATATTTTCGCATTTAAAGATTACAGAATGTAATATTGAAATAATACTTAATAATGTTCAGAAGGTTTGAGTAAATTTGCTTTTTCCACATTTATAAAAAAAATTTTTACACTACAACCCCTACGCCCCCCTTAATAAATAAAAAAATTTGGAAAACACAAATATCAACGTACAGACTACTTTCGACTTCCTTGCCAATTCATAATTCGATCACTGACTCTTCCTCTCCTCCCCTTCTTCCTCTTTTTTTTTCTCTCTTAAATCATCGGCGGAAATAATGTATCGCGCCAGCGAAATTTATACAAGTATTTACTTCCATGATGTGTGGTATCAACACACTTAATTTTCTGTGGTTCCTTACTGTTAAGAGACGGCGGAAATCACCGATAACCGCAAATTTTCCGCCTTTCGGTTCACATCGCATTAAAATCGGAAACACTACACAATTTTTGTTTTTTCAATTTTCAAATAAATCCCCAATTTATACAATATAGACCCAATTCAGAAAGGTCTGTACAAAATCGATGATCTCTTAAACGGATAAAATCGATTTCAATGAAAATTTAATATGCCATTGATGTCACCGAGGTTCTTTGCTGATTAAATCGATAAACCTGAAATTTTGACGTAACCTCAATAAAAAAACTTCTATTTTTAGAAAAATGGTTTTGCTAATTTCAAATTCTTGTACAATCAGCAAATTATTTTCGTTTTATTACTTTTATTACTTTCTGACATCATCTTTTACGATATATATATATTGTAACGGTAGCGACTACACCGAGCCCCACCCCCCACCCCACACAACGCTAACGCGCAGCCGTACTGCGATCCTTCGACATCTTTCGGTCACTGCAGCGACACCTGGAAAAAAACGGCGAAACAAGGCCTGCGGGTGGCGGGAAAAACATAAAAAAAGGACCAACGACTGATGAGAGCGGTGTCGTCAATCCACCCGAGCCAATCACTGCTCGTGGCGTCATGCTGAAAAAGGAAAAGAGAGGGAAGCTCCCGGTGGGGTATAAAAAACCACCACCGGAGGACCCAAGGATCAGAATTTCTCTGTCCACAGCCCCAGGATCTCCAGCAAGCAGCCAGCAGCCAGCCGACCAGGAAAAACCGAGGAGGAACCGAGAGAGAAACATTGGGTCTGACGAGCAACGGCGCAAGAGCATCGCGAGAACGGACGGAGACACGAGCAGCCGAGGAGGCAGAGAGATCCACCGGAGCCACACGCATGCCGGACAAAGTCCGAATTTCTTTCTGATTCATATTTTTCAGACTGAAACAGACGAGAAACCGTGGGCAACGGGAGGGAAATTCCACACGAGACGCGACGGTGACGAGAGACAAACCCAAAGCGAGAAAGCCACCGGTCGTTGACGGATCGAAACGACGAGCTGTCACTTCGGGGTGCACAAACATCACCGCGCAGGCGCAGACTCGCAAAAACGTTCAAAGAACGTTTGTGGAGACCCGGCACGCCAGCAAACGCCGAGATTCGAGTTATCGACGGGCAGGGACGAGGCGAAACTCCGACAACGGAAAAACAACCGGAAAAGAGGCTAAATCCCGAGAAATTCACGGGCAGTCACCGCGACCCGACGAAAGCGCCCCGCGTCACGCGTGACCCGCCGCGCAAGCTCCCGCGAGGAGGGGAGAGCCAGCGAGATCGACCGCCATCGATTGATTGATCAAGGAGGTACCGGAGGGCAGCACCGTACGGCGTCGAGAGCACGCGCGCGCAAGCTCCGCCGAGCGTATCGACAGACATCTCTGCCGGGAATCCGAACTCACGTGAGCGCGCGGCGAGATTGCGAGAGTAAACGCGAAAAGCCCGTGTGCGCGAAGCACGGCAAATTGTATGCGAAAAACATCCGAAAGAGAGCGCGACGATCTGTCGAATTTCTACGGCGCAACGTATGAATGCAAGTAAAACGAGAATAATTGTATATAAATTTCATCTATTTCAAGAATAAACCCTACTTTTACCTACTGCCCGTGTAAAAACATTTCTTTGCGTGCTCAAGACCCTATAAAAATCAAGTAACAAGGAAATACGGTTACAATATATATATATATATATATATATATATATATATATATATATATATATATATATATATATATATATATATATATATATATATATATATATATATATATATATATCTTATAATATATATTTAACTAATATATATATATATATATATATATATTAGGGTGGGTAAAAAAAAGACTATTTTTTTTTACTTCTTTACCCGATAAGTAGGTTTCTAGACACCTTTAGATAATTCACAGCAAATTTGAGCTTTTTATTCAAACGTTAAGATCCTCCGCCACGCAGTTTTTCATTTTTTTTTTGCAGTATCAGAAGAAAAAATTCATATCGCTCTATCAACTGATATTTTGAAATAGCCCTCCTTCTATACTCGTAAGAAATTGTCCGCGCTACAAAAAAGATTTCCTACAATTTTTTCGTAAACCTCACGGTTTTGAAGATATTTACGGTTCAAGTTCGATCATTTTCAGACAAATTCCTGTTTCTCTTATAAATTTTGTAACTCGTTAACAAAAAATCATTATGGTAGGCGCAATGCTTAGTTTTGTAGAATGTGGGCTGCTCTACAAAAATGGTCTCTTATGAATATTCGATTGAATTAAGCGTTTCAAAGATATTCATCGTCGAACTTCAATGCACGCCAATTTTAACAGTCTGATTAATAATTCGGAAAATTTTAATTTAATTTGTGAGTTTTAGGGAAATTCATACAAATTTGAGCTTTGATCGTAAGATTAACCACTATAGAAGTTCTTTGTTCGAAAATTTATTTGAAACTTTTGTTCTGATAATATTTTTATAAATTTTATCTCTAATAATTTAAAATGACGATCGTGATGTTATTTTATTTTAAAGCGTGTGTTCAGAACGTATTTCAAAACTTTTTTCTACATAGTATACATAGAATTTTTCGTTCTAGGGGATTTTCGCTTTGAATTCCATTTTAAAGTTTCCGCTAATACCTACACAGTTACCGGATGCAGAAGTATTTGTTCTTCTGTATGGATAGTTAATGACTCACCTGCTATTGTCCCTCCCACATTGACGACCACCGATTGGTCCGGGAGACCTTCCGCCTCGAAGTTTTCGGCCGCCCCCGAGTCATCGCTTTCGATATCTATAATATGCAAAACGCATTTGGTCATCGAGTGGGGCATTTGATATTCAATTTTTATAACAATCAATCTGCCTTTCGTGAGAATGGATTCTATTATCCATTCTCATAGGTATTAGAATGGATTATATAAGTATAGATTTTTTACACATCGACTCAACAAATCGTAAGTATTGTGATTCTGGTAGAACTAGAGCATTATTATTACCTTCATCGTCGGTATCGTCGTGGGGTTCGGGGGCCGCCGTTTCGTCTGCTTCAACGAATCACTTCGGGGCGAAAGACTTCCTCGAAAATCCTCGCGTTCCAATCGGGGTCGTCAACTGCAACGAAAGTGAAACATTCATAATGCAAATACGTTGAATTGCGAAACTGATCACCTGATCGGCAATAAAAAATAATGGGCGATGAACTGATTTTAGAAACTTACCGGGGTTACCGATGTCCCACACGTCGTTTCCTACTGCTACGAGTGGGTCGGGACGATCGGAAAGCAGGGGTTCGTCTCGGGCTAAGGCTAGCAGCCGTATCCGCGTATTTCCTTTTAGCCTGGACGCCACTTTCAGGAATTCCTCCATCGTTATCTCCCGAGTATGAAGCTGGTTCCTCGCTGATGAATTCAAGTAATGTTATAATAAGATTGATAATGTTATAATAAGATCACGGATGGGGATTCCCTAATCTCAGAACAAAGCTTTGATCAGCTCCCTCTTCTTATAAACGAGGGAGTACCGCGGAAACCGGCTGATTCGCCGCCCCGCCTTCAATGAGGCCACGTCCGTCCGGGCCTTGGCGGTGAGGTTCAGCAATTCGACTATCAAGAGAGAGACAGATTGATTAATTGATTAATTGAGTTTTATTATGCCTTAGCAGTGCTTTAGGCAATAATTTACATTCGGGTGAGGTAACAAATAATAAAATATCATAAAATAAAAATAAAATAACAAGAACAAAAGTAAAAATTAAAATTAAATGAAAATAAAAACAAAATAAGGTAGAAGTCACGAAGTAAAGTAAAAACTAAAAATTAAGTAGAACAAAACTTCTGCGGAAAATAAACGCGCGAAACTTAATGCTAATAATTACAAGGTCTGTATAGCACGAGAAACTGAAGATACTAAAAATATAATGAAAATAAAGTAAGATTAACTTACCGACACCGATGGGTGTGCGGTCGGTGTACGGCTTCGGCGGACCCACAAGTTGAGCAGCATTTTCCGCGGCCAGTACTTGGATGGGTGACCGCTTAGCCGTGCACCGGCTGGCATATCGATCGGTGAGCGGGAGGCCAGTCCTTCTGGGGCCGTGGTGCCTGCGCTGAAGTGCTACTTCTGCGCATGCGCCACGAAACCAGAAGAACAGGGGCCGACTGTACCGACACGGGTTTTCTGCAGTTTCCCCGTGTCCAAGGCAAATGCGGTACAGCGGTAGGTAAGGAGAGCACATTAGGATTTCATGGGGAACACGAATATAACGGAGACTAACCTTGTAAGAGACTCAAAGAGTTGTGCAAGTAAAACTCCATGTATCGTAAGTAAGATTAACTTAAATTAGATTAAAAAGAAAATGTAAAAATTTTGCGCATGCGAGCGTGGGCGAGTGACGGTTCGAGCTATCCGTCGAGTAATAGCAGGTGCTCGCGAAGATTCTTTTTGAATTGTTTTATTGTCGATGCCGATACAACGCTAGCCGGAAGGGAATTCCACAGGTATATTCCTGCTAGATGAAATGATCTACGATAAGTTTCAGTTCTATGGCTTGGAATGACAAAGCAGTGAGGGACAGTTAGTCTGGCTGATCTCCTGGTTGATTCGTCTGGTCTATTGAAAATATCTACGATATATTCGGGTGAAATATTGTGAAAAATTTTGAACATTTCAATACCAAGAAAGTAGTTTCGTCTCGTTTTGACCGTCATCCACATCAAGCGTCGACGGGCGTGATGTGTTCGTCCCGTCTCAGACCGAAGATGAACCGAATACCACAATTCATCAGTCTTCGAAGTTTCGTATTAAGCTCATCAGTGATGTCATTGTAAACTAAAGCGCAGTAGTCTCGAGGGCCTAGGGTGGATACTAGTTTGACTTTCAGATCGAACGACAAAGAGTTCTTATAAAACTTTAATCTATATAACGTCTGGTGTACTTTTTTGATGATGTTTGAGACGTGACTATTCCAGGATAGATCAGAACTGAGGATTACACCGAGATTTCGCGCTTCAGAGACGAACGGAATCGAGGCGCCATTTATAGAGATCGCGGGTAGGTCTAAGAGGTTTAATTTATTCACACTCGCTTTGCTGCCGAAGATAAGAACTTTGGATTTGGCAATATCTAGGGATAGTTTATTTGAGATGGCATATTCCGAAATTACGTTCATATCGTATGTCATGCACTGGAGACCACGGTTGATTTCGCTGATAGGGCAGCTCATATAAATCTGGGTGTCGTCTGCAAACACCATGTGGTGAGAAAAACGAAGTGACGAGCTGATATCGTTGATGAAGAGGGAGAATAACAGTGGGCCGAGAACTGAGCCTTGGGGAACGCCCATAGTTGTACGCAGCCAGCTTGAGCATGTTCCTTCATCGTTTATTACAGCTTGAGAGCGTTCAGTAAGATAGTTGAAAACCCATTCGAGGGCACGATCGGAGAAGTTAATGTTTCGAAGTTTCATGAGCAGGATACTATGGGCCACGGTGTCAAATGCTTTACTAAAGTCAAACATTACTAGGATGGTCACCATTCTTTCGTCGATGCTGCGTTTTACGTTGTGGCAGACGCGCAAGAGGGCCGTTTGCGTTGAGAAACATTTTCTATAGCCTGATTGGCGATGGTCTAGAATTTGGTGAGTGACTAAAAAATCTGAAATTTGACTATGAATGATTTTCTCGAATAGTTTGGACGCTTCACAGAGGTTCGCAATTAGCCTGGTGTCTGATGGTGATGACGGTGATTTGATTTTTGATAGCGGACGTATGAAGGCCCGTTTTCATTCTACGGGGAAGTAAGCAAGGTTCAGACAGTTATTAAACAGTTGCGTAAGAAAAGGTCCGATGGTGGGAATAGCTTTGACGATGGAAAAAAAAAGAAATACGATCGGGGCCATATGCGAATGATGAGTTGGTTGAATTTTTTGTGAGAGAAATTAAGGTGTTAAGAGATATTGGCGAAAAATCAAAGTGAGGCGCTTTTAATGGTGAAGATGAGATGATGTGTGAAAGGTCGGCCCTGGTGCAGGCTGGAGAGCGATTGGAGATGGATGAATAGTACATGTTTAACTCGTCTGCAGAGAAAAAATTCAACGGTAAAATAAATTGTGAATCTGTTAATCCTAAATTTGTCAATTCACGCCATAGTTTTGCAGGATCACTAATTTCCATTAATCTATTCTGGTGAAAAACTTCTCTCGATTTCCTCAGTTCTAGAGTCAGCTCATTCCTGTATGATCTGTAGATTTCGAAATCTAGCAGGTTTTTGGATCTCCGTGCTGTATTATATAGTTTGTTCCTATGTTTGATTTTGTTTTTGAGAACGTTGGTAAGCCATGGGACAGGACGATTTACGACTCGAAAAATGCGTTCTGGGGCGTGAATATCCAGGGACGATGCGATGCATTTCGAGATCACATTCGAAAAGGTGTCTATGTCCGATTGATAGCTACATGATTGGTGGAGTGCAACGATATCACAAGCATTCAATTTCGATCTAAGGGTCTCGCTGTAATCAACTTCATTGAAATTTTTGTAGTTTCGGCGTACAACAGTTCGGTCTTTGAATTCAGGGGTCTCATGGTTGTACATGAGCTCCGTGAGATTAAGCCCATTAATAAATGGTTCATCAGATTTTTTATACGAAATAACCTTGCTTAAGTTATGTACTACAAAAATATCGAGCCATGTGTCTGAATAGCTCGTGTGAAATGTCGGTTCAGAATGGACGATTTCGAGCGCTAGGTGAGACATTACATTTTTGAGATGTTTAGATTCGCACGTTGTTGCGAGTAAATTACTGTTCAGGTCGCCGGCTAAAATAATATGTTTTAAATTGTGTATGTGTTTGGAAAGTACTTCGACGTAATCGCTGAGATTTTTTCCCTTGGGTCTTCTGTATATAGCCGAAAACAGAATAGGCTGCATATTTTCACCGCGAACATCGAAAATTATGAATTCAGGCGAGTTGGAAAAGATGCTGGGTGAGGTTGCAAGGGTGAGTGTCACTAACGATTCATGAATGTAGCATGCTACGCCTCCACCTTCTTTGCCTTCCCTATCGACTCGGGCAAGATAGTACCCCTTGACGCGCACGAGGTCGTCGGAGATATGCGAATGTAGCCATGTCTCCGAGATCGAAATTATGTGAAAATTGTTTGCGGTTATGAATGACTGGATTTGTTCGAAATGACCAACGAGAGAGTTAGCATTAAAACTGGCTATTTTCAACGTATGCTTGGCTAATAAAATCGTTGTGTGCGTTTCGGACTCTGCATTTCTGCACGAAGGTCAATCTAATTTGCTGCTTTCGGTTTCTGACATGATTGAGATTGGCGGAACTCCCTCAGTCTTGCGTACGAGGATTTGACCACCTCTGGTCCAAACGAATTTGTGCGACGTTAGTTTTGCTTTGGCTTTCACTTTACGCAAAAGATTGTATGTTTCGGGAGGAAGCATTTCATTCATATAAATACGTCCCGCAGTGGCGCATGAAAAGACTTCTGCAATCGTGAGCTCGCGATTTCTTTTCATTCTTTTGAGGACGTGATCGCGAGTGTCTGGTGATTTAAACACAATTATAATAGATTTGCGGGACGGTATGGCTTGAGTTGTATCGGTATCGTGCAGAGTGGCGTTACTGTTTGCACTTGTTGTGTCACGATCGCTGCGAACGGTGGTTCTTTTTGTAACCTCACGAATTTCTAGAATATCCGTGACGAGTTCCGGAATGCCTAGTGCCAAAAATACCTTATCGACTAGCATTTTCGCAGTACTAAGAACGGGCATTGGACCCGACATAATAATTTCGGATGTGCGTGGAATAAAGGCAGTCGGAACAGCGTTATTTAAAATCAAAGCCTGCCAAAGATTTAACATTTTCGAGTTCGCGCGCCGTCGAATTAAACTTTTCTTCGAGAATGCTAATGCGCGTTTCGTGATTTGAGACTTCTTTGTTGAGCTCACACAAATTTTGAATCGCTAGAGAAATATCGCTGTTTGTTTTAGTTTGTTGTTCAATAAATGAATCAAGTTTCGACCACAAAGTATGAAATTGTGTACTACTGCTGCCATCTACGTTTGGTTGCGAGTCCAGAAAGAAAGAGCTCGTCGACAGTGCTGTGTTGTCACGGGCCAGAGGTAGGCTCGGTGGTGTTTGGCGTGAAACGTTTAGACAGCTCGCATTCGCTAAAGTTACGTCGTGTGAGTCAGGCATAATTGCGAGGTTCAGAGTACAGCACGTACGTGCCGAGTTTGTGTTGATGTACGCCGGGAGGGTAGCAGCTTCGCAACTGGCTTTCGTAGCATCTTCACCGATGAGCAACTGTACTGACGGTCGAGCGGCCTTTCACCGGCACCCCCCACCAACGAGGACCCGAGCGTTGCGAGCTGCTTTCCCCTCGCTTGCCGGCTGAATTCTTCTCGCTCGCCGAGACGGGAGGGTAGCAGCTTCGCTTTCGGCAACTGGCTTTCGTAGCATCTTCACCGATAGGCAGCTGTACTGACCGTCGAGCGGCCTTTCACCGGCACCCCCCACCAACGAGGACCCGAGCGTTGCGAGCTGTGTTCCCCTCGCTTGCCGGCTGAATTCTCCTCGCTCGCCGAGACTCTCTGAGCGGGCACATGCAGTGTATCTCAACTTTCGCCATTGTAGGAAAGTATGAGAACGCATTATACGCGTAGTAACGAATTATTTCACGTGACATTCGCTGCATACTTATACATTGGGTGCAGATAATTGTATTGAGTAGCAGAATACCTGTATTTTTTTCAGTAGCAAAAGACGTCTGATTCGTCGATGAAAATATGCTTTAATTTACCATTTGTCCCGCGCTCATGAGAAAAATGTTTAGGATTTACCTGCCTCGTATAAAAACAAACATTTTCGCGGCTTTGAATTTTCATGATGGTTACAATTTTTGCTGTGGTCAGATAGATTAATTTTATTCTTTTCTAAGCCTTGGCGATGACGACCGTATTATATATTCGATATAATGCATATATAATATAGTCGTCATCGCTAAAGCTTGAAAAAGAATGAAATAAATTTATCTGACAACAGAAAAAATTGTAACAATTACAAAAATTCAAAGCGGCGAAAATGTATGTTTTTATACGGGGGAGGTGAATCGTAAAGATTTTTCTCATCAGTGCGGGACAAATGGTAAATTAAAACATTTCCATCAACGAATCAGACGTCTTTTGCTACTGAAGGAATACAGTTATTCTGCTACCAAATACAATTATTTGCACCCAATGTATAAGTATTCGGCAGGTGTCATGTGGAATAATTTGTTACTATGCGTATAATGCGTTCTCATACTTTCCTACAATGGCGAAAGTTGAGATACACTGCATGTGCCCGCTCAGAGTCTCGGCGAGCGAGGAGAATTCAGCCGGCAAGCGAGGAGAACACAGTTCGCAACGCTCGGGTCCTCGTTGGTGGGGGGTGCCGGTGAAAGGCCGCTCGACGGTCAGTACAGCTGCCCATCGGTGAAGATGCTACGAAAGCCAGTTGCCGAGAGCGAAGCTGCTACCCTCCCTGAACGTCGACATCTTAATTCGAGAAACGAAAACGGTAATCGATCAAGATCATGCGTAAATTAATTCATCTCGATCTCCCGGTTGAGAGTGAGTGGCATGTGTGTGAATGTTATATGTAAGGTTGTGTGCGTAGGGCGAGAGTCGTGAGGCGTGGTAACTCGCGAGACCGAGCGAAATTTTAATTGAAATTGCAATAAATCGCCTACGGGGAAAATTCAAACCATTTTGCTTTCTTTCATTTGATAATCGTCCTTACACGAGAGAACGATAAAATCCCGTCCCTCTACCTTTAAGCGAGGCTGCGGCTAGTCGAGCAAACCAGCTTGGCCCAAGGACACCGGCGAATCACCCCGGTGCGAAAGCACCTGGCGCCCATGGAAAATAAATGGGGGGATTTCGCGGGCTTTAGCTTGTAGTGTGTTGGGATGAGTCACGGAAAATTCACGCTACACTACTTATCTTGAATTTGATCCGGCCTTGAAAATTTATCGTCGTTGGATTCTTGTGTAAACAGACACCCGGCAGCTGCGATCAATCTGCCGTACAAAACAATCGAGCGAACGCTTAATCGGTGGAAGGCTGAATCTGTGAACGTTCCGGGCAGTGGATCGATCAAATGCCTTGATGACTTCTACGATTTCCTCTCGAGCGAGACTACGCAGACGATTCTTCGCTACGAAATCGCAGGAGGTGAATCCTCCGAATCGATCACAGCAGAGCTCATTCGAAACGAAGATGGGTCGAAGTCGCTTCTAATTCGGAATGAGCGTTTCGTCAATCTTTGCGTCGGTGCGATGACGATCCACGTTGACGGAACTTTCAAAGTGGTTCCACGCGTAGAGGAAAAAAAACCCAAGAAGCGCTTTCAACTCCTAACTGTCCTGGTTCAGATTTACAATTGCGTTAGTTTCACAAACGTTCCTTTGTTATGGTTATGTAAACATTCGTTTTTTAGACATTTAATTTGTTAATTTAAAATAACTACCTAAAATATTTGACTTACTTGAGTGTAATTGGTATCGACATTTACTGAAAAATGCATCGTTGAACAATCTTAGGTTTTCCCAATGGCTTGGGCGCTGATGAATTCGAAGACTACGGACGCGTACACTGCGGTATTCGAAATCGTGCTACGGCCATTCCCAGGTTTCCGCGGCGTAATCATGACGGATTTTAAAATCGCCATGAGAAACGGTTTTGCCAGAATCTGAAATATTCGGTTGTCTTTTTCATTTCAGTCAGGTAAGAGCGCACCGAACCTTTTCATTTTGTTTAAAATTTTCTGAAACGTTCATAAATAACTGTTTTTGCTCTCTCATAGAGGAAGCTATGTGACGCCGAATTTTTTTTTTTTTCGAGATCTTCATGTCGGCATGTTTAGAATGTGCTAAAACGTCGAGAAAACACATTTTAAGAAAATAACCGGATGTGTGTGTGCGTGTGTGTGTGTGTGTGTGTGTGTGTGTGTGTGTGTGTGTGTGTGTGTGTGTGTGTGTGTGTGTGTGTGTAATGGCCTCCGAAAAATAAAACATGTATTACTCGAGAACGATTTTAGCAGCCGCCCCAAAATTTTGCAGGAATGTGCAGCTCCATAATTCCTTCTTTGTCTGTAATTTTCGCGATGATAAATGCTTCGACTCGGATCTCATTCCGTTTTCAAATTTCCAAAAAGAAAAAGGGCGTTATCACTCTAGCGATCGCAAATTTTGAAATACTCGTCTGAGTAATTCTTGATCAAGAGATATGTACCTGAGATTGGTTGGTATCGCATTTCTGCCAAATCCATGAATCAAAAACCAAATTTGAATTTTTCTAAAAATATTTGACTTGTCATGCTCTATCTCGTGGATTCACAAAAATCTTCGATAAATGTTGTTGGGTATAAGATTTGTTGAAAAACTACTGATGTGTTTTAAATCTGAGGAGATATTGAAATCTTATACACCTTATTATCAGTCGATTGTATGGAAGGCCAATAGGAAACGTGAACTTGAACTTGTCTGATATTTTTATTTTGAATGATACTGCTATATTGAATACTGGTATCGATGAAAAATAAAAAAAGCTGCAAGTTGAAACTCGCAAATTTCTTCCTCATAATTCAAGGCAAGCTGCAAGTTGAATCTTGCAATTTGCTTCCACTCCATCATAGGTAGTGAACGAAGATTCCTTGTAAGGAAGCAAAAAAAAATGCTCAAGCATTCTTGCTACCTCATAAAGGACTTCTCGTTCACTACCTACGATTCCGAGAAAGCAAATTGCTAGTTTCAACTTGCAGCTTGCCTCGAAATATGAGGAAGCAATTCGCAAGTTAAAACTCGCGGCTTTTTTTCCTCCAAATTTACAAAATAATGCATGATAATATAATTATTATAATTCATACATATACGTCTGTATCCATCCATAGACTACGACATTTCATAACGTTGCAAGCACATTCTTCTGAAGCGTAAGTACTTTTAATCAATTTAAAAAAAAAGTTATTACTGACCTCCTCGGCTCAACGATTTGAGCTAGCTGAGACACTGAATGCAACGACCGTCTTAGCGTCCGCGGTCACGTCTTTGCTCAGTTTCAAATTCGCAGACACCATCATCGCCTTCTTGATCGCTAAATGCGGCAACAGACGATCGTCTAGCATTACGACATCTTGCGAAATATTCGAAGATTTCGATGTTGACCGTTAATCAAGCCATTTGAATTCGACGTCCTTTAACACGAGCGAATGTTTATTTTTTTTAGGATTGTAGTCGTGTGCTTCGGTGCAGAACGATCAGTTGAAATTAGATAAATTTTAAATCAAGATTTTGTTTTTTTCTATTTTCAAAGGGTTTACTTGTCGTTGTCACAGAACTTGATTCCCAGACGCAAAAATAACATTTTTGGAATTCGATTATCAACGTTTCAATCCTTGAATCATGATATTTTTTATAGGCATTGCATAAGAGAGCTCGCACAACTCGGGATAATTCGAAGACTCAGAAAAGACCCTGAGGGTAAAATTATTCTGAGAAAAGTCTTGGCCCTTGCGTTATTACCTGCAGCGAATATAAGGGCCGCATTCGAATCGATTAGAAGCGGTCTGTCTCCTGCTATGTCCGGGTTGTTCGCGCCATTTTTCGTTTACTTCGAAAGATACTGGCTCGATATACGTGGACCGGAGGAGTTCTGCGTTCACCGTCGATTTGTCCGCACGAATAACGCTGCTGAATCGAACAACGCGTTGTTATCGATAAGGCTTCCACGACGTCCAAGCTGCCTGACCATCACCAGTAAGTCATCTGTAAGTACATTATTTTACTTGATTTCAATTGCATGTATCGCTTTCAGAAGAGATAGTCGAAATCCAGCGCGTTACGCACCTCGAATTCTTGTCGGCAAGAGAAGGCAACAGCGTAAAGCCAGCATTGATTCGATATATGGTTAAGAACTTCGCGATAAAACGCGCTTGGGACGAACTCGACCTTGGTGTCCTCACAGTCGATGACTTCTTGGTTTGCGTATCGAAACAGATACAAAAGTTTCCCATCGTGACGATTGGAACAGAATCGAGTTCAGATGACGATGATAGCGATATTTTCGAAGAGCCAAACGTCGTCACTGAAGCTCCTGTGATCAGGGGGCAAGACGGAATTGTCGTCGAGAACGCCGACGCGTCTGAGCCCGGTATTGCTAGCGATGATATTGCCGTTATCCGTGTTGATGACGGAGTCAACATCGATGCGGTCGATATCACGTCTGAGCTCGGTGATGTTGATGAACATCGAGAAATCGTCATTATTGGCAGTGACTCCAACGTTCGTATTGTCGCCAACGTTTTGAGCGCCCGCAAGGAGAGCATTATCGAACGTACGCATGATCCCTCCGAAACTGTTCGATACAATGTGACAGACGTCGTTGAGGTAGAGGAAATCGCCCATAGTCACGTCGAATCCGAAGTCGTCAAGGGTAATGGTGATTTATAGAATAACATCTTACATGCTTCCTGTTATAGAAACTCCTGATTCTCTCCAAATTGCTGCTGCGGTTTCTCAAAAACTTCCCTGCGAAAAAGCCAAGTTGAGGCATGAGTGTAAAAGGAGAATCGTTTTTGGTTTCGATACTCAGCGCACCAAACTCTACATCCCCGTTCGCATTCAGCGGAATAATAGTTGCCAGTGACTACCAAATATACTTATTGCTTTAACAGCGTGGAAATAAGCGTACCGCGCGTGATTTGGCGTTCGGATTATATGGATCCTCGCGTCGCGGTGTCTCTCATCGAGATATATTATTTAAAAAATTTTAATATATGCGAGATTCACTTTGGGTTTTAAAATGAGTCCTGGGAATCTTCAGGGATCGAATGGATCCGTCTGTTCTCCATACATGACATAAATGGTGTTTCAATCTTTAACTTCCACCCCCTACCTCGTCCGCCGGCCCCGAGAATACATTGCTCGGCTCTCGAGCTATCCCACCCATAAACTATCAATGTAAAAAATATGCCGTAGCAAACGTTTTTGTAGAAAATTCAATGATCCACAACATTGTTCCTGTGAACTTCTGGTCTATATGTCGTCGTTCAGCTAGCGTTTAGATAGGATGATGAAAATCTATCCAAGACGGTGAAGATTCCGAAAACCTACATGAAGGTATAGTTGCGTACCTCGTCCGCCGGCCGCGAGACTAAATTGCTCGATTTCCGAGATTTTCCACCCATAAACTATCAATGTTAAAAATATGCCGTAGCAAACGTTTTTGTAGAAAATTAAATTATCTACAACATTGTTCATGTAAACTCCTGGTCTATATAACGTTGGCCAGCCTTCGTTTGGACGGGAAGATAGAAATCTATCGAATACGGTGAAGATTCCGAAAACGTATATGAAGGCATTTATATATATATATATAGCTTTCCCGTGCGTAAGCTCTAAATTTCAGAAATATGCCGTCACGGACTTTTCGTATGAATCTTGATTCTTCGTAACATTGTTTATGTGAACTTTTGGTCTATATCACGTTGTTGAGTTAAGAAGTTGCGTACTTCCTTTGCCGGCCGCGAGACTACATTGCTCGATTCTCGAGCTTTCCCACGCGTAAGCTATCAATGTCATAAATATGCCGTCATTGACCTTTCGTAGGAAATTTGATTCTCTACAACATTGTCCATGTGGACTCTTGGTCTGTATATCTTCGTTCAGCCAGCGTTTGGACAGCAAGATAAATATGGATCGAAAACGGTCAAGATTTCGATAATGCATATGGGGGGGGGGCTCACAGTTCAGAATGAGCAATGTTTAGAATGGCCAAAATTTCGAAAGCGCAATGCTTCAAACGACAATGTTACGAATGGTCGCGGCGCAGAATGGAATTGTTTCGCAAGGCCAAAATTTTGAATCGCATTGTAGCCTAGGATTTTCGACTTTTCCCGACTTTCGATTTTCCCGCATGTAAATTATCACAGTTACATATATGTCGTTCCTAACTTTTTTTAGGAAATTTAATTCTCTACAATATTGTTCATGACACGCTGGGTGTGAAAGTGCGGTTTTACGCTCACTACGTTCGCTTCGAACCGCATTTACACACCTTGTGACATAAAAATTCGTACGACACTTGTACGAAAAACGTTTTCTGGACTCGTGTGTGCAACACTCGCCTTCGGCTCGTTCTGCAAACTCACACTCGTCAGAAATTTTTTTCGTACTAGTGTCATAATGTACAGGGTGGAAAGAAATTAATGGTCATCCTTTTACCAGGTGAATCTTCAGGTCATGTTTGGCGAAGATCTGCAAAAATATCGTGCCGCAAAATTGATTTGACCTTGGCAGTCAAGGTCAAATTTTTTTATTGTCTCAAAAAATCTGGCTTGTCAAGAGAAACAAAAGTCTCAATGGGGCCATAGGTCAAAAACGCGATCTTCTATGTGAAAAAGCAGTTCAAAGACAAAAAAAAATCGGAAATTTTTTTTTCCTCGCAATATTGCTTAATCGGACTTGCTAATAATCATATAACCGTAGAAGAAGCCTTTTATCGCTGAGCCGGAAACTTCTATTGAAATAAATCACGAAAAATCACCGTTGCCCCACTCTGACCGCAAGGAAGTGAATGGGCGCATGATGGGTAATTTTTTTCCTCGTTCCATCTTTCAAAGTCGTGCGTGTGTGTGTGTGTGTTGGGGTGCGTGTGTGTGTTTGGATCTTTTCTTTTAGGGAGCTTTGAAGGCGATTGTTTACCGATCTGGTAGGGCAGTAAGGGCGGTAGCTGATCTGCGACGCAAGATAGACGATTGCATAGCAAGGCTGTCAAGAAACCGTGACCTCCTCGCCCCGGTTAGGACGAATTTGGTGGAGAGGCTGCGGACGTGCCTACGTGATGGAGGACATGTTGAAGCGGAAGTTCAAGCTCGCATGTTCAAGGCAATAAGAGCCAACGGGTCAATTCTTTGGGTTCCACGTCGGCGTCTTCCTCGTCAAAATATCTAGGCAAACGTGCGTAAGGAAACGACTCGGCAAAACGATCGGAAAGCAGCAAGCACACTCATGCACACACCCACACCAACACACACACGCGCGACTTTGAAAGATGGAACGAGGAAAAAAATTACCCATCATGCGCCCATTCACTTCCTCGCGGTCAGAGTGGGGCAACGGTGACTTTTCGTGATTTATTTCAATAGAAGTTTCCGGCTCAGCGATAAAAGGCTTCTTTTACGGTTATATGATTATTAGTGAGTCCGATTAAGCAATATTGCGAGGAAGAAAAATTTTCCGATTTTTTTTCGTCTTTGAACTGCTTTTTCACATAGAAGATAGCGTTTTTGACCTATGGCCCCATTGAGACTTTTGTTTCTCTTGACAAGCCAGATTTTTTGAGACAATAAAAAAATTTGACCTTGACTGCCAAGGTCAAATCAATTTTGCGGCACGATATTTTTGCAGATCTTCGCCAAACATGACCTGAAGATTCACCTCGTAAAAGGATGACCATTAATTTCTTTCCACCCTGTACTATTACGTGAACTTTTGGTCTATAAGGCGTTGTTTATCCAGCATTTGGGCGGGAAGGTAGAAATGCATCGGTTTTCTTATCGTTTCATTTTTTTCTGTGTAAACGCTGGATACACAACGCTATTTGGACCAAAAATTCACATAAACGATATTGTAGAGAATTAAATTTCCTAAAAAAAGTTAGGAACGACATATATCTAACTGGGATAATTTACATGCGGGAAAATCGAAAGTCGGGAAAAGTCGAAAATCCTAGGCTACAATGCGATTCAAAATTTTGGCCTTGCGAAACAATTCCATTCTGCGCCGCGACCATTCGTAACATTGTCGTTTGAAGCATTGCGCTTTCGAAATTTTGGCCATTCTAAACATTGCTCATTCTGAACTGTGAGCCCCCCCCCCATATGCATTATCGAAATCTTGACCGTTTTCGATCCATATTTATCTTGCTGTCCAAACGCTGGCTGAACGAAGATATACAGACCAAGAGTCCACATGGACAATGTTGTAGAGAATCAAATTTCCTACGAAAGGTCAATGACGGCATATTTATGACATTGATAGCTTACGCGTGGGAAAGCTCGAGAATCGAGCAATGTAGTCTCGCGGCCGGCAAAGGAAGTACGCAACTTCTTAACTCAACAACGTGATATAGACCAAAAGTTCACATAAACAATGTTACGAAGAATCAAGATTCATACGAAAAGTCCGTGACGGCATATTTCTGAAATTTAGAGCTTACGCACGGGAAAGCTATATATATATATATAAATGCCTTCATATACGTTTTCGGAATCTTCACCGTATTCGATAGATTTCTATCTTCCCGTCCAAACGAAGGCTGGCCAACGTTATATAGACCAGGAGTTTACATGAACAATGTTGTAGATAATTTAATTTTCTACAAAAACGTTTGCTACGGCATATTTTTAACATTGATAGTTTATGGGTGGAAAATCTCGGAAATCGAGCAATTTAGTCTCGCGGCCGGCGGACGAGGTACGCAACTATACCTTCATGTAGGTTTTCGGAATCTTCACCGTCTTGGATAGATTTTCATCATCCTATCTAAACGCTAGCTGAACGACGACATATAGACCAGAAGTTCACAGGAACAATGTTGTGGATCATTGAATTTTCTACAAAAACGTTTGCTACGGCATATTTTTTACATTGATAGTTTATGGGTGGGATAGCTCGAGAGCCGAGCAATGTATTCTCGGGGCCGGCGGACGAGGTAGGGGGTGGAAGTTAAAGATTGAAACACCATTTATGTCATGTATGGAGAACAGACGGATCCATTCGATCCCTGAAGATTCCCAGGACTCATTTTAAAACGCAAAGTGAATCTCGCATATATTAAAATTTTTTAAATAATATATCTCGATGAGAGACACCGCGACGCGAGGATCCATATAATCCGAACGCCAAATCACGCGCGGTACGCTTATTTCCACGCTGTTAAAGCAATAAGTATATTTGGTAGTCACTGGCAACTATTATTCCGCTGAATGCGAACGGGGATGTAGAGTTTGGTGCGCTGAGTATCGAAACCAAAAACGATTCTCCTTTTACACTCATGCCTCAACTTGGCTTTTTCGCAGGGAAGTTTTTGAGAAACCGCAGCAGCAATTTGGAGAGAATCAGGAGTTTCTATAACAGGAAGCATGTAAGATGTTATTCTATAAATCACCATTACCCTTGACGACTTCGGATTCGACGTGACTATGGGCGATTTCCTCTACCTCAACGACGTCTGTCACATTGTATCGAACAGTTTCGGAGGGATCATGCGTACGTTCGATAATGCTCTCCTTGCGGGCGCTCAAAACGTTGGCGACAATACGAACGTTGGAGTCACTGCCAATAATGACGATTTCTCGATGTTCATCAACATCACCGAGCTCAGACGTGATATCGACCGCATCGATGTTGACTCCGTCATCAACACGGATAACGGCAATATCATCGCTAGCAATACCGGGCTCAGACGCGTCGGCGTTCTCGACGACAATTCCGTCTTGCCCCCTGATCACAGGAGCTTCAGTGACGACGTTTGGCTCTTCGAAAATATCGCTATCATCGTCATCTGAACTCGATTCTGTTCCAATCGTCACGATGGGAAACTTTTGTATCTGTTTCGATACGCAAACCAAGAAGTCATCGACTGTGAGGACACCAAGGTCGAGTTCGTCCCAAGCGCGTTTTATCGCGAAGTTCTTAACCATATATCGAATCAATGCTGGCTTTACGCTGTTGCCTTCTCTTGCCGACAAGAATTCGAGGTGCGTAACGCGCTGGATTTCGACTATCTCTTCTGAAAGCGATACATGCAATTGAAATCAAGTAAAATAATGTACTTACAGATGACTTACTGGTGATGGTCAGGCAGCTTGGACGTCGTGGAAGCCTTATCGATAACAACGCGTTGTTCGATTCAGCAGCGTTATTCGTGCGGACAAATCGACGGTGAACGCAGAACTCCTCCGGTCCACGTATATCGAGCCAGTATCTTTCGAAGTAAACGAAAAATGGCGCGAACAACCCGGACATAGCAGGAGACAGACCGCTTCTAATCGATTCGAATGCGGCCCTTATATTCGCTGCAGGTAATAACGCAAGGGCCAAGACTTTTCTCAGAATAATTTTACCCTCAGGGTCTTTTCTGAGTCTTCGAATTATCCCGAGTTGTGCGAGCTCTCTTATGCAATGCCTATAAAAAATATCATGATTCAAGGATTGAAACGTTGATAATCGAATTCCAAAAATGTTATTTTTGCGTCTGGGAATCAAGTTCTGTGACAACGACAAGTAAACCCTTTGAAAATAGAAAAAAACAAAATCTTGATTTAAAATTTATCTAATTTCAACTGATCGTTCTGCACCGAAGCACACGACTACAATCCTAAAAAAAATAAACATTCGCTCGTGTTAAAGGACGTCGAATTCAAATGGCTTGATTAACGGTCAACATCGAAATCTTCGAATATTTCGCAAGATGTCGTAATGCTAGACGATCGTCTGTTGCCGCATTTAGCGATCAAGAAGGCGATGATGGTGTCTGCGAATTTGAAACTGAGCAAAGACGTGACCGCGGACGCTAAGACGGTCGTTGCATTCAGTGTCTCAGCTAGCTCAAATCGTTGAGCCGAGGAGGTCAGTAATAACTTTTTTTTTAAATTGATTAAAAGTACTTACGCTTCAGAAGAATGTGCTTGCAACGTTATGAAATGTCGTAGTCTATGGATGGATACAGACGTATATGTATGAATTATAATAATTATATTATCATGCATTATTTTGTAAATTTGGAGGAAAAAAAGCCGCGAGTTTTAACTTGCGAATTGCTTCCTCATATTTCGAGGCAAGCTGCAAGTTGAAACTAGCAATTTGCTTTCTCGGAATCGTAGGTAGTGAACGAGAAGTCCTTTATGAGGTAGCAAGAATGCTTGAGCATTTTTTTTTGCTTCCTTACAAGGAATCTTCGTTCACTACCTATGATGGAGTGGAAGCAAATTGCAAGATTCAACTTGCAGCTTGCCTTGAATTATGAGGAAGAAATTTGCGAGTTTCAACTTGCAGCTTTTTTTATTTTTCATCGATACCAGTATTCAATATAGCAGTATCATTCAAAATAAAAATATCAGACAAGTTCAAGTTCACGTTTCCTATTGGCCTTCCATACAATCGACTGATAATAAGGTGTATAAGATTTCAATATCTCCTCAGATTTAAAACACATCAGTAGTTTTTCAACAAATCTTATACCCAACAACATTTATCGAAGATTTTTGTGAATCCACGAGATAGAGCATGACAAGTCAAATATTTTTAGAAAAATTCAAATTTGGTTTTTGATTCATGGATTTGGCAGAAATGCGATACCAACCAATCTCAGGTACATATCTCTTGATCAAGAATTACTCAGACGAGTATTTCAAAATTTGCGATCGCTAGAGTGATAACGCCCTTTTTCTTTTTGGAAATTTGAAAACGGAATGAGATCCGAGTCGAAGCATTTATCATCGCGAAAATTACAGACAAAGAAGGAATTATGGAGCTGCACATTCCTGCAAAATTTTGGGGCGGCTGCTAAAATCGTTCTCGAGTAATACATGTTTTATTTTTCGGAGGCCATTACACACACACACACACACACACACACACACACACACACACACACACACACACACACACACACACACACACACACACACACACACACACACACACACACACACACACACACACACACACACACACACACACACACACACACACACACACGCACACACACATCCGGTTATTTTCTTAAAATGTGTTTTCTCGACGTTTTAGCACATTCTAAACATGCCGACATGAAGATCTCGAAAAAAAAAAAATTCGGCGTCACATAGCTTCCTCTATGAGAGAGCAAAAACAGTTATTTATGAACGTTTCAGAAAATTTTAAACAAAATGAAAAGGTTCGGTGCGCTCTTACCTGACTGAAATGAAAAAGACAACCGAATATTTCAGATTCTGGCAAAACCGTTTCTCATGGCGATTTTAAAATCCGTCATGATTACGCCGCGGAAACCTGGGAATGGCCGTAGCACGATTTCGAATACCGCAGTGTACGCGTCCGTAGTCTTCGAATTCATCAGCGCCCAAGCCATTGGGAAAACCTAAGATTGTTCAACGATGCATTTTTCAGTAAATGTCGATACCAATTACACTCAAGTAAGTCAAATATTTTAGGTAGTTATTTTAAATTAACAAATTAAATGTCTAAAAAACGAATGTTTACATAACCATAACAAAGGAACGTTTGTGAAACTAACGCAATTGTAAATCTGAACCAGGACAGTTAGGAGTTGAAAGCGCTTCTTGGGTTTTTTTTCCTCTACGCGTGGAACCACTTTGAAAGTTCCGTCAACGTGGATCGTCATCGCACCGACGCAAAGATTGACGAAACGCTCATTCCGAATTAGAAGCGACTTCGACCCATCTTCGTTTCGAATGAGCTCTGCTGTGATCGATTCGGAGGATTCACCTCCTGCGATTTCGTAGCGAAGAATCGTCTGCGTAGTCTCGCTCGAGAGGAAATCGTAGAAGTCATCAAGGCATTTGATCGATCCACTGCCCGGAACGTTCACAGATTCAGCCTTCCACCGATTAAGCGTTCGCTCGATTGTTTTGTACGGCAGATTGATCGCAGCTGCCGGGTGTCTGTTTACACAAGAATCCAACGACGATAAATTTTCAAGGCCGGATCAAATTCAAGATAAGTAGTGTAGCGTGAATTTTCCGTGACTCATCCCAACACACTACAAGCTAAAGCCCGCGAAATCCCCCCATTTATTTTCCATGGGCGCCAGGTGCTTTCGCACCGGGGTGATTCGCCGGTGTCCTTGGGCCAAGCTGGTTTGCTCGACTAGCCGCAGCCTCGCTTAAAGGTAGAGGGACGGGATTTTATCGTTCTCTCGTGTAAGGACGATTATCAAATGAAAGAAAGCAAAATGGTTTGAATTTTCCCCGTAGGCGATTTATTGCAATTTCAATTAAAATTTCGCTCGGTCTCGCGAGTTACCACGCCTCACGACTCTCGCCCTACGCACACAACCTTACATATAACATTCACACACATGCCACTCACTCTCAACCGGGAGATCGAGATGAATTAATTTACGCACGATCTTTATCGATTACCGTTTTCGTTTCTCGAATCAAGATGTCGACGTTCATTACTGTTGATAACATTAGATAAAAGACGACCGACCCGCTGGATTACTTCTAGTTTCTCGCATCGGGAAAAATATCCGCGATACTATCCCGGTCCCGACCGATTACACATCGGTTTCTCGCATCGGGAAAAATATTCGCAACACTATCCCGGTCCCGACCGATTACCCGAATACACATCGGTTTCTCGCATCGGGAAAAATAACATAATCCTAACGCGACCTCGAACGATTACCCATTGATTTCTCGTAACGGGAAAATAACACGACTCTAACGCGACCTCGAACGATTACCCATTGGTTTCTCGTACCGGGAAAATAACAACGCTAACACGATTCTATGAACGATATATTACGATCTCGATCTCCATACCCGCGAACGACGGTACAACGGGAGGCGACCACTCGACACACACGATGTTTCCGGGACGTCCGTTAACTATACAAAAAAAAATCTCGCGACACACGCATACTCTCCCTGGGGGTGCGGTTACTCGATCCACCGCGTTATCATAATCCCGAAACCACACTCAAAATTCCACACTGTCGCCCTCCCCCTCCCGTTCCCCACCACGATTATCACTATTATAATTTCCGAATTCCCGCAAACCAACAAGAGGCATCTTTTTGTTCTTCCCGCGAATCTTTCACTCGACCACGCCGTCGATACCCGCGAAAATCCCCATCGGAACCCTCCAACAAAATTCAGAAATAATCACGCTTACCGGGATATCGAAGTTACAATCTCCTCCCTCGACAAACCGGGAATTCAAAGTTACAATCTCCTTCCTCCCGGTATTTTCCTCTCTATTCTTCAATTCTTTCTCTCTCTCGCTGTCTCTCCTTTCGATCGGGATCACGACGACGCAACTCTATCGCGGTCGAAACGGGACTGTCCTAATTTTTCTCTCCTCCCGTCGCTCGGGCACGTTCGGGCCTCTTCCCCCCTTTCCCTACTCTCGTAGTCGCTCGGCCCCGTGGCTAATCTTAGTTCGCGTGACAGTGGTTGGCATGGTTCCGCGCACGGGATTCGGATTTTCTTCCCCGTCCTCCTCCTCTGGACTCGCGCTGGGCGCTCTGGTGACGTCACCGGGTACGTTCGTTCTCTCTCTCTCTGTCCTCCTCGGGATGTCACTCGAAAAACACAAGAATACGATTATAATTAGAATCGACGATTTCTCATTTTATTTGACCCAGTGAATTCGCCGTTGCTGTTACGCGATTACGTGTCTCTCCCCGAGCGGGAGTTCTTCCTCTCTTTTTCACGTTACAGTAGTTTTAGACAATTATTTATTATTAGTTATTAGTTATCATTTAGGTTAATCAGTTTCTACAGTCAATTAGTTCTGCTTTAGAGAGAGTTATATTTTATACATTCATAGTTTACTTACAGTTTACTTATTTCATCGTAAACGATTCGTGCGCGGCGCTTATGTTTTTGAATTTCATATTTCAGCGCATCGCGAAAAACCTCCTCGGCCTTGAGAACCGGATCGGGATCACGGCAAATGTGAGGCTGCGTCAACTCGAGAAATCGATTTGAAATGATTCCCCGCCCTTCGCACATGCGAATACGGGTTTCCGCGCACACTACGTAGCTTTAAGAATATTGTGAATTGTATAAATTATAAGAAAGAAGTTAAAAAAAGCTAACATATACAAAAAAAAGCTGCATGATTCAACTTGCAGCTTGCCTTTAATCATGAGGAAGCAATTTGCAGGTTTCAACTTGCAGTTTTTTTCACTTATAATCGATCATAGTATTCATTATTCGAATATCTGTTGCAATGAAAAACTGTTTAGGAACTAAAAAAGTGTTCAGATTTAAAAAAAATGAAAATGCTTCTAAAATCAGATACGATAGACATCTTTACTGAATGTTATACATACATGATGTGTTAACATGTCCTGCAACATGTATAATATTGCGTATAATATGTTTAATAAAACATGTATGATATTATAAATAATTTGAGCCGCTCGTTCAGTCCACTGTTTATTGACACTAGACCGTAAATAAAAAGTCAAAGTTTTTCAAAATTTGAACGCGTCGTTCAATGTCTACCAAATTTGGTCACAAATATACAGGTAAACGTTAGCTTATTCACGTTTATAAATTTCAGCGCGGTCCGTCAATTATTTTTGAATTTGCAGAGGTTGGAACTTCAAAATTTTGAATTGCGCTCAAATGCGATCCGTTTGAACGATTTTCGCAAAATTGTATATATATAACAGCTCAATGCTATCCCATACTTGGGAATAATTATGGTTCCATTGGTTGAAGTGAACGGCAAATAAAGCGACAAAGGTGATTTTTTTTTAATTCAAAATATCATACAATCCGAACTTCTCGACGGATTCGGCTCAAATGCAATACCAAACATCTTTGGGTATAACTTTATATTTGAAATACTATTTAGACGAATATCCAAGAATTTGCGGACGCTACACTGGAGACAGACATTTTTTGAAAATTTCAGAACGCTGTAAAATTCGGATTGATGCGTCGATTATCCACACACACACACACACGCACGCACGCACGCACGCCCGCACGCACGCACGCCCGCACGCACGCACGCCCGCACGCACGCACGCACGCGCCCGCACGCACACGCACACGCACACGCACACGCACACGCGCACACGCCCACGAACACGCACGCACGCACGAACGCACGCACGCACACGCACACGCACACGCGCACACGCAGACACAGACGCAGACGCACACGCACACGCACACGCACACGCACACGCACACGCACACGCACACGCACGCACGCACGCACGCACGCACGCACGCACACACACACACACAATCGTCATTTCATATTACTACTCATATCGGACATTCAGAACGCATTGACATGACGATATCGAAAAACATTTTCCACACCGTCACATAGCTTTATTTATGAGGAAGCAAAAAGGCAAAAATGTACTTACATTCTTCTATTTGAACTTTCTCCTCCATAGACGTAGCGGTAGCCACCCCAAATATGCGTATCAAGCCTTCTTTTATATTTTTTTCGCGTCAAGGGATGCTGGCGACCGAGATCAGGTTCGACGACAGACGAGCTGGGTTCGACGACAGACGAGCTGGGATTGTCCATCGACGTTATCGAAGTATAAAAATCGTTTCACTATCGACGATACGAAGTAAAATGAATTGGCGAAAACACTCCGAGAAAACCGTGCGATGCGTTACACACGCGTCAAACGTTCAAATTATGTTTGACACAAATGCCGCACAATTTGTTGCCATAGAAACGATAAGCACGCTTCTATATGATCGAGCGCTCACCGATTACTCTTTCGGTTCGAATTTTTTTATTTAAGAAAAAAAATGAAATATAATAACAATAACAATATACAAAATCATCTATCTTATAAAGATAGATGAGATAACCAAAACCGTACTTGCTGCTTCTGAAAACTTCATTTTCTTGCATAAATTTTTCTGATTTTCAGATTTTTTAAAAATACTGTTGGAGATATCGACACCGAAGCATTGCGTCGTTACGATGAACCGATCGACGGGGAACCTATATAGTAAAATTTGAGGCGTTGGCACATGAGGTTACTTGTGGCGAAAAAGCATCACCGATCGATTTTCTCATTTTCATGAAAATATTAACAAAATTACTACTGAGGAATGGGCTGATACAGTGCTGCACTACTATGCGTCGTCGAAGCCGAGCTAAAAAAAACACATAAATAAAAATCGATTAAATCGCGATAATCTCCATAAAAAATAGATCCAAAAAGATGATTCAATTTAAAAAAAAAGGTATTATAAAATTCAAACTCAGTGTTTGAAATTGTTTTGTATGAGGTTTTTCAATAATGAATATTTTTATAAAAATATTTTTGATAAATTTATTTTCTGATTATTGTTGTATGTGCGAATTTATTGTTTATCATGATAATAATGTTGTACTTACCATCGTTGGATCCAGGCAGGAATAAGTTTGGTGTTTTTCATCATTTGTATGTTTACGTTTCTTATATATGGTGTGTGGGCCCATTACCTTAATAAGATTATGTAAGATGAGTAGAAATGAGCAAGATGACTAGATGACCGATTCTTACGTTTGTCCGCTCTTAAGTTTCAAGTTACTTGGGTGTACATCGTTCGCCAAAATATGGTTCGTATCAGTGTTGGGCAGCCCCGGAGTACATTTGTATTTGGAGTACCCCATGAGTCCGGAGTCCAAATGGACTCCGTACCCCCACGCTTGCCAAGTCCATTTGGACTCCGGACATTTGGACTCCAGACTCTGGGAGTACGGAGTTCGGAGTCCAAATGGACTCCGGACTTGGCAAGCGTGGGAGCACGGAGTCCAAATGTACTCCGGACTCCGGGAGTACGGAGTACGGAGTCCAAATGGACTCCGGACTTGGCAAGCGTGGGAGTACAGAGTCCATTTGGACTCCGGACTCCGGGAGTACGGAGTACGGAGTCCAAATGGACTCCGGACTTGGCAAGCGTGGGAGTACGGAGTCCATTTGGACTCCGGACTCCGGACTCCGTACTCTCACGGTGGCACGGAGTACGAAGTAAATTTTTTCTAAAAAATTTAAAAAATGAAAATGTGTTATTTTTGTTCTATTATTTTTTTTTCTAGTATCAAATTCAATAAAAATAAGAACCATTTATTTATTTCAATGGAAAAAAAATAAAAGTCAATTATTTTCGTCATCTGATCTCAATGCCTGAGCAATCATTATCGTTTGTCTCCCAGATTTCTATGCGGAGGACGTATTCTTGAGCTCATAAGAAATGTCTTTGTTCGCATTCATTATTTGTTTATTTTCATTTGATTCGTTTCGAAAAATGAGAAAGACGGGATTGCTCGAGGTTGCAGTTACAGCTGACGATGAGATAAATGAAATGAAACCTGCATTGTTGTCCGAGATATTCTTATTATTTATTCAAAAATAAATCCGAACGACAAAACGAAATACATGTATACATTTGCGACGGTGCCTGACGTGCGAACCAGCGGGACACGCGGGCACTCGCGGACTATATATATATATATATATATATTGTGACCTGTCACGGTTACGGTCAACGGAGGGGGGGGGCGGGGAGGGGGACAATAAAAAAAATAAAAATTGAAAACGGAGAAATCCACAAAATAACAAAAATTAGTACTGGTAATTTATTCTTTAAAATAAACACACAAAAAAAACGGATGAGTGACAAATAATCGCGTTGATCGAAAATAGCGTCGGACCAAAGAAAAACGGGATGATAACCACTGCTACAGTCAAGAAGTGTAGCCGGGGCGCTCAACGCGTTTTCGAAAAATACAAAAAAATTAACGACGATAGGTCCACGGTGGGACTACAACTCAGCTATAACGCGGAAAAAAGGGGGGGGGGGGATTAATTCGGCGGGAAGGGGGGAACACGGGTCGGACGGCCGGTCACTACACGAAATAATAAAAAAAATTGAAAATGAAAAACTAGAAAAATCTTTTGGGCGCCAGTCACTCGAACGGGAGTGACACCGTAACTCAGAAAAAAAACCAAAAAATTTGCACCACAAAAAAAACAAGCAAAATTAATAATCACGATCCGGCGAGCCGTTGGCAAGGATGAGACTGACAGGGGGTGGGGGAGGGACTACTGACGGCTCTTACTATGATAGCCTCGGCACACAAAAAAATAAGACTAACAAAAAAACTAATGTAGAACAAAAAAAAAAGAACACCTGAAAATTTCCGAAAGACAAAAAAAAATTATAATGCACAACCTATCGCGATTCGACCCCGCTGCGCAGCACACACGGCGAAGTCCCAAGAGGTGCTTCTCGACAAAATGGCCGACGGGCCTCGTGGTTCACGCACAAAAAAAACTATGATTATGATGCACTTGTCGTTGGATATTTTTTTAATATTCGAGGGGGTCACAGGGCAGGAAAAGAAAATCGGGTATACGTGGGGGGGTGAGGGGAAAGAAACGGAAAATTACTTACTCACAATCGCTCCTCACACACTCGTACAGCCTAGGTCGACGATCGCAGAAAAAAAAACGCAGTTAGATGGTCCTTCCTTGTCGGCTTGATCGTCGCAAAAAAAAAACACAAAACTCGTCTCGATATAATAAAAAAAAATTGATAAAGAAACCACCCAAAAACAATTCGCAGGTTGTCTCTTTCTCTATCACTCTCTCTCTCTCTCTCACTCGCTTCACACTCGATTTGCTCTCTAGGCTATCCCGGGTCGAAGTGATGATGAGATGGCCGTCGTCTTCTTCGTCGATCGCCGGGTCTGTTGATTCGTTGATCGATGGGCCTCGCTGATTGGTGGGATGATTCGTCTCCGATGCCGTCGGGTTTGAATCGCCGGTTCATGGGTGCGTGTTAGCTCCGATGCCGGGTTCGCGCCACGAGCTCGGGATGAACGGGTACCGGGAGGTGGCGCCCTCACTGCCGGGTGTGGTGGCGCTTCGGACTAGGCCCGAGCCGGCGTTGCCCGAACTCGAGCCGGCGCTTCACTTGTGTTTGGTGTTTGACAGCTCGCCTCCCGCCGGTGACCACCTCGTCGGTTTGACTTGAGATACCGAGACGAGGGGGGTCGGGAGCGAGCTGTCAGGGTGTTCATCGCGACCGGGGTGTAGTGCTAAGTGAGTTGATATGCCGCGGGCCTCGGTGGGAGTGAAACGTGCTTCGGCCTCGGGTGACGTTGACAGCTGCTTGATTTTGGGGTTAAACCCAGGTTTGGTTGCTTCTCGTCCTTCTCGGGTCGGTGCATCGTTTGAAGGGTCATCGTAGGCCTCCTCCGGGTGCAGAGCTCGCCCATGGCCTTGCCCGACACCTCGGCTTCCACGACACCGTCACCGACGACATCCTGGTGTTCGCTGGGCCTCGCTGCGGGTCGACGACGGGCCATCCATCTTCACCGGGGAGGAGATTTTGGACAAGTAAGAGCTGGGGGGGATCTGTTATGGATGAGGGGGGGTTGTTCCTTGTCAGGATTAATTATTGTTGTTAATGTTTTCTTTGGGGATTTTTACAGGGTACGGAGGGCCTCGATGGGCCTGCGGAGAGGGTGCGGAGGGCCTTGGTGGGTATGCGGAGAGGGTGCGGAGGGCCCAGGTAAGGGATTTCAGGAGGTAGGGTCAGTGCCCAGGTTGGGTAAGTGGTTTTTAATGACTTATCTTTTATCTTAATTTTAATTTATATTAATTATTCTATGTGTTTGTGTGTTTCAGGCTTGACGCAGCGGGTGGACTTAGGCACCGGGGCAGGGGAAATTGTGACTGCCACGTCACAATATATATAGATATATATATATATATATGCGAAACCGCCGTGGCGAGCATGACGAAAAAAAAATATATAAGAATCGATTCGAATCACATGCACGATTCTTATTTGAATTCATCGAAGAATGGGGAAAAAAATATTATTTTAAATCTTGTTAGAGACAAAAAAATTTCAATCGACAGACTGAAAATTCGTCGAATGAAAAAACGAATCCGAACGTCGAGAAAAAAAAATATATATATATCTGTGTGAAACCGCCGTGGCGAGCATGATGAAAAAAAAAAGAAAAAAATATATATAAGAATCGATTCGAATCACATGAAAGATTCTTATTTGAATTTATCGAAGAATGTGAAATAAAATATTATTTCAAATCTTGTAAGTGTAAC